>CM062813.1:11384132-11776721 GCA_031772625.1 Pinus tabuliformis | reverse complement strand
ACTCTAAATGAAGAATAAATCAACAACAAATACTATAAAAAGGACGTCAATACATACATAGGTAAACAAACAACAAAAAATCCAAAAAAGAAGCCTAAAATCTAAGAGGACAAGATAGGACCCAACTTCTACTATATTCCAACCATCATCTCTATTCAAATTATTGGGTTTTTTCGATTTCTAGGGCCTTCCTCAATTTATGATGATGGAAATGACTAACCCTAGCAACAACTTGAGCCTCCTCAATGCAGATGTGATGCTTAGATTTATCTGTATGCTCTGCCAAAGCAGAGGAGCGGGTCTTGCCATGCTTGATGTCAGCAACATGCTCACGAATCCTTTGATTAATTGAGTGACTAGTCTCACCAATGTAGGGAGTCCCACAAGAGCATGGGATAACGTAAACACCCTTCATATTCTTTGGGTCCACTGGGTCTTTTACTTATCTAAGGGAGCTACAGATAATATTTAAAGGCCTCAAGGTTGAAAGCACGTTATGCTTCCTTAGGATCCTTGCAATCTTGTCAATGGTCCATTGGATAAAAGGAAGATGAACACCAGAAAATCGATCCTTGGTATCTTTCTTAGCCTTAGGACCTTTTTCAGCTCTGAGGAAAGCCTTAGTACATTGGTGTCTACTATACCCAATATTAAAGAAAACACTTAGGAGATGTGCTTTCTCTTCTTTTAGATAGATTCAACACCCTTAAAAACCCCAATGGAACTTTGATTATGGAGGGGTTACCCATCAAGCTCACGATTTCAACAAATTCCTACTAGGTTTTAGAAGAATTAGACCAGAAAATGTCACTGGAAAAACTTTCAAAAGGTCTTTTTTTTTTCCCCCTGGGAAAAAGTCGTAATTTCTATGAATATAAAGAAATTACATTTTGTAGATGCCATACGCATATTCATATTGAGGCTAAGGAGCCTGACAAGTTCATAGTCTATAGATCTAATGGAATGTCCAGATGTCTCCACGCACGGAGTCCGCAACATCTGTACTAGTTGTAACTAAAAGATGATCAAAACTTTAAGTCCTGCTCTACGCAAAGAGCAATAAAAAAAATGTATGTTACCAAAAAAGGAGTTGTTACTCATGTCCAAACAGTGGATATATATACATGATAATACAAAAAAATAGACCTGATTAATATGTGGGCCTTATAGCCCATTGCCTATAGGATCATCAAAAGGTCTATGATAATGCTGGTAGAAAGTTCCATCTATCTCCTCCTGAATCAACCAGTCATTTCCTTGTCTATGCGCTGCCTCTTTGGATAGATGATTTGCGTCTGAGTTTTGTTCCCTGTAGATGTGACGACAGAAAAAATGATTCAAAAGATGTAATCAGTCTTTTAGCTTCATCTAATATATGCCTCAATGAAAATGCATGGCAATGAGATACATCATTAAGCCAGCTGCAAACAATTTTAGAATCTCCAAATAGTTGCAGGTGTCTGCACTGTTTTTGTAATGCAAAGCGAATGATATGTTTTGTTGTGCACAGTTCAGCAAAGTTATTGGTGCCTCTGCCTAGTTTAATTTGGATCTTGTAGCAGTGCGATTCATTGAGGTAGAGGATGGTGCCACCCCCACAGCCTGCATCCTGAGCAAAGCCATCAAAATATGCCCAGGGCTTAGATTTGTCTATGATTTCAGGTCTAATGGTGTGTGGGGGGGCATGGTTTCCACTTCGGGGAGCAATTCAAAATCGGTGATCGTGTGGTGTAAAATGGCAGGCCAATGGAGGGTCTTTAAATTGAAGATGGCCTGGTTGCGCGCAATCCATAATGCCCAGCATACAAGCAGTGGCATATTAATGAATTTTCCTTAGTGATTCTGACACCAATTGTTCCAAGCTTCCATGAGATTGTGTCCTTGCCAGTTTTTTAAGGTTGGATAGTGAGAGATGAGGGATTGCCAGAATTCCTTAGCTGTATTGCAATTTGAAAAGAGATGCTCTGTACTTTCTTCTTCCTTGTGGCATAAATGGCACCATAAGGGACCATAAAATGATCTCTTCATTAGATTGGTCCCGGTAGGGATCTTGTCGAAGGGAATGTTCCACATCAATAAGCGTGTGTGTGGTGTTGCCTTGAGCTTCCAGAGCACTTTCCAGGTTGGGAGGATGTCCTGAGGCTTGAAGGATTCCATGAGCCTTATATAACCTTGTCTCGGGGAGTATACTCTGAGTTTTGCAAAGGCCTAGATTATCTCATCCGGTCCTTCTGTGAGTCTGATATGTGCTTGATAAGGGCATCCGTGTAATCCTGCCATTCGTGATGCCACTGAACTGGTATCTCCAATTCTCGTGCTAATATCCATGCCTGCTGAAGAAAGAAAGAATTGCCGTTGTCGCCGATGTGCTTGATGTGGGTAATTCCTTTGCTGTGAAGATATCTTAAAAGGTCTGCAGATAATCTATGGGCATTGCCACAACCGACCCAAGGGTCCAATCCAATTCGTATAACATTACCTTCCTTGATGCGGCATGTAATTCCTTCATGCAGAAGTGGTAGTGAGCCGATAACCTCTTTCCAGATATTAGATATGTTATGTCTTGTTTCATGCTACTGACGGAACCAGTCCATTAAATGTAATGGCTTGATGTATTTCACTTGAGCGACTCGGGTCCAGAGACTGTTTGTGGTGAGGAGTTGCCACTCGAGCTTGGCCGCTAATGCTTTGGAAAATAAATCAAGTCTCTTTATGCCCCAACCTCCCCAACTTTTTGGTTTTGCAATGATGTCCCATTTAACCCAGGCAAATAGCTTCCCCGGTTGGTGTTTTTTCCAAAGAAATCTACAGCATATACTTTGTAATCTATTCAATATACCTTTAGGTATCTAAGCCAAGGTCATCCAGTAGACTGGAGTGGCTTCAATAACTGCCTTAATGAGAATCAATCTGCCTACCCGAGAGAGATATTTGTGATACCATACCTATAATCTTTTTTCCACTTTCGCGATGAGCCAAGTCCAGTCAATGATCCTGTAACCGAGTGGTTTTAGTCTAAATCCCAGGTATTTTATACCTTCCGTCAAGTTCAATGAGGTGAATGGGAAGCGCTGAGATGCAAAGGTGAACTCATGTTGCGTACATCTGACAGTAGTAATCGTGGATTTGCAGTCATTTATCATCATTCCAGTAGCTTGTTGAAAAAGAAGGATTAAGTTCTGAAGAGTAGTGGTGTCCCCAATACTACCATTTAAGAATATCATAATATCATCAACAAATAATAGATGAGTGAGATAAAAAAATTCAGCGATTTTAATGCCATTTAGCTGATTTCTATCTCGAGCAGATGTTATAATCCTACTTAATCCTTCCTTAATAAGTAAAAATAGCAGGGGCGAGAGAGGGCATCCCTATCTAAGGCCCCTCTCTGAAGTGAAAAAAGAAGTAGCTTCACCATTGAGAAGCACACTGTAGGACACATCAGTGATACAACTCATTTATCCATTTGATATAATCATAGGGAAACACAAGATGAGTCAACAAAAGTCTGATGTAGAGCCAGTTTGTTCTATCGAAAGCCTTGGATAGGTCCACCTTTAGAATCATTCCTTTCTGCTTTTTGAGCTGCATTGAATGCATGAGTTCTTGTGCTGTGGCTATTTCTTCGTGAATCCGTCTGTGATGAAGGAAGGCAAATTGTTCAGGTGATATATAACATGAAAGAATAGGCTTCAGGCGGTTGGCTATGATCTTGGCAATGATCTTGTATAGGCAATTACAGAGGGATATCGGTTGGAAATCATTGAAAGAGACAGGATTGTTCGATTTTGGGATAAGTGCTATGAAAGTGGATTTGATGGCAGAGGATATTCTGCCACTCCTTCTGCAGTTCTCCACAATCTTAAGAAGGTCATTCCGCAAGATTTCAAAGAAAGCAATGTAAAATTCAATGGTCCACCCATCTGGACCTGGGCTTTTATCTTTTTTAAACCATTTTATAGTTGCCTCCAATTCTTCCATAGTTACTTCCTTTAGTAGATCTTCTGAGTCTTCTTGTAGTACAAACCTGGGGAAATGTTCAGCCACCCTCATGATCTCCATGATGTTTACATCTCTAGGAGCTTTGTAGATGCCTCTGAAGTGCTCTGTTGCTAGTTTGGCCAGGTTCTTCTGAGATGAAACTGTCTGCCCCCGCTCATCCCGCAATTCCCAAATAGTATTGATAGTTTTGCGCCCATTGGCAAATTTATGATAAAACTTAGTGTTATCATCTCCCTCAGTGAGCCAAATTGCCCTGCCCCTAAGTCTCCAACTTTCTTCTCTTTCCTTCAGAATATGTGAGTGCTTCAAAATGAGGGAGGAGTACTGTTCTTTGCTCTCAAGAGTGGGGAAGGTCCCATCTGATGTTTCCTCATGCAAAGCAATGACCCTTTCAGCCTCCCTCAGAGTATTGTCATCACGGATACGCTTCTGATGTGCCCAGTTCTTATAGATCCTCTTAAGTTCAGATAATTTCCTCATGAAGCCTTCTTTATGACCCTCATTTTCCATAATAGGGTTGGTTTGCCAATAGTTTGTTACCAACTGTAAGTATGAAGGGTCCTTTAACGAAGAGGAATTAAATTTGAAGGGGCTCTTGATCTTATGATTAATGTCGATCATTTCCAGAAAGATTGGTCGATGGTCGGATATGCCACCATTTCCAACCCATTGAAAAATGCGGGGAAGTTTGTTGTGAAGTGATTCCTTAATAAGGAATCTGTCAAGTCTTCTGTCCAAGCTTTGTTCTCCACTGCGGTTGTTTGTCCAGGTGTACTCTAATCTGGCAGAAGGAATGTCCACCCACTGATGATCCTCTAGTAGATTGGGAATAGTGTATGATAAGGAGTCTACCTGCGCCAAGTGCCCCCAAGATTCACAGTAACCCAATGAAAAGTTTAAGTCGCCTGCAAGTATAATGTTATCTGCTTGTAGAAATTCAGATACCAATAAGGTTCTCCAATAATTGGCTCTGTCAGCACAAGGGCCATAGACATTGATGATGCGTATGTCCATCTCGATGGAATAAGCAAAAATGTCTAAACCAATGAATCCTCTGCCTCCCCATATGTTCCTGATCTCCATAGTTTTGTTACTAATCGCAATAGCTAAACCTCTGGATCTCTCGGACGCATCCAGTGCGTGAAAGGTCCAATTGGGCAGCCAGGAGTTGAGAGTAAGGATAAGAGGTTCAGCTAAACAAAGGTTTCTTGAAGAAATATAATATCCGGCTCTGACGAGATGAGCAGTCTCCTGAGTGCTAGTTTTTTGGCCAAACTAGCAAAGCCCCTGCAGTTAAAGGAAATGATCTTCATGTAGGGTGAAAGAGGGGGCCACTCTTCGCTCTAAGGGCCCTGAAAATAGTTTGCTATCGCCCAAGGGTGACTTCTTCGTCAGCAGTATGTCTAGCTTTGGTGAAGTGAGGGGGTCGACCTCGAGAGTTCTTATGAGCTACAAGGGTGGCTTCTGAGTCCAGACCGATGGCATCTACACCTCTGTCCTTCGATCGAGATCGAAGAGAGTACCTGGGAGATGCCGGAGGGGAAGGAATGGGGAGAGATGCGAGGGAGGATGTTATCAGAGATGGCAGGCATGGGGATGTTGCGGGAGAAGGGAGCAGGAGGGAGCAATTGAGGGAGGATGGAGGAGGTAGGCCCCAGGAATTATGAAAAACCACAGAGGTCAAATGTGTCGATAGTGGAGACGTGAGATGATGTGATGAGATGCAATGCCACCATATATGTAAGATTCAAGAGGCAAAGGAGAGGGGGATGAAAACAACATACCCGTCGTCACGATGCCCTCCTGTGCAGTCGCTAAGTGTACTCGAGCTGGCGATGGTGGAAGAGAAGCTGAGGTTTCTTTAGTAGCTTCAGCATTTTCGGGTGGACCTTGGGGATCTCCATCAACATCAGCTTGCTCCTCTTGATTCTTCTCTGAATTCTGCCTGGGAGGATGGTCCAAGGGATGCTCGGACTCCCCTTCCTGAACATTTTCCATTCTTTTCCGGAGGAGTAGACAATCCCTGTATAGATGTCCCACTTTGTGACATCTACGGAAACGATACAGGATACCTTCATAGTCGATAATTTGTTTGCGCGCTGTGTCTCTCCATTGAATGGTGTTGAAATCTTGTAGTCCTCCCCTGGTATCATAGTCCATGTAGGAGCCAATCGCATTGCCAATCCGCCGGAAGATGTCTTCTGACTAGTACTAGACTGGTAGGCCTGGGAGACGAATCGAAATGGGCCCGATGCCAATCTTCTCTGTCTCTGGGTCGAATAAGGGAGTTCAACGCTTAAGGAGCACCGGAGCATGTTCAAAGTGCCAGTAAGAGGACAAGACCTAATTGGTATGATTGGCACGAGCAAACCTAAACGCGAACCATCCCCTCACGAATGTTTGCACGAAGGGGATGTCAACCAGATGTTGTCCCCAAACTTCAGTTGGCCAGGTCTTCAAACGTGCTGCCGAGTAGTTCCGACCTCTGATGCGCCCAACCAGTACCTTGTCTACAAATTCCATAGTCTCACCCCATTGAATGTCCTCCTCTAGCCTGAGAAAGATGTCGTCCGCCTTTGATTTGAAACACCTATACTTCTTTTTAGGGCCCAGAGGGGGAGGTAGGTTATCTGGCTGGCCCAGGGGAGGGCGAGTAACAATCAGTGGGGGAGGGTTTAGGAACGAGGAGGAAGGGTTTTGGATACAGTTGGTAACAGGGGAGGGACCAGAGAGCGGGGGAAAAGTGGTGAAGCTTCCCGACGGAGGACCAAGTGACCCGGTGAAACCGGTCGTGGCAATGGGCAGCGAAGTGGGTAAAAACGGCTGGGAAATGGTACCAGACACCGAGGGATCAAGACCAGGGTTAGGGTTCAAATAGCCGGAAACGAAATCGAGGATCGCCAGAGAGTGGGCGGGGGGGGGGGTTGAAAGCACAGGCCAGGTAGGAGGTACGTCCGGGAGGACCACAAGATATGACCTTGACTGTTCCCCAAGCGAACACGAAGAGTAGTTTTCAGTGAGGCCAGAACTGTACATACCTTCTGATGTGGAGAAGGAGGAGCGCCAGATGGATACCCCCTCCAGCGGGTCTTCGGAATAATCAACAACTTCGAGATCCTCCATTACGCCAGCTGCTTCTCAGAACGGCGGACACCTCAGATAGTAGTAAAAACCGGAGAAAATGACAGTGCTCAGGATAAACGGACCGAGCTGGGCAGGTAAGTAAAAAACCGTCGCGGGTTGTAACCGGGAGATGCGGCACAGAAACCCTTCCTTCTCCCGAAAGGTCAACCAGTTCGTAAGCGATGGTGGTGTGATAGGCGGTTGAAAGGTAAACGACAGCTGTGCTGAGCGGGTAAACGGAGTCCGGCGCGGTCTCAGAAAACTGCAGAGGGTTCCTGAAACCCTAACCCAAACCCTCACGCGCCTTCTCCCATCCGGTTTCCGCCATCGTCTTCGGCCTCGCTTCCTCTAGTTCACTTTCAAAAGGTCTTACTAAAGGCAACTCGGGAATAATTCCCCCAGTTTCCACTCTCTGCATTGTCGGATATAATGTTAGATGATTGAATGTTCTTCCACTGTTAGCTCTCACTACTTAACTCCCAATTGAATCTTGATTTGTGCAACCATTCAAATAGCCTCTATACTTTACCCTTCTCCAACTTCTAATTCTTTTTTTTCTGTTGTTCTGGTGTCATAAAACTGTCAGTTGGAGGATCTTCTATGTTTAATGTAGCCATAGTGTCAAGGGATCCCACTCTGGTGAATGAGATATGTTCCATTTTAACTTAATTATTTATCTTCAATGTGTACACATGTCAAAGGTTTTGTTGTATTTCCATGCATCAGTTCGTTTTGGTGCAAGATAGAAGCGAGACATTGGTTGTCAAAGTCTCTCTCTAGTCGGACGAAGCCAATCATTTCTTGAAATGATGTGCAAATGTTGGCAACATGGAAACATGCTACATACTGGGGATGGTAAAGAATCTTCCAACACCTCACTTTGATATTGAAGGACGAATCATGTGTATCTTGAAAGGAAACATCTTATGGTTTGTTCAAGAACCAGAATCTTAAATCCCATGGTGGAAATTGACACTTCAAGGACGATTTTGAAAACTATCAACATATTGCATGGTATGAAATTAATGGGATCCGTTATAACTTGAGGATTATATGAGCAAATATTTTATAGAGGAGTCCATGTTATGTGATAGAGATTTTTCTACTACATGGGAACTAGAAATTTTCACTGGCACGTGATCAAAGAAAAACTACTTTTTTAGTTCTGTATAAACTGATTTTATCTTATACATACTCAAAATATTTAAAATGTAAAATTTTCCCACAAAAAATTGTGGAAAGAACATAAAATTATAGTCTCGCAAAGTATCTTTTAATCGAGAGGTAGTTTACCTTAGAGATTTTGTGGGTTTGGTTCTTTGGTTCATTTCCATTTTCCTTTGGCTCCCTATATCAATAGCTTTAATGTACTGGATTTTTGTTAAGGTCAAAATAACCAGGCCCTTAATCTTTTTTACTAATTAGCGATAACTTTAATGTACTGCATTATTGTCAAGATCAAATGAAGTGGGTCCTTAATTTTTTCTTTGTGATATACTTCAAAATATTAAAGGCCACATTCCAGTGATTAGGAGAGGTTAGGTTGTCAATAATTTTTAGATGGTTGAAGAAGACTCCAAGATGTTTGAAAGTATTTTCTGATAAATAAAATGAATAATTAAAACAAATTTTTTATTTTTTTGTATTAAATATGGATTTTTAGTATTTACAATATAAAATTAATTCTCTCCTTTTTTCTCACTATTTTTAATATTAACTAAACTTTTCAAAGAAAAATACTTGACATGTCTTTATGGTTTTTATCCTGATTTCACCAAGGCCATTGGATGAAAATTCCATTGGGGGTATATGTTCAAGTTTATCTTATTGGATGGAATTATGTTTCTATTCTAGATATGGATAAAACTCTTGTAATGTATGTTATCAATAATGTGTGGAGGGTTGCAAGGAAATCGCTAATATTATATGAGTTATTTGAACTCTAGTTATCAAGATCCACTGCCAGATGGTGAAGTCAATTAGAAAAAGACTTTTTTCTGATGGAGGTGAGTGGTGAATGGTACTAACTAATAGTAGATGTAATTGCAACCTCATATATTTAGCATAACTCAAAGATCACTTAAGAAAACAGTTGCATTAGTGGATATTTGATATATCCAATTGTGTCATGTATAATGTGTTTTTCTAAAACATGGCATTTTCATGTTGTGAAGTGTGCTTTAATTTTGTTTTAGATTTGACAACCTGAATTCTATTTTGATTTTTTACTAATATATACTAAGGAACATTTATGTGGAATCCCAACAACATATTTTATGGAGAGGGAGGAAGTGGAGGAAGAAAATCATTTTTTTGGATTCTAGAAAAAAACATTATTTATCAAGATGCATGATTGTTACATGAAATGTATTCAAGATACTGATGTCTAAAAAAAAGCATAAACATAGGTTAAACATGAATTTAAAATTTACTAATATATTCTCGGAAACATTTATGTGGAATCCTAAGAACCTCTTTTATGTAGAGGGAAGGAGTGGAGGAAAAAAATCAATTTTTCGCATTCTAGAAAAAATCATTATTTATCAAGGTGCATGATTGTAACATGAAATATATTCAAGGTAGAGATCTCTGAAAAAAAGCATGTCCGTAAGTTAAAAATGAATTCAAAATATAAAATGGTTAGATCTTAATAAAAAAAAGCATGACTGTAAGCTAAACATGAATTCAAAATAAAAAATTGTCAAATCTTAGCAGTTCTTTGGTCTTTGATACATTTTTCAAACCCTTTCAAGCTTTAAGAAATAAAGTTCCTTTGGTTAAATATGTTTTACCTTTATGGTTCTGAAAGCATGACCATAAGTTAAACATGAATTCAAAATAGAAAATGGTTAGATATTAATCTTTCTTGGGGTCTAGATACATTTGTTAAACACTTTCAAGATTTAGGCAATAAAGTTCCTTTGGTTAAATATGTTTTACTTTTCTGGTTCTGACATACAAACCAAACAAGCTCATTGCTTCTTATTGTGATTTCTTCTTGTTGTCCACTGGTCATTTCAATGCAAAATTACTATCTAAGTTTGATTCCCTTTGTTTGAAACAGTGTTACACCAAACAAATATTTTTTTCAGCGAATGATATTCTACTCCTACCCATCTTGATTGAACTAGTATAATCTGTAATATCATGACATTTCTTCTTCCTAAGCTTAATCTTGGCACATTGATATTGATAATGACCAGTATTGTTAATGAAAAGAAATGAGCATTTATTGTGTATTACATTGATATTTGGTTGAATTAAATTACAATACATTTATTCTTAGGGACATTTTCAGCTCTTGTTTTTAATTGTTTTAAACTTAGGCCAAGTCCACTACTATTTTCATCTCACATCTTTCTTGAATTTATGTTTCCACAATTCTTACAAAGTAGCAAAGTATACAAACTTTCTGCTCTAAATTTGAAGTTTTTAAAAACAAAGATGTAACTATCATTATTGAAAGAGGTTATCTTAAATTCTTCCATGTCCATCTTGACGGTTCTTCAACATATGTTTTAGATTATTCATGTATTTTGTCATAGTATTGTGAACCTATGAAATTGGAATTCTGAGTAACTGAATAATTAATTTTGAGTCTTGGGTTGTGCAAATAGTGGTTTTGTTCTAGGGAATGATGGCGTAGTGATGAATATTTTTTTCTCTTCTTTCTAGATGGTGAAGGCATGTGAGAAGAATTTGGATGATCATTATCTCAGTGGAGTTCTGTGATTTTAAAAAAGTGTTATAGTCCTTTGTAAACAAATGTTTCAAACTATAAGAAAATTTATTTATACTGATTAAGATTTTCTAGACCATGAAGAAGTGATCGAGAAGAAATATGAAGGAATTGTACCAAAACAACCTTTGATTTTGAAGGTAGAAAATTATAATCTATTTCATTATTTGTAAGGAATTTATGTTGGCATAATCAGAGAAGGTCTTTAACTTCAACATATGCCTCATGATTTCTAAGGCTTAAGGAAGCAATATTGCAGTAAAATTTCAAAGAAGCATTAATTAATTCTATATGATATTTCCTTATGATGTTTCCTTTGCAACATCTGGTGCAGTTGCTAGTTAATATACCAATCAATTTATGAAAATTTGGCCCATCCATGTATATCTACTATATTTACTCAAGTGATTGCACTATTTGACTCTCTATGTGCATTCATAGTAAACCACGGTTGACTGTGACAAAATATGTGCAAATCATGGTTAACAAGTGTTTGTGATGGTTGTATATTTTATCCCTGTACATAAATTACCTACAAACAAATTCTTAAAAGCAGAAAATATAAAATGGTAAGAGAATAAAACATAAAACAAATCATAAAGATTTTCCCTTGGATCCCAAAACGGGGACTACTAGATTGATTTTTCATTATATTCCTTTCATTGTTATACTACATATATATACATTTCAAAGCGTTCAAAAACTGAAATCAATTAACCTTGGATTAGAACATAATCATAGTTCCCTTGATTGGATCTACAAAATACCATGGGTAGAAAACCATCATGCCCAAAGCCATGTACAAAACGGATGGAAAAAACCATAGGTAGATCTACCCACCTAATATAGGGTCCAAAATAAATATTCTCAATGCGCTGCCCCATACACCCTAGAGGGAGGGCTACTTCCGCCCCCTCCCTATGACCCCCACCGTTGTGCCTCGTGCAATGAAGGAGGGGATTTCGCCCCCTTTGTAGGACTAGGGCTTTACCTTATGATTTTTTTTATTAATTTTCATTATTTAAAATTTCAACTCTATGTTAAATGAAGTGGGAGAAGCATTCCTAGACCACCATAGTTTTCTTGACTTAGAAAACCAAGAAGGCTAGTAGTGTGACAATTATTTTGAAAGTTAGGTCAAATGTGAGTATAGGATGGACTCTCTAAGACAAAATTCCTTTCATCTCCACGTCACTTAGGATCTCACAAGTCACAAAGTCTTCATTCAATGACATTTTTAGAATTAAACAACACCTAATTCCATGATGAGGGCATGATAACTAATTATTATATTACTGATGTTTATTCTTCGCTTAATACTAGTCAAGATAGAAATATAATTTTGTTAATATATTAGTTTTATTATTCCATTCAACTCTTTATTTTCCCACAAATTCTCCTTATATTTATAACTAATAATATTTTTAATGTTCTCTACATTCTGCAACATACTCTCCTCCTTTATCTCCTAATGGTCTAGCCAAGATTGGACATGCTTATGCCACCATCGTTTGATATCAGGGTTGGGATTTTGCTAGAGTTAGAAGGTATTTGAGCAATCCTTTTGGAACCCATGTTGTATATTTTCTTCTTATATATAATATACCTAGTCGTATCCATTCATTCAATGGCGGAATGACTTTCTGGTAATAGGAGGATAGGGTACCCATGATTTGCTTTAATCTTGAGGTTATATGTTATAAAATATATTTCAATCTGTTTAGTCTTCCTCTGCACTCTCTGGACATACCACAAAAGAAAACCTCATATCGATATAATATAATAGGAGTGATGGAAGTCTGAAAGAGAATCCTTTATAATCCCAAATCTATGGACTTGCCGACATGTAATTGTTTTCAATCCCATAGTAATATTTCAACCTCCATGTATTCTTTTCCCAATTTTATAATTCTAATTTAGGTTATGAAGGATGTTGATTCCTTGATATTTCTATGAAATAACATCCTCCAAAATGATATTGTCATAAATAAAAGTATCATAGGTGATATTTTTAGATTTAATTATCATGACTTTAGTTTTATTAGTGTTCAGTGTCATTCCCATCTTGTAGTAGAAATCTTGGAGGATTGTAAGCTTTTTAAAATTATCATAATGGATCCTTGTAAAAAGAACAATATCATTAGCATAAAGGAGGATATTTATGACCATTTCAGTGACTACACGACCAACACAAATTGTATCTTCTAAACAATATTTTGGCTTATCAATGTATATACCAAAAACCGTAGGGAATGAAGAATTCGCTTTCTTGACTCTGATATTCCATTGAATTACTTTCAACCAACAGTTACTGGTTGTAATCTTGGAAACAACATTCTCACACAAAGTTTTCATGACAACCCTCAACTTGAGAGGAAATTTTCTCTCTTTTAGTCTCATTCATAGATTTGCTCGAGGAACAGTGTGAAAATATTTATATATTCAACAAAATAACATAAGAGATACATATCACTTTTGTGGGATTGCTTTTCAATAACCCTATGAGTAACAATATTATCCACGATAGGATGACTTCTACAAAACCTAACTTTTTCTTTCGCTCTTTCCTCATGGACTTCAAGCCAAATACTAATATTTTTTTCCAAAATAAACCTATACAACATGGCTAAAATGTTTCTATTCATGAAGAAACTGTATTTAGAGGAGAGACTTTTATCTCCACTATTTAGATAGGCCCAATAGGCTCCACTTTGAAGGCTTATGAAAGTGTTACTTCAGTGCCAAATTAAAGAGAATATGTATATGAAAGATGAGGATAACGAGGAAGAATTTAGGGGATAATATTTAGAGATGGTATAATTTTCCATAATTTTTCCAAATAGAAAAAGATTCATTAATTTCCAGTTTTCCTATACATAATTTTCCCAAATTTTATAGAGTCAAATTAGTTTATCTTAAAAATCAATAAAATTTTAGAGAAATTGCATAAAATAATTAGACATTTAAATATATTTTCACAACATCAAACATTTTAGTGTTTGCATATTTTAGACTAGTAAGATTTGCCAAAGTTTCTAAATTTTAAGATAAATTTTCCTCCTTAAAATTTTACTTGGAGGATATGTTCTAAACTTTTGAAAATATCAACCTGGTAATGTTTAATCTCATTAACTTTACCATAAGTGATTTTCCTAACTTCAAACTCGATGTCTTTCATCAAAATCATATCACCACATATGGGGACATTTAAAATTGTGTCTGTGGTGTTAGGAGATTCATATTGGTTTTTAAGGCAAATGTTTCCCTTCTTTAAGGGAATCAATCAATTTCATGAATAATGTATCATCATCTATGAGAACATTTAAAATCGTGTCCGTGGTGTAGAATATTCATATTGGTTTTTAAGGAAAATATTCCACTTCTTTAACGGAATCAACCAATTTCTTTAGCTTTAAGAAATCAGAATTTTGCTCCAAAAATTTCTAGGGTGAGACTTAAAGAGTTGTGGTAGCTGTTATTACTTACTAATTATATAGTATCAATTCTTCCTTTTAATAAAAACTTTATATGTATTTAGATTTTCAAGTTTTAAGGTTTTGTTAGGAGAATCACTAATATCTTTTCTAGCAATTTTACAAATATTATCATACTCAAGGATGGTACTTCTATTACTTCTTTTTTATGACACCTTTCTAAAGAACTTGTTACTGGTAACCTATGGGCTAGTCCCTACCTAAATACTTTAAAAAACGTATTCACTTTACACTTGTCAAAAAGTAGGTGGCTTTAACTCAAAGTTTTCATGCATGTAATTGTTTTGCATGGAAATGTTGAGACTTAAGGTTAATGGTCTTTAACTAGAGTTTTCCTCATGGTCATTTAAAAGGTTAAAGTTTAAAATTTCATTGCAAACATGGATATTAGCTATCACATAATCGATGACACTAATTTCAAGCACCTCAATACAAGTAATGCAATTAGTGTTTGGTCAGTTAGTTAAGTCGTCACAAATGATAAAATATTAAAAAATACATAATTTCAATAATATATATATATATATATATATATATATATATATATATATATATATATATAACATTTGAAAATTATTTCTATATTTAATTAATATTAATTAATAAATTATATATCCAGTATGATAGAGCTGTTGTCATGTAATGTCTGGTAAACACTTTTTGCTGAATCAAATTAGATAAAAATAAAAATATAAAACAACAGATAATGAAATAAGAAATATCAAAATAAATTTGATAATTATATTTATAATTATAATTATTATAATGACACAATCTTAGATTCATCTTAACTCTACATCTACCAAGGGAGATCTTGAGGTGGAAATCTATTTTAGAGTGAAAAGAAATTTGTTCCCTTTTGGCTCTTGGTAGATATAGAGTTAAGATTGATCTAGGTTACTTACACTGAGAGGAACTCTAAGCACAATATGGGCAAGATGTTGTAGTATCCATAAATGAATGTAAGCATTTAAATATTGGCTCAATATGAACTAGATGCCATAGTCGTTGTATTTGAGTCTAAACATTTAAATGTGCTCTCGTTGAAATGAATCATTAAACCAAATAATATTGTTCTCTCTGTGAAATGAATCATTAAACCAAATAATAATGGTAATAAAGCATAATGTCCACTCAATTAAGAAAGTTATGAAAAGGAATAATTAAAATAGTAAATGTATTTAAAATAATAAAATGTTAAAAAATTAATAATTTTGTGTTCACTTATAAAATTACAAAAAAATTGCCAATTTTTTAATAATATATGTCAGAATAAAATAATGAAGAAAATTTATAATATGCATATCTCATTACAATAGTTATTCATTTTCTACAACATGTAATTGATAAACATATAAAGCCCTGTCTCTCTCTCTCTTTCCCAATTTATATAATTATTTCTCAATTTATTTTTATCATCAATGCTATTTGTATCATATCAAAAAATTAAATTAGAAAAATTAGAAAACATTAAGTACATGTATCATTAAGATTTTGATCAAATTAAAAATAAGTTCATATTATTATGTATACAAATGTGAATTTTATAAATAATAATTGATTGGAGACTTCCATAGTTATTTATATTGTTGTTGGAGATATCCCAAATAGATCAATGTAGTATTTGCAATCCTAGTAACTGTATACATCATCAAAAATAGATTCATCTTAATTTTGAATCTAATAATCATTAAAAAAATCAAATCCCTTTTGTTGTAAATTTTTCATGATTTTTTATATAAAATTTTGAAAAATTTTAACACTTCTAAACACTTTATAAATCAAAAATTAAAATAAATCTATATTAATTACTTAAAATACTAAGTCCAAAAAAATAACACAATAATTTAATATATTTTTTTGTAATGTATTGTAAAATAAAATTATTTCACTCCCCAAAAAAAATACTCTTAAAACCTTATTAAAAAATTTACAGTATCTCTGTTACATTGAAAGCTAGTGAAAAGGATAATAAACAAGATTTAACACATCTCTACTTCATTGACACCTAGTGAAAAGGATAAGAGACAAATTTCTCCAGAAAATTATAATTATTTGTTATCGCTGAAGCACCGCCGTGTTCATAAAGGTTCATATCTAATCGAGTGGACGACAACAATATTTAGGTTGGAAGACATATAACGTAGCGTCAATTTCACCATAAAGAGTAGATACTGTAAAGGAATGCTCCCTTGAATTTAATCTGCTGTGCATGGATTAAACTGATAGTACGATGACAATAGTGATGGTAGTTTGTGTCACTGTTACGACTTACGAGGCCTTTAGAATGGTACGATGTACAATCAAGCTCGACAAAATGCGCACAATTTTCTGGGCTTTTAGAAAATGGTTTATTAATGTGCAGTATAAATATATAACATGGCTGCATAGTTAACCTTTTTTAAGTCAAATAAAATATTTTAATGTCACACCAAAGAATAATAAAATTGTAAAATAAATTATATAAATATTTGTTTAATTTTTTTAATTAATTTTTTTAATATAATTAAATATTTTTTAGTAGATAAAAGTTATATATATATATCAGTTTTTTATATAATGCTCATATTATATTATATATGTCATATCATTACACTTAAATTGATATAATGAAAAGTGTACAAATTGTACACATGTTATTTTTAGGTTTTTTTCCAAATTGATATTTTATAATAAACCCATATAAATTGTTTGTTCAATACACGAATGTGAAAATAGAATTTTTGAATTTAATTACAAACCACTTGTGTTTATGGTATATAATTAATATATAACGTTATTTTTCAAATTATTTATATTTATTGTACATAGTAATTAGTGATATAGTACATAGTAGTTAATAATAGAGTACACAAACTGCAATTGTTGCCGTCATTTTAACCAATCACATTTGAGATAAATAGAAATAAATTTTATTTAAAAATAATAAATTTAAGTTCTTAATGTCAAACTTTTATAGATTTTAAATTTTTTTAATAAAAAAATAATAACAAATCAATGAAAAAATGAATAAATTGTATCATGCCAGTGTAATAAAACAATATCACAACAACCAATATATAGAGTTATTTGTCAACGTAATATAAATATATATAAAATTATTTTTCCATCCATTGAACACTTAGCATATACCGCCAAGCCCATTAAGAGAGATAGCTCTATATATATTGTTCGCCCACTATCAAGGTAACTCTTTTAGATTTCCCGAAATTTTGTAGTGGCCATAGAGGATCCAAAAATCCTAATGAAATACGACAGTAAAATATATCACTACTTTCTGTCTACATATTTATATGGCTGGCTGCCCATTCTACACTGGCCGTTCCTTCCTGGTGGAGATTACGCGCTGAAACAAAGTACTAGTATCGGTGGTCTTCCTTGAAAACTTGTACAATGGCCCAAAGCTTCAGTTTCCCAAAGAATAATGAAACAAAATGTTATTAAAAATTCCATTTGTGAGTGGAGTTATTAAAAGATCAGGTCTCCTTATGGTGTTGCTCCTATATACAATGCTGACTGAAAACGCCCACTGGTTCTGTTCCCTCAGTACAATGGATATATGAAAATACGCCAAAGTCTTCTGATGTTGACTCGGTTGATTGCTTTCACCGAACACTTCCGTCAAATCAGTTGAAATGTTGTGCTTCATATCTCCTTCGAGATCCGTCTAACACCAAGTCCGGAAGGGTTAGTGGGATCACTGGCACATAAGGTGCGCCTTTCCAAGTCCGGAAGGGTTAGTGGGATCACTGGCACATAAGGTGCGCCTTTCCAGCAGGGTTTTTCTTGATATAGATTGGCTGGAAATAGGGGGAGGAGCAGAGAGTAAAGAACTCTAAACCCACACTCCTACCAAGTGAAAACTGTAATTTTAGTTTTGTTTTGAGAACATTGAATGGACGTAAATCCCCATACTTGCAACAGCTGTAATTTAGGTGATTTTTGAATAGTTCGAGGCATTCCGACTGCCGAGGAAAGTAGCTAAAACATCGATGTAAATATTATTCCTTGAAGTGAAAGAGCGTATCTTTGAAATACTAATAGCAAGGACTATCTAAAAACATAATGTTATTATGTATAAATGTGTCTTGGTTTATGAAATTAGGACGACATGAAAACGTGTGATTCTCTTGTTTGCAGAATGTGAAAAAAGGGTTTCGAAAGTGTCATAATATCAACTCAAAAAATTATAAATGGTAAATATTTAATTTGTACAATGCTAATATCCTTTTTCTAGTATTTATAAAGTAAACTTATATTTTTCACCTTTGGGAATTAATGTAATATTGAATGAAAAATTGATATATTTTTATCAACTTATATAAAAACCAATGTAATAATTGAATTGAAAAATGACAAATTTTATTATAATATTTAAATTATAATATCTAAAATTATTTGCATAATTATTAGGGCAATCAAATTACTAAATATGGTTAATATAAGTGAATCTATGTTGTTTTACATTTTTATGTCTTGCATTTTTTTGGAAGAATTCGGAGTTGTTGTGGCATGTCTTGGACACTTTTTGGTGCTAGAATCTGGCGAAAAAAGTTTAGGTGAAATCGTAATTTCTTAAGCAAAGTCTTTTGGTAGAAATCACATAAGAGGAATTTTTGGCCGAGCAGTTTCAAAGTAACAAGTGTGGTTCATCATGAGGACTAGATGAAGAGACAGACCATGCAAAGGCTTAAATAGAGAGCAATGTAGAGACATAATTTCTAAGTAACCACTATATTTGAACAATAATATTTGAATTATGATATTGATTTATTAATATATTAAAAACAAAAAATAATTTCCAACTAACGACTATATTTGAAAAATAATATTTGAATTATGATATTAATTTATTAATATATTAAAAACAAATATTATTAAGTAGTTGAAAAATAATATTTAAATAATGATATTAATTTATTAATTTATTAAAAATATTGATATGTGATGGCTATATTAAACAGCCTAGTTTGTGAAAAATAATATTTAAATCATGAAATTAGTTTATTAATTTATTAAAAATTATTAGTATAATATTTAAATTAATTTATTAAAAGTAAATATTACTAGCTTTTGAAAAATAATATTTAAATTATGATATTAGTTTATTAATTTATTAAAAACAAATATTAATAAGTAACCACAATATTCAACAGCTAGTTTTTGATAAATAATATTTAAATTAATTTAATAAAAGCAATAATAATAATAATAATAATAATAATAATAATAATAATAATCAAACTCGAAGGACAGAGAGAAGTCAAAAGTTATAAAAATGAATCAACACCCTAATCGAGACAAGATCATTTGATAAATAAAATAATGAATGGAAATAAAATAAAATAAAACAAATATATCCACAACTATATATATATATATATATATATATATATATATATATATATATATATATATATATATATCAGTAAATAAAACAGAGTCAACAATAAAATATGGGGTTGAGGCCAAGGATAATTTTAGGGGCGAATGTTCGCCCTTTGGCGAAATTAAGGGGTTTTAAATTTTTAGTGGGCGAATATTTTGTATCATAGTACATTTTTACAAATCACCTCAAATAGCCCACCTTATTTTAAGGGAGAGGGTAAAAAAGGTAAATTTAGCCCTTGAAATTAGGAGTTACAACCTTCCATTCGCCCATTTTCAAGAATAGGTTTTATTTAAGTGAATCCTATGGGCCAAATACCATATTTATAAAAGAGGTATGGTAAATTAATAAAAATATAAAAAAATGAGAGGTATGGTAAATAAATAAAACATTTTTTATATTTACTCCATAAGTCACCTGGTAAACAAATAAAAATATAAGTAAAGTGGAGGTATGGTAAATAAATAAAATGTCTTTTTATACTTACTCAAAAGGTATGGTAAATAAATAAAAATATAAATAAACTAGACGTATGGTAAATAAATAAAACCACTTTTTATATTTAGTCCATAACCCTCATTTTATTTATGAAGGCTCAAGAAAGAGGTTTTATTTAAGTGAATCCTATGGGCAAAATACCATATTTGTAACAGAGATATGGTAAATTAATAAAAATATAAATAAACGAGAGGTATGGTAAACAAATAAAACATTTTTTTATATTTACTCCATAAGTCACCTTATATTTACAAACACTCAAAAAATGGGTTATATTTAGGTGAAACCTATGGGCAAAATACTATGGGACAAATACCATGGACTAGATTGTTATTAATACCATGCAAAAAACCATTATTAACCCTCATATTAGAATTAATAAAAATAAAAATGGCACATGGTATTGACCCATGGTATTCACCTGGAATGTAGCCTATTTAAATGGGGGAATTAAACCAGCATAGATCCATCTTTACTCTAGATCTACTAACACCTGAGAGGTATCAAATATCCTGATATGCAAACTAGCATAGAGTGAAAAAATATTTGATCCTCTTGGGGCTTGGTCAAGAGTAAAAATGGATGTTGTAATTTAATGTAGGTTAAACATTTTAGCTTGGTTAAAATAAAAAATAAAATAAAAATCAACTATTAATTTTATTAATTTTATTAATTTTTATAAATTACTAATAGTAATTTTTAAGCTCCAGGTTTATGATAACCCATGGTATTGACCCATGGTAATACCATGGTATTCATGTGAGAATAGACTATTTAAAGGGGAAATTCTATAGTCTTAGATCCATACAAAGTTTTATTATTTAGTGAAGGACTTGCCAAGATCTTACAAGATTTTATAATTGAGAAAATATTCGCCATGCCTAGTGAGAGATTCGCCAAAAAATTATATATACATATTATGTTATTGATAAAATCGCCTTCCATTTTTCCTATATACCATGGAGATTCGCCCATTCATTATATTTATAAATTTAGGGGGGGTTCTTAAAATTTTCCCTGGTTGAGGCCCATTAAACAAATAACAAAAATACTAAAAGGAGTTAAGAACGAATAGGATGATAAAATAAATAAAAAACACAAAAGATCAAGAAAATAAACTCTAATGAAGAATAAATCAACAACAAATACTATAAAAATGACGCCAATACCTACATATATAAACAAACAAACAAAATAAATCCAAAAAAGAAGCCTAAAAACTAGGAGCACAAGAAAGGGACCCATCATCTACTAGGTATTTTTTCAATTTCTAGTGTCCCCTTCAATTTATGGTGATGGAAATGACTAACCCTAGCAACGACTTGCACCTTTTCAATACAAATGTGATGCTTAGATTTATCTGCATGCTCCACGGTCCCTTGGATAAAAGGAAGATGAACACCATAAAATCGATCCTTGGTATCTTTCTTAGCATTAGGACCTTTTTCAGCTCTGAGGATAGTCTTAGTACATTGGTGTCTACTATACCCATTATTAAAGAAAACACTTAGGAGATGTGCTTTCTCTTCATTGAGATAGATTCAACACCATGAAAAACCCAAAGGGCACTTTGATTATGGAGGGGTTACCCATCAAGCTTGCAATTTCAATAAATTCCTACCGGATTTTAGAGGAATTAGACCAAAAAATGCCACTAGAAAAACTTTCAAAAAGTCTCACTAAATGAAACTCGAGAAGAATTCCCCCATTTTCCTCTCTCTGCATCATGAGATATAATGTTAGACAATTGAATGTTCTTCCACTATTAGATCTCACTACTTAACTGCGAATTGAATCTTTATTTGTGCAACCATTCAAATAACCTCTGTAATTTACCCTCCCCAACTTCTAATTCTTTTTTTTCTTTTGTTCCAGGTTCATCAAACTGTCAGTTAGAGGATCTTCTATGTTTAATGCAGCCATAGTCTCAAGGGCTCCCACGCTGGCGAATGAGATTTGTTCCATTTTAATTTATTTATTTATCTTTAGCGTGTACACATGTCAAAGGTTTTGTTGTATTTCCATGAATCGGTTCATTTTGGTGCAAGATGGAAGCGAGACTTTAGTTGTCAAAGTCTCTCTCTAGTCGGACGGAGCCGATCGTTTCTTGAAATGATATGCAGACGTTGGCAACATGGAAACATGCTACACATTGGGGATGGTAAAGAATATGCCTAACACCTCGGTCTGATGTTGAAGGACGAAGCATGTGTATCTCGAAAGAAAACATCTTATGGTTTGTTCAAGAACCAGAATCTTAAATCCCATGGTGGAAATTGACACTTCAAGGACGATTTCGAAAACTGTCAACATATTGCATTGTATGAAATTAATGGGATCCATTACAACTTGAGGATTATATGAGCAAATATTTTGTAGGCGAGTCCATGTTATGTGACAGAGATTTTTCTACTAGCATGTGTTCAAATAAAAACTATTTTTTAGTTCTATATAAACTGATTTTATCGCATACGTACTCAAAATATTTAAAATGTAAAATTTTCCCACAAAAATTTGTGGAAAGAAATTAAAATTATAGTCTCAGAGCGTATTTTTTAATCGAGAGGTAGTTTACCTTAGAGAGTTGTGGGCTTGGTTTTCTGGTTCATTTCCATTGTTCTTTGGCTCCCTATGTCAATAGATTTAATTTACTGGATTATTGTTAAGGCCAAAATAACCGGGCCATTAAATTTTTTATTAATTAGCGATAACTTTAATGCACTGCATTATTGTGAAGATCAAATGAAGTGGGTCCTTAATTTTTTCTTTGTGATCCACTTCAAAATATTAAAGGCCACATTCCAGTTATTAGGAAAGGTTAGGTTGTCAGTAATTTTCAAATGGTTGAAGAAGACTCCACGATGTTTAAAAGTATTTTCTTATAAATAAAATGAATAATCAAAACAATTTTTTTTTTATTTTTTATTTTTTAATTTTTTTGGGTTAAATATGGAATTTTATGTATTTACAATATAAAATTCATTCTCTTTTTTTTTCTAACTATTTTTAATATTAACTAAACTTTTCAAAGAAAAATACTTGAGATGTCTTTATGGTTGTTATCCCACTTTCACCAAGGCCATTGGATAATGCCTTTGGGGTATATGTTCAAGTTTATCTTATTGTATGGACTTATGTTTCTATTCTAGATATGGATAAAACTCAGATAAAACTCTTGTAATATATGTTATCAATAATGTATGGAGGGTTGTAAGGAAATCGCTAATATTATATAAGTTATTTAAACTCTAGTTATCAAGATCCATTGCCAGATGATGAAGTCAATTAGAAAAAGATGTTTTTCCGATGGAGGTGAGTGGTGAATGGTACTCGATAATACTAAATGTAATTGCAACCTCATAAATTTAGCATAACTCAAAGATCACTTAAGAAAACAGTTGCATTGGTGGATATTTGATCTATCCAACTTTTTCATGTATAATGTGTTTTTCTAAAACATGGGGTTTTCGTGTTGTGAAGTGTGCTTTAATTTTGTTTTAGATTTGACAACCTGAATTATATTTTGATATTTTACTAATATATACTGAGAAACATTTATGTGGAATCCCAACAACATATTTTTTGGAGAGGGAGGGAGTGGAGGAAGAAAATCATTTTTTTGGATTCTAGAAAAAAACATTATTTATCAAGATGCATGATTGTTACGTGAAATATATTCAATCTATTGATGTTTGAAAGAAAGCATGAACATATGTTAAACATGAATTCAAAATTTACTAATATATACTCGGAAACATTTATGTGGAATCTTAATAACCTCTTTTATGCAGAGGGAAGGAGTGGAGGAAGAAAATCAATTTTTCACATTCTAGAAAAAAAAATTATTTATCAAGGTGCATGATTGTAACATGAAATATATTCAAGCTACTGATCTCTGAAGAAAAGCATGTCTGTAAGTTAAACATGAATTCATAATACAAAATGGTTAGATCTTAATAAAAAAAAGGATGCCTGTAAGTTAAACATGAATGCAAAAAAAAAAAATGGTTAGATCTTAATATTTGTTGGGGCCTTGATACATTTGTCAAACCCTTTCAAGCTTTAATAAATAAAGTTCTTTTGATTGAATATGTTTTACATTTATGGTTCTGAAAGCATGATCGTAAGTTAAACATGAATTCAAAATAGAAAATGGTTAGATCTTAATCTTTCTTGGGGTCTTGATACATTTGTTAAACCCTTTCAAGATTTAGGCAGTAAAGTTCCTTTGGTTAAATATGTTATACATTTCTAGTTCTGACATACAGACCAGACAAGCTCATTGCTTCTTGTTGCGATTTCTTCTTGTTGTCTTCTAGTCAATTCAATGCAAAATTAGTATCTAAGTTCGATCATCTTTGTTTGAATTAGTGTTACACCAAACAAATATTTTTTTTCAGCGATTGGTATTCTACTCCTATCCATCTTGATTGAACTAGTATAATCTGTAATATCATGACATTTCTTTTTCCTAAGTTTAATCTTGGCACATAAATATTGATAATGACCAGTATCGTTAATGAAAAGAAATGAGCATTTATTTGTTGGAAATAATACTGAGAGGGGGGGGAGGGTGAATCAGTATTATCAATTCAATATAACTTTTTCATTTCCATATTTAGATTCATATAGGCAACTTCAGTTAAGTCAAACTGCTTGTATACGCAATTATGTCTAATGCAACTAGTGTATATCCAGTAAACTTATGATTCAGTTAATCCATTAAATTTTTGGCTTTTAGTTAGTGCATCAGAACTTTATTAACCATATGAACAGTAAACAGGTGCAGTGAAACATAAAAGATCATTACACACAAGAAGCACACATGAACACCATGATGTAAGGTGGAAACCCAATGTGGGTGAAAACCACCTGTTGCAAGTCGTCTCAATCTTCTTTTTAATAAGAAACTTCTTTTTACAATATTTCTGTTCTAGTGCAGTCTTGTACCAGTACACAGGCTTCTACCTGCAAAAGGATACAACCTCCTCTCTTCTCCAACTTCTCCTGGAAGGGAGTTACAACCCCCTTAGCTCTTGTACTAGCTGATCCTTTTACTAGTACATAGGTGTCGCCTACTAAATGCTCCAACCTTCACTTGTTTTCTAGCTGCTACTGGAAGGGAGCTACCACCCCTTTAGCTCTTGTACTAGCTGATGTTCTAGTACATAGGTGCCAACCTATAGAAGGCTATAACCTTCTCTTTCTTCCTCCAGGTACCACATTTCATAAATTTTCAGATTGGATACTCCTGAAGCACATCACCATAATCTGAAGGCCACGTTTCATCCAATTTTCATACTGGACCCATCAATATCATTGAAGCACACAATCAATCAACACTAGCATCATCAAACTCTCAATCACCCAATACTGAATTACTGAAACCCTCTCAACAAACTATAGTCACCAGAACATAGAGCAGAACACAGAACTCTGCAACAACGTTCAGATCTAACTGTATAATAAAAAATCATGCATTAGAGTGCATACACTACTCGGAAGAGCCGAACCAGCATGTATACGCAACTTCACCAAAGCGAACTAGCGTATATGTCATCAATTACTTACTTTTAACTTCGCTGCACTTCCTGACTCTAGACATACCCAGATCATTACATATACAAGGATAATACATATGTTAGCAACCAGATCTATTCCATCAGATCACATAAAGATAAGTCATTATGATACTGATCCATTATAGATCTTCATCCATCAACACTGAAGCTAAACATAATCAGCGAATCTGAATATGCAGAACACTAACACTAGTAGACAGTAACCAAAACTCAGACTTTGCATCAACTACTAGAACCACCTGTAACTTCAAATATCATTGTGTATATGGTATACGCTACTTAGATGTATATAGCCTGTGTATGTACACACTTTTATCAAAGTCAACTAGTGTGTACATCTATAAATATTCATTCATGAGTTGCAGCTATTTCAAACTTAAGTTATACCCAGATCAGAACATTACATGCGTCAGTATACAGATCTAGAACAAGCATAATCAAACCATATAGAGAAGATTTATTCCAAACCATTTGATCCCGATCTATCCTTAGATCTTGTTCTCCATCAACCAGTGAGATTCCTCCTTAGCTCAGATCAAGAAAAGCATCATGAACCCATAACCTACATACTGGATCTCATACTTCATCAGATATTCAAGACTTTTTTCTGAATTGCCTTTGCCTAATGATCTTCTTCTCCTTTTATAGTCTTAGGCCTTACTCAATACCATGGTCCAAAACCATTTAGAACCAATACTAGGGACCCAATACCTGGGTTCAACACTTCGAACACAATACCAAGGTCCAAAACCATAGGTCTAGATACTAGGGACCCAAAAATAAGCTTTCCCACATGTACGCGCTTTTCGTGCATGAAATTACGTGCATACGCATACGCGACTTTTGATCAGCAATCCTGTGTGTATATGCGCCTTTGTCTATAGTGACCTTGCGTGTATACACTACTTGGTATATAGCGAACTTGCGTATATATGCGACTTGGTATATAGTGAACTTGCGTGTGTACATGACTTGGTATATAGTGAACCTGCGTATATACTTTTCTTTCTTCATTCTTTGTATTTTGATCATCAATTCTTTTCTAATGACCTGCTGCACTATGATCTATCCCGCTTTGGACTTGATGGCAACAACCATACCAAGTCACTCTCCCCCTTTGACATCAAGGGCAAAGGGTGGACAAAGATATTTTCTTCCTTGATATACATTCCAGTGTCCATACTGCCCCTTAGCACCCGCAGAAATCTCTAATTGAGCTCCCCCTTTGTATATGCCAAGTTTTACCAATCTATCCATGCTCCCTCTGAGTACATGTTGAAATCTCTGCTCTGCTGAAGAGTGTTGTTCATGCTCCTCCTGACTGTAAGCAAGGTCTGCAAAAGGATGTTCTACAAGAAGAACATGACTCTATCATAAATGACCTTCCTATCACCAAAGACTCATACATACGTCCATCTCCCAACCAAGTGGGGATATACTAATATTGACTCCTCCACCCAACCAAGTGGGGATACAGCAGATGCCAATTGTTTATACATGACTAAAATATTACATCATCTTTCCCATGCATAGTGGGGGTATAAATTACATCATATGACCAAAAGGGATTCATCAAATGACTACAATAGATAGAGACAAACTATTACATCATGAGTCTTGATATGACCTTTACATGAAATTTATAATAGAGACCAAACATATAGATAAGCAACTATCATACACAATGTATGATCTAGTCCATAAGCATCTGTCAATGGCATCTAGACCAGCAACCTGTATATGTCCATTAGTGTAGAAGTCATCAACCTATAACAAGGTATGTCTGCATATAGAAATCAACTCATCCTTTTGAACAGAATTCTGCATATGACATACAAAATCATTCACATTATATCATATGTGAAAAACACCATAGCTGTCTCATCAAGATCTGCATGATCCAAGTATCATCACTTTGGGAACATCTGCATCAATCAACATATGTAAGTATCAACCTATCATCATATAGGTAAGAACTCATCATCATCATGTCTCTAACAATGCAACTTTGAGTAATCATTCATGTATCTAGCACTATGTATCTTGAGCTCAAGATAATTTGTCAAGACTTCTTGATATCATCAACAGCAACAATCCTCATCCACATGAGCGCCAAGAACTAGAAGAATCCTGCATCATAATTTTATTATATGATCTTTATGCATATGATGACAGTAGCATATGAGTGACTCATCATCAAGTAATGAAGATGTGTATTTAAGCTTTGTACTTCAACTTATCCTTATGAAGATCACCATGTAAGCACCATATATGCATCATCAGAGAATCAACCAAAAATCTGATCTGAACATCAACTCTATAACCCCAAAGAATTATATGAGATTTTTTCATGGATAACTCATAACCATATCATAGCAAGATATATCATTTAGCCATATAAGCATCATTACCAAGGACTACTAACCATAATGCCAACAATGCATTATTAAAAGCATATGATTCCCCTGAACCTGTGCCATCTTGTTTACTGTCAGATCTGATCATGCATATATCAGCAAGAAGTATCAAGGCATCATCATCAACAATTTAGGATCAAAACACTTCTAAACATCTTACAAGTATCAAGACATTTCCACACATCATCGGCAGACTGTAACCATTATCAAATAGAGCAAGTAATGGACTGATTCATATCAGACCCTTTTCCTAAGCCTGTCCCACTTCTTTTTTGAAACTAACATATACGTGACTGTGCAGTGTCTAACTTGCATATATACGCGACTTCTCTTTATTAAACTTGCGTATGATATTGAGAACACTGAAGTTTTACACTTTCAGCTTCCTCTAAGTCTGTTATGTTTGTACATTGTGTTGTACCAAATCTTTCTGACTGTACTTGCTTCTTCTTCCATATCTTCAAGTGTGATGATGTTTTCTCCTTTTGGTATGGTGCTCGTACTTTGTTCCTGCATTCCTTTGCTATATGTCCCGGCTTGTTACATGCATAAGATCTTACATGTTTCATATTCCTTCTGTAGCAATCAATAGCTTTGTGACCAAACATATTGCAAGAAAAACAATATCCCTTAAAGTACTTGGAATGTGATGATCTTTCTGTGTGATGGTCTTGAACCATTCTACTTCTACATCTGGCTACAACATGTCCAAGATTCTGACATACATAACATTCAACAGTATTCATTGGAGGAGTAAAAGATTTTCTTTGAAGAATTTCTCTCCTTGGTTGTTGATGGGATTGATTCTCATCTCCTTGTTGGGTATTTCAAATTGTGCATTAGAGTTCCTTGTCTTATTTTCTGAACTAGATTCACCTTCAACAGATTCATGGAAACCAAGACTAGTTTTGATAGCAGGAGACCTTTGACTACTAAGAATATCATCCAAGATCTTAGTACTATCTTGAAATCGTAAGAGCTTATCGTTTTCTTCTAAGTTATCTTTTAGAATATTTACCTCAACCTGAAGTTGCTCTTCCTTTTAATGATATTGCTTCTTCATGTTTTCTTCAACTTTTCTTCTTTCTTCCAACTGATGTTTTAATTCATGAACTTTGTTTTCTTGTTTTTCAAGAGCTTGGAGTAGTTCTTTATTTTGCTTATTTGATTATCTTCTTTTAGCGAGAGGATCATAGCTTCAGGACTTTCATAGTAACTTGATCTTTCTCTAAGTTTCTTGATTGTTGTGCTCCTTTTATTTACTTCATTTCTTAATGATGTTGCTTCATCCTGCAGCTTTTGACATTTTTCCTTGAATAGCTTCCTTATCTTGTTTCCTTCCTCTATTTGAGCTTTTAGTTTGGTAACTTCTTCTTTGGAGATACATTCCCTTTGTGCGATAGATCTTGTTGATCTCTAATTTTGTGTAAAAGCCTATTAAATTTTGCCTCTATTTGATATCTTTTATTCTCACCCATAAGAGCAAATTCAGTTGTTTCACTATCACTTTCATCATCTTCAAATGGATGAAGAAATGTATCACCAGAGGATAACAAATTCATACCTGATATTTCGTTTGCTTGTTCATCTTCATTCTAAAGTGACTCTGAATCTGAAGTGCTTCTTCCACATATTCCCCAATCGATTCTCCCACTATCATAGTTCTTCTGAGATGTCTTCTTCTTCTTAGGTGCTTTCTTCTTAAGCTTCTTTTCCATTGTTCTACGGATCTCCTTCAAGCGATCAGGCTTCTACCAAAGGACCTGCTCTGATACAAATTGTTGGAAATAATACTGAGAGGGGGTGGGGGGGTGAATTAGTATTATCAAATCAATATAAATTTTTCATTTCCATATTCAGATTCATATACGCTACTTCAGTTAAGTCAAACTCCGTGTATATGCAACTGTGTCTAATGCAACTAGCATATATCCAGTAAACCTATGATTCAATTAATCCATTAAATTTTTGACTTTTAGTTAGTGTGTCGTGTCCTATCTAGGGTGCTAGACTAGGCTATATTTATTATCGACCAGGATGCGTAGACTTAGAGGCATGCGTCTACAGTATATAGACATAAAGGATTATTAGCTAAGTGGTTATGATAGTAGGTCACAAGACTTCTTTACGGAAGATTGAGGTATGTTACCTATCACCCAAACACTTAGGTCACTCAGTTAATCTACCAAATTACAACACTATCATTCAATTCATTTACCAAATTAAAACACTGTGTATCACTTCAAACAAAGATTTCAATCTCCTTACAGAGACACTATGCATAAAACCCCTGTTCAGAAAATACTCAACATTCACTAATATTCATGCAAGATAAAAACATACGGAAATCATAAGCATACTTTGAAATGATAACAGAGTTCATGACATTGCTTTAAAAGACAACAAAGGATCGAATCCCTTACAGGATACGATTCACGATCTCAGTGATGAACTGTTCAAGCATTATCATAAACATCATCCATACGCATTCTATTGAAATCGAAAACCAATCTTAATTGCTATGCATATCATTTAATACCCTAAGTTGCGAATAAAAAGGAAATGACAGTATACCAGTTTAACGCAGGGCCCGTCCGCGTTCCAGAGGTATACTGGACTGTGATCAACCGATTATAAAATCAACGCAACAAGGAAAAGATCGTGACTGCAACTGTGTTCTTGATATTAAGTTCAAACTCTGTTTTCAAACGATACAATGATAACCAACTACTAACTACACAGAACTGTGTTTACATATGTTTTTACAACCCTTACATTTCGAAAACGAATGTACATTCATGATGTGGCTGTTGCCGCTTTTATCATGTCGTGATTTTTAAAATGTTTCTATCCTAAACTGATTTCAAAAAGGAACAAAACTAAATCAATTTAGAATGCTATGCTGTTGCTGCCTTTGTCGCCAACATGCTATACTTTGACCATCATTGACCGCGCATGTAGGAGGGTCGGTTCTGCTGTAGGATAGGTATTCGTCCATGCTTGGACATTCTACTTTTCATCCCTACCCTTTGCTCTAGCCTAGCTGTCATGCCACATGTCAAACAATAAACCAATTACAGGATGTTGGAACTTCCTGTAGTCATTTTACCAAAAATTCCTAATTCTTTAACATAAAACTCCTAAATCAATTTTAATGCGTTTTAATAACTATAGTACTATTAACTAATCAATTTTCAAGGGATCTAAGAGATGTACGATGGAAAGAAGTAGGCAAATGATATGGTTTAGGGGGAAAAAGGAGTTCATGGGATGGTACCAACATCTCTCCCCGACTTAATGAATTAGCATGTCCTCATGCTAACCCCGAAGTGCTTCCCTTGAACTCTGTCCCTGCTTGTACCTTTGCTGCCTTTAGCAATGTATCCACATTCTTTTTCACCTGGGCATCTTTCTAACCATGGAGCTCCTACTTTAATCTTTTGTATTTTTCTTTGAGGGTCTTCTTCTGGTTGTACCACTTAGTGGCCCATTTACAAATATCCGTTTGCTCAGCCTCAAGTTCACTGATTCACTCCCTTAACTTTTCATTCTTCTGTTGAGTCTCTTTACTCTACGCTCGGAGCATCTCATTTTCTTTCTTGATAACTTTTTCTAGCATATTAGCCTCCATGAGTTCTTCCTTTAATTTCTCAATTTGTTTCTCCAGTTTCTTCTGCTTCTTAATGGGAGGTGGTGAACCTTTTTCTTGCCTGTTATCGCTTTCAACCTCTATATCAGCTCCTGGTCCTGGTTGTGAGTGGTCACTACTCTCAACATCCATCGGTATAGGTGCATTGGATTCAAGCTGGTCTTCTTGTAACTGGGCTTTTGGTGCTCTCCTTGTTCTTCTTGAATAAGTGGTGAAAATTTTATCTTGCTTTGCCTTCTGAGCATCCTCTTTTCTCATTTTCCTAGTCCTTATGCTGCTCACAGGTGGAGGTACCTTGCTTGCTTTGGATACTGGGATCTCTTCATCGATATCCTTCATGAATCCTGAGTTCTCCTGCAGTTGTTCTTTGTCTTCCTCATCTTTAATTTGGTTAGCAGCTAAGAACTCCTTCCACGTTTTCCCTCTTCTTTGCAATTCATGCTCAATAAGAATTTTAATTAAGCCAAAGTGATATAGGCTCTTGTCTTCATTTCCCTTCTGCTTTTGGATGGTCTTCGACATCTTGGTTAGGATTTGTAATAGAAAATATGGTAGACTGATAACACAATGCCTTTCCAAGTGTAGCAGTAGTTTAATATGGTATAGATAGACAATACTGTAACGGCCTTCGCAAGTTAAGAATTTTTGGAGGATATAGACCATCTCGTCCCAGGGATGCATCAACCAACTCCTTGGGACGCCTTTCTTCCAGTTAACGGATGAGACTTTGGATCTAGACATAAATTGAGTCCATGACTTCTCTTTAAATTGCTTTGTCTTAAAGTACTTCTCCCCTTCTGGGCTGATCCCTATTGATTGGGCTATGGTGTCTTCTGAAACCCTGAATGAGAAGTTACCTATCAGGGCTTTCTCTCCATTGAATGTGAAAGCGAATTGTTTGGTAACCTCTTCATTACTTCCATGAAATTTCTCTAAAAAGGGCAACCACTGTATCTCTCTGAGAATTGAAATGCAATGTTCATGATATTGAGAACTGTCGAACATGCTTGGCTCGACCCTATTGGTCATTTTGGCAGAGGGTCGTGCTCTAACTCTTCTCTGTTTATGTTTTGCAATTTCAACAAAGAAGTTTCAATTTGTTACCTGGTGGTGTCGCTCCCTTAATATCCAGTATGATGCTCGGTCGACTGTCTTGTGACTTTGGTGGGAGTCGAAACCGAATGGTTATATTTCCCTCTTGTGGCGCTCACTGCTTTCCATCCTTACTGTGGAAGTCACGAGAGTCAAATGCCAGTGTGAAATAACTGAGAATGTTGGTGAAATAACCAACTACACTTACTTCATAGCGTATTCATCTTTTGGAACATAGGAATGGCTGTACCGCTTGTATAGATGCCATCATAGGAGCGCTGGAAGCGTATATGCAATACTGGGGTATGATTTCAGGGAGTCCTCTGAATCATTTGGCTACGTCAGGTGGTGGAATCATAATTCGGCCATGTGGGATACAATGAATAGGCCCACTTTAACATTTGTTTCTTTCCCTTAAAAAAAAAAAAAAACAATTCGCCACGTGTCCTGCTTCTATTGGTACTCGGCCAAATGGAAGATGTTGGTATGGCTGTAGGATGCGATTGGCATAACAAGGTTGATATGAAAAGGGGTAATGGATTTAGAGGTATGAAATAGGTTGGAGTATGAAAAATGATAAGAATCAGTGAGATAAGGGATGATGGAAAATGTAGTGTCCTTGAAATCGATCATAACAGTCACAGTCATTAAATTTAACATTAAAAATTAATCTAAGAAATTAAATGTTAAGAATAAGGAACACATTACACTTTTGTTGGTTGTGGTTGCATTGACATGCTGAGTAGGACTAGTCTCTTTTGACTATTCTTTGTTGTTCATAACAGGTCCCCTGAGATAGATTCGAATGCAACAGGTCCCTCTGAGATCTTGAAAGTGTTCATGCAGCTCCTTTGAAATCCGGAGAAAGAATTATATGCATACAGATTCCTTGAGCTTGGGTATTTGATGGAGTCTTGGTGCCCATCAACCTGTGAATACTTGTAGAAACTTGATGAAGCTTTGTTGAAGTAACCCTGAAGTAACAGTCTCTTAACAGGTCCCTTTTATGTGTCTTAAACAGGTCCCATTACTGCTGGTGTTGGTAGCATGTTCTTTTGGACAGAACAGGTCCCCCTGCATAATGTTTATAACCAGGGCCCTCTGAGATAAAACAATGACAAAACAACTTCTTTATTAGAATCTGGAATTCTGGAACAAACTGCTTTGGAAATTTACAGTGAGGAGATGAGATAAGAAATCTTTAAGAATTTACAATGGAGAGATAAAAGAACAAAATGATGATGCTTCTCTCCCCCACTAAAGTTTTGACTTGTCCTCAAGTCATTATTCAGTTGATAAATTAATCAGTGAACAAAAGAAAGGGAATTCTTACCCGCCAACGAATTGGTTTTCAAGTAAGAATTCGGGGTTAGAGTGTGCCAGAGTCTGGTTTTCACATCTAACCCATTGTTATTATATATATTTTTTATATTTTTTTTTAGTTTTTGTTTTGTTGTTGTTGTTTTTTTTTTTTTTTAAATTCTTTTTGAATTTCTAAATTGAAAGGAAATGAACTAAGGCAGGGATACTACAGCTGAGGGCTGCAGTATCTCAACCTCTCTTTGTTGAGATACTGTTTGGAGAAAATCTTGCTTGCTGATGGGCTTAGTGTATAGTTTCAGGCGATGACCATTGACAGTAAAGGAATGACCTTCTCCATCAATAGTTTTGAGCTTGACTGAACCATTGTCGTAAGCCTGAATAATTTGGTATGGGCCCATCCAATGGGTGGTAAACTTGGCTTTATGATCTCTGAATTTAGAGTCAAAAAGTAAAGCCCAGTCACCTTCCTTGAACTGCTTCTTCTTGATATGTGCATCATGTCACTGCTTCCTTTGTTTTTTCATGAGGATTGTGGTTTCCTCTACTTGCTGCCTCATTTCATCCAGCTGGTTCAATTGCTAAATTATTTCTTGTTGTGCTTGGTCCAAGTCAATTTGCAAATATGCAGCCAGTTTAAAAGTGTGTATTTGAAACTCAATAGGAAGCATTACCTCTTTGCCGTAGACCAACTGATATGGTGTAAATCCTGTAATATCCTTCCACGTATTTCTGTAAGCACAGAGTGCATCTTTGAGCTTCTCTTCCCAATTCTTCGTGTTCATTGCCACAGTTTTAGTAATGATCCCTTCCAAAGTTTTTCTTGTGGATTCCATCTACCCATTGGCATGTGGATGGTAAGGTGTGCTTCTCCTATGCTTGATTTGGTATTTGTCTGTGATGTCCTTCACTAGTTTTGAGGTGAATTGAGTACCTTGATTAGTCACTATCTCCCTTGGTACTCCATACCTTACAAAAATCTCTTCAAAAAGGAAATTTACCACTGTGTTTTCGGTGGCTCTAACCAGTGCTTTTGCTTCAGCCCACTTTCTGACGTAATCAGTACGTACTAAGATGTACTTCTTCCCATTGGAGGTTGGGTTAATGGGTCCTATAAAGTCTAGAGCCCATTTGTCAAATGGCTCTAGGTGAACTTGGGGCTGAAGGGGCATCTCGTCTATAGCTGTTGGCCTGCCGATTCTTTGGCAGTTGTCACAACTCTTCACATACATCTTGGCATCCTTGAAAATGGATGGCCAGTAGTATCCAAGAGTAAGAACTTTGAATGCTGTCCGCTTAGATGCAAAATGCCCACCACACGGTTCATCATGGCAAGATTTTAAAATATCAATTACCTCATCATTTCTTACACATCTTCTAATGATCATATCATAACCAGTATAAAATAAATCTCCATTAAGCCATGAATATCTAGCACTTTGTTTGACTAGTCTCTTCTTTTCCTTTGCAGTAAAGTGTGGAGGTGTCCTTCCTGTAGATAAATAATTGGCCAAATCAGCATACCAAGGATTTACTATGGAAATTGCAAATAAATTTTCATCTGGAAAAGAATCTTCAACCGGAACAACCTCACCTGGATTTTGCAGTCTAGAAAGAAAATCTGCCACCTGATTCTCTTTACCTGGTCTATCTAACACTGTGATGTTAAATTCCTGTAACAATAATAACCATCTGGTAACTCTGCCACTAGTTATTGGTTTATTCATTAAATGTCTAATGGCAGAGTGATCAGTATGTACAAAGACCTCATAACCAGTTATATAATGTCAGAATTTATTCACAACATATATGATGGCAAGTGTTTCCTTTTCTGTGACTGTGTAGTTTGACTCTGCAGGTGTTAGATTTTTGCTAATGAAATAAATGGCATAATTACAAGATTCCTCTTTTTGGCCTAATGAGGCACCCACTGCAGTGTCAGATGCATCTGTAAAGATATGAAATGGTAGGCTCCAATTAGGCCCTCTCAGGACTGGTGCGGTTGATAACTTCTTTTTGAGTAGTTCGAATGCTTGTTGGCAGTTCTCATTCCAGTTGAAAAGTACATTTTTTGTTAGAAGTTTAAACAAAGGTAAAGCTATTTTACTAAAATGTTCAATAAACCTTATGTAATAGCTTGCATACCCAAGGAAACTTCTTACCTCTCTTTGATTCTGTGGAATTGGCAAATCAACAATGATCTGGATCTTTGCTGGGTCAACTTTGATGCCTTGAAAAGAAATATAGTGGCCTAATACTATCCCTTCGTTTAACATCATAAAGCATTTTTCATTGCTGAGGGACAGATTAGCTTCAATACATCTTTTCAAAACTCTCTCAAGGTTCTCTAATGCATGTTCAAATGAATTGCCGTACACTGAAAAATCATCCATGTAAACTTCAACACAATCATGAATTAAATCAGCGAAAATAGCTAATACAGCTCTCTGAAATGTAGCTGGAGCATTGCAAAGTCCAAATGGCAAAACATTGTAAGCATAAGTGCCCCAAGGACAGGTGAATGTGGTTTTGTCCTAGTCTTCTGAGGCTATCCTGATCTGGTTGTAGCCAATGAAACCATCAAGAAAAGAAAATGATGATTTCCCAGCTAGGGTGTCTAACACTTGGTCAATAAATGGTAGTGGGAAATAATCTTTGAGCGTTGCTTTGTTTAGTTGTCTGTAATCAACACAAATGCGCCACTTACAATTTTTCTTGGGAACTATAACCAATGGGGATACCCACTGACTATCAGAAATAGGATATATAAAATTAACTCTCAACAGTTTTTGCAATTCTTCTCTAACAACATCCTGGAGCATGGGGTTCATTCTTCTCTGTGGTTGCCTCACTGGTTTGATAGTACTCTGTGTAAATATGGTGAGTGCATGTGTCAGGGTGAATCCCATGCATATCAGTGTAATCCCAAGCAAAGGCTTTCTGGTATTTTCTCAATAGTCGAATCAATTTCTCTTGCTGAGATGAGTCTAGGTGATTGCCTATGTTCAGAGTTTTCCCTGGACTAATCTCTATGATCTGACTCTGTGTGTTGGTGATGGATTGAACTGGAAAAATGTCGTGAAATGTGGTTTGCAAAGATTGAATGGTGCATGTTTCCTGAAAATTTTGGGCTAAAAGTACATCTGCAGCATGATATTGGTCATTTCTCAAATTTTCAGAAATATCAGGTTGAGAAAGGAAGAATTCTACCAAATCATTATTGTCTTGTTCTTGGAAATCATAGATTTGGTCAATGCTAAAAACAGATTGTACTTCTTCTTTATCATTGAATTTATCATCAATCCACAAATTGTGTGTTACTGCTGGTGATTGTGCCGATGGATAAAGAGTGAGTTGTTTTCTTTCGGTCCCTCTTGAAATGATCATGTTGCCTGATCGACATCCTATGAATGCATCAGCAGTCACTAACCATGGTCTACCAAGGATGATAGGGTGCCCTCCTAAATTGGATTTGGGTTGAAGAACTAAGAAATCCACTGGATACTCCCAAGAGTCCAGTGAGACAATTATGTCCTCCAAGATCCCTTCAGGAATCACTTTAGACCTATCAGCTAGTTCTAGAACAATCGTTGTATGTTGCAAATTTATGAGCTGGAGTGTTTTCATGGTTTCAAGAGTCATGAAATTGATTGCGGCCCCAAGATCTATCAAAGTGTTTGGAATTTGTATGTTTTTAATGGTGGTGGTCACTTTGGGAATGCCAGGATCAACATAGTTTTCCATGGAGATGGTATTGGTCATAAGGCCTGCTAAATGTCCTATAACATGAATGGTTTGAGGATCAATCCTTTTTCTAGCAGGCTTCTTGAGGCACATGTCTTTGATGGCTTTAGTATATATGGGAATGTCTTTTATAGCTTGCAGCAGCAGAATTTTTATGTAGACATTCTTGAGTTCATCTAAGACATCAAACTGTGGTATAGACAGTGGAGGTTTTATTTGTACCAATCGGTCTGGAAAAGGTGGATGCAATGGTTGCATCTGCTTATCTTTGGTATCATCGTTTGGTTTTCTTTGATTTGTCATTTCATTTTCATTTTTTGTGTTTTCTTCTTGCTTATCTGTTATTGCAGAATCTTTGTGGAGTACCCTACCAGACCTCAAGTTGATATTTTGCAAGGGTAGTGTGGGATATGAAGTTCCCTCTTCTACATTGCAGGCTGGCCTCTCTGCTCTGTTATTTGGATTTGGGACAGTTTGAGCAGGAATTTGAGTAGGTCTGGGAGGTTGTGAGTTAGCTGGAAATTGCAGTTGTGGTGGATTTATTGGTGGAGGAGTAGGCAGTGCTTGTTGAGTAGGTTGAGGCTGATAAACAACTTGCTGAGGATACTGCTGATATGGTTGAGAATGTGATGAATACGACTGATGGTATTGTTGATATGGTTGTGAATATGGTGGGTATGATTGAGGATATGTATGATAGGATTGAGAGTACCGTTGAGACGGTCTCCATTGTTGCTGTGGGTGGTTTTGGTGCTGCCATGGCATGGGTACATTCCATGAATTCTGTGCATACATTTGATCATTTACAGGAAATTGCAAATTTTTATTTGGAAACATACCTTGAGGTGCTGGCCTTGGCTGCCATGGTCTCTTTGTGCCCATGTAATACACGTTTTCCATCTCTGCATTAGTTGCGATATTACAGTTATGCAAAACCTTAACTTTAGGAAAATTAAACATATCATGATGTTCAGTACAGAAAGCACAAACTTGGATGTTTTCAAGTGGGCAGTCTTTTAATGCATGTTTCTTCCGGCATTTTGGGCAGAAGATAGCCATTATCTGATCTTCATCTTCTTGTTTCTTCTTAGCTTTTAGAGTGTCAATTTGGTTCCCTAGGGTGCTTAACAGATCTGTTTTAAACTCTTCTAACAGATTCCCTATTTCAGCCCTTGTGACACTTGTGGAGGCAGATTTTGTGACTTTGGATGACAAGGTTCTTTTTCCCATTTTAGCTTTGCTCCTTGAATACTTTTCGCATAACTCGGCGATTTCTTCAAAGGGTAAGGCAGAAATGTCACCTTTGCCCATCAAGTTAAGATCATCCATGTATTTCTCTCGGATACCTTTCAAGAATATTGTGCGGATCAGATCAAGAGGCATAGTTCGGTGTTTGGATTTTTGTAAGTTGTAGACAAACCGTTCTAAGTATTCCTCTAAGGTTTCATCCTCTTGTTGGCTCATTCTAAAGATATCATCTTTAGAATCTTTGGATCTACAATAAGGTTGATATTTCCTTAGAAATATTCTTCTCATGCCATCCCAATCAACTATAGCATGCTCACCAAGCCTCATGAACCATCTTAAGGCTGATGCCTTTAATGTCGCTGGGAAGAGTCGAAGCCTATGGGCATCATCTGTATAGCCATTTGTTCGACACGCAATGTCAAACTCGAACAAGAATGAGTCTGGATCTTCCGAAGCCATACCATAAAAGTTTGGTAGCACGGATGGAGGTATGTTTTTCATTTTGATCTCATCATCTTCTTGTGGTTCATGTATAGGAAACTTAAAAGTTGACTCCTCTTCATCTCTCTGTCCTTGATTTGGTACTGATCCAGCTCCTTCCTCAGCCATTCTAATAGGTCTCTCTGTGTCAGTGTCACTTGTTTGAAAGAGGAGATTAAAGAAAGATTGTTCGGTCACTGTGCTACTTTCTCCTTGTGTGCAAGATCTAGGAAAGTGCTTCTTCTGCGATTTATGTGTTAATAAAGTTTGCCTTTCGATGAGAGTAAGTCTTTGTCCTGAATTTTGTTTTTCCTCTAACACTTGGATGACTTCCTCAGCTGGTGTTGTATTCCCTAAAGAGTCTGTTCCTAATGATGATGGGTTAGTGTTTGGATGGTGGGGGGTTTTTATGAATCTACCCTGATTGTCTCTAAATCTAGGCATAAATGAACATGATTTCTAACTGTGTTTTTGCTCGTTTTTGTTTATTGAATTTTTTTTCTTTTTAAATCCTTTAAGTACGCCTCCCCGGAAACGGCGCCAAAATGTAGTGTCCTATCTAGGGTGTTAGACTAGGCTATATTTATTATCGACCAGGATGCGTAGACTTAGAGGCATGCGTCTACAGTATATAGACATAAAGGATTATTAGCTAAGTGCTTATGATGGTAGGTCATAGGACTTCTTTACGGAAGATTGAGGTATGTTACCTATCACCCAAACACTTAGGTCACTCAGTTAATCTATCTAATTACAACACTGTCATTCAATTCATTTACCAAATTAAAACACTGTGTATCACTTCAAATCAAGATTTCAATCTCCTTACAGAGACACTATGCATAAAACCCCTGTTCAGCAAATACTCAGCATTCACTAATATTCATGCAAGATAAAAACATACGGAAATCATAAGCATACTTTGAAATGATAACAGAGTTCATGTCATTTCTTTAAAAGACAAAAAAGGATCGAATCCCTTACAGGATACGATTCACGATCTCAGTGATGAATTGTTCAAGCATTATCATAAACATCATCCATACGCATTCTATTGAAATCGAAATCTAATCTTAATTGCTATGCATATCATTTAATACCCTAAGTTGCGAATAAAAAGGAAATGATAGTATACCAGTTTAACGCAAGGCCCGTCCGCGTTCCAGAGGTATACTGGACTGTGATCAACCGATTATAAAATCAACGCAACAAAGAAAAGATCGTGACTACAACTGTGTTCTTGATATTAATTTCAAACTTTGTTTTCAAATGATACAATGATAACCAACTACTAACTACACAGAACTGTGTTTACATATGTTTTTACAACCCTTACATTTCGAAAACGAATGTACATTCATGATGTTGCTATTGCCGCTTTTATCATGTCGTGATTTTTAAACTGTTTCTATCCTCAACTGATTTCAAAAAGGAACAAAACTAAATCAATTTAGAATGCTATGTTGTTGCTGCCTTTGTCGCCAACATGCTATACTTTGACCATCGTTGACCGCGCATGTAGGAGGGTCGGTTCTGCTGTAGGATAGGTATTCGTCCATGCTTGGACATTCTACTTTTCATCCCTACCCTTCGCTCTAGCCTAGCTGTCATGCCACATGTCAAACAATAAACCAATTACAGGATGTTGGAACTTCCTGTAGTCATTTTACCAAAAATTCCTAATTCTTTAACATAAAACTCCTAAATCAATTTTAATGCATTTTAATTACTATAGTACTATTAACTAATCAATTTTCAAGGGATCTAAGAGATGTATGATGGAAAGAAGTAGGCAAATGATATGTTTTAGGAGGAAAAAGGAGGTCATGGGATGGTACCAACATAGTGCATCGAAAATTTATTAACCATATGAACAGTAAACAGGTGCAACAAAATAGAACAGATCATTACACACAAGAAGCACACATGAACACCATGATGTAAGGTGGAAACCCAATGTGGGTGAAAACCACCTACTACAAGTCGTCTCAATCTTCTTTTTAATAAGAAACTTCTTTTTACAATATTTCTGTACTGGTGCAGTCTTATACCAGTACACAGGCTTCTACCTGTAGAAGGCTACAATCTTCTCTCATTCTCCAGCTTCTCTTTGAAGGGAGCTATAACCCCCTTAGCTCTTGTACTAGTCGATCCTTTTACTATTACGTAGGTGCTGGCCTACTGAATGCTCCAACCTTCACTCGTTTTCCAGCTGCTACTAGAAGGGAGCTACCACCCCCTTAGCTCTTGTAATAGCTGATGTTCTAGTACGTAGGTGCCAACCTATAGGAGGCTACAACCTTCACTTTCTTCCTCCGGGTACCACGTTTCATAAATTTTTAGACTGGATACTCCTAAAGCACATCACCATAATCTGAAGGCCATGTTTCATCCAATTTTCATACTGGACCCATCAATATCACGGAAGCACACAATCAATCAACACTAGCATCATCAATCTTTGAATCACCCAATACTGAATTACTGAAACCATGTCAACAAACTGCAGTCACCAGAACATAGGGTAGAACACAAAACTCTACAACAACGTTCAAATCTAATTGTATCATCAAAAATCATGCATCAGAGTGCATACGCTACTTGGAAGAGTCAAACCAGCATGTATACGCAACTTCACCAAAGCGAACTAGCGTATATGTCATCAATTACTTACTTTTAACTTCGCTACACTTCTTGACTCCAGACATACTTAGATCATTACATATACAAGGATAATACATATGTTAGCAACCAGATCTAGTCCATCAGATCACATAAAGATAAGTCATTATGATATTGATCCATTATAGATCTTCATCTATCAACACTGAAGCTAAACATAATCAACCAATCTGAATATGCAAAATACTAACACTAGTAAACAGTCACCAGAAATCATACTTTGCATCAACTACCAGAACCACATGTAACTTCAAATATCATTTTGTATATGGTATACGCTACTTAGATGTATATAACCTGCGTATGTACGCGCTTTTATCAAAGTCAACCAGCATATACATATGTAAATATTCATTCATGAGTTGCAGCTATTTCAAACCTAAGTTATACCCAGATCAGAACATTACATGCATCAGTATAAAGATCTAGAACAAGCATAATCAAACCATATAGAGAAGATTTATTCGAAACCATTTGATCACGATCTATCCTTAGATCTTGTTCTCCATCAACCAGTGAGATTACTCCTTAGCTCAGATCAAGCAAAGCATCATGAACCCATAACCTGCATACTAGATCTCATACTTCATTAGATATTCAAGACTTTTTCTGAATTGCCTTTGCCTAATGATCTTCTTTTCCTTTTATAGTCTTAGGCCTTACTCAATACCATGGTCCAAAACCATTTAGAACCAATACTAGGCACCCAATACCTAGGTTCAACACTTCTGACGCAATACCAAGGTCCAAAACCATAGGTCTAAATACCACGGACCCAAAAAATAAGCTTTCCCACATGTACGCGCTTTTCGTGCATGAAAGTGCGTGCATATGCATACACGACTTTTGATTAGAAATCCCATGTGTATAAGCGCCTTTGTATATAGTGACCCTACATGTATAACCTGCGTGTATATACTACTTGGTATATAGTGAACCTGCGTATATACGTGACTTGGTATAGTGAACCTGCATGTGTACGCGACTTGGTATATAGTGAACCTACGTATATACTTTTCTTTCTTCATTCTTTGTAGTCTTACCATCAATTCTTTGCTACTGACCTACTGCACTATGATCTATCATCTATGTGAGTTTCCATCAAGGACAACACTTTATCATAATGCCAACATTATTGTGTATTACATTGACATATGGTTGAATTAACTTACAATATCTTTATTCTTGGGGACATTTTCAGCTCTTTTTTTTAATTGTTTTAAACTTAGGCCAAGTCCACTACTATTTTCATCTCACATCTTTCCTGAATTTATGTTTCCACAACTCTTACGAAGTAGCAAAGCATACAAACTTTCTACTCTAAATTTGAAGCTTTTAAAAACAAAGACGTAACTATCATTATTGAAAGAGGTTATGTTAAGTTCTCCATGTCCATCTTGATGGTTATTCAACATATGTTTTAGATTATTCATATATTTTGTCATAGTATTGTAAACTATGGAATTGGAATTCTGAGTAACTGAATAATTAATCTTGAGTCTTGGGCTATGCAAATACTGGTTTTGTTCTAGGGAATAATGGGGTAGGGATGAATATTTTTTTTCTCTTCTTTCTAGATGATGAAGGCATGTGAGAAGCATTAGGATGGTCATTATCAAGGTCAGTGGAGTTCTATGATTTAAAAAGAGTGCTATAGTGTTTTGTAGACACATGTTTCAAACTATAAGAAAATTTATTTATACTAATTAAGATTGTCTAGACCATGAAGAAGTGATCGAGAAGAAATATGAAGGAATTGTACCAAAATGACCTTTGATTTTGAAGGTAGAAAATTATAATCTGTTTCTTTATTTGCAAGGCATTCCTATTGGCATAATCAGAGAAGGTCTTTAACTTCAACATAGGCCTCATGATTTCTAAAGCTCAAGGAAGCAATATTACGGTAAAATTTCATTGTAGCATGATCCTTGCCTTTTGTTCATTTTTTTTTTGTTTTTCAATAGTTATCAAAGAAGCAGTAATTATTTCTATATGATATTTCCTTACGATGTTTACTTTGCAACATCTGGTGCAGTTTCTAGTTAATATACCAATCAATTTATGTAAATTGAGCCCATCCATGTATATCAACTATATTTACTCAAGTGATTGCACTAGTTGACTCTCTCTGTGCATCGATAGTAAACCATGGTTGACTGTGACAAAAATGTTCAAGTCATGGTTAACAAGTGTTTGTGATGGTTGTATATTTTATCCTTGTACATAAATTACCTACAAATGAATTCTTACAAGCAGAAAATATAAAATGTTGAGAGAATAAAACATAAAGGAAATCACATATATTTTCCCTTGGATCCCAAAACGGGGACTACCAAATTGACTTTTCATTATATTCCTTTCAATGTTCCACTACATATATATACATTTCAAAGCATTCAAAAACTAAAATCCATTAACCTTGGATTATAACATAATCATAGTTCCCTTGATTGGATCTACAAAATACCATGGGTAGAAAACCATCATGCCCAAAGCCATGCGCAAAATGGATGGACAAAACCATAGGTAGATCCACCCACCTAATATAGGGTCCAAAATATATATTCTTAGTGCGCTGCCCCATACCCCCTAGAGGTGGGGCTACCAGCCCCCTCAAACCCCCCGACAGGGGGGGCTACCCACCCCCCGCCCGGCTGTGCCCCGCGCAACAAAGGAGGGGCTTTCGCCCACCTTTTGGGACTAGTTATGGAAGGGTTATATATATATATATATATATATCTGTTGATTGATATATATTGATAATTTTGGTGTGAATAATTATTCACTTTTTAATTAAAGTTTTATGATGATGATGATAATTAAGATGATTAACATCTACTAAATTCTATATGGTCTACTTTACCTTATGAATTTTGTTGATTAATTTGCATTCTTTAAAATTTCAACTCTATGTTAAACAAAGTGGGAGAAGCATTCCTAGATCACCATAGTTTTCTTGACTTAGAAAGCGAAGAAGGCTAGTAGTGTGACAAATATTTTGAAAGTTAGGTCAAATATGAGTATAGGATGGACTATATAAGACAAAATTACTTTCATCTCCAAACCACTTAGGATATCACAAGTGACAAGGTCTTCATTCAATGACATTTTGAGAAGTAAACAACACCCAATTCCACGATGAAGGGAATGATAATTAGTTATTATATTACTAATGTTTATTCTCCTCTTAATACTAGTCAAGATAGAAATATAATTTTGTTAATATATTAGTTTTATTATTCCATTCAACTCTTTATTTTCCCACAAATTATCCTTATATTTGGAACTAATAATATTTTTAATGTTCTCTAGATTCTGCAACATACTCTCCTCCTTTATTACCTAATGGTCTAGCAAAGATTGGACATGCTTATGCCACCATTGATTGAGATCAAGGTTGGTATTTTGCTAGAGTTAGAAGATATTTGCGCAAACCTTTTGGAAGCCATGTTGTATATTTTATTCTTATATATAATATAGCTAGTCGTATCCATACATTCAATGGCGGAATGAATTTCTTGTAATAGGAGGATAGGGTACCCAGGATTTGCTTTTATCTTGAGGCTATATGTTCTAAAATACTTTTTGATCTATTTAGTCTTCCTCTACACTCTCTGGACATACCACAAAAGAAAACCTCACATCGATATAAAATAGTAGGAGTGATGGAAGTCTGAAAGAGAAGCTTTTATAATCCCAAATCTATGGACTTGCTGACATGTAATTACTTTCAATCCCATAGTAATATTTAGACCTCCATGTATTCTTTTCCCAATTTTATAATTCTAATTTAGGTTATGAAGGATGTTGATTCCTTGATATTTCTATGAAGGAACATCCTCCAAAATGATATTGTCATAAATAAAAGTATCATAGGTGATATTTTTAGGTTTAATTATCATGACTTTAGTTTTATTAGTGTTCAGTGTCATTCCCATCTTGTAGTAGAAGTGTTGGAGGATTGTAAGCTTTTTAAAATTATCATAATGGATCCTTGTAAAAAGAACAATATCAGTAGCATAAAGGAGGATATTTATGACCATTTCGATGACTACATGACCAACACAAATTGTATTTTCTAAACAATATTTTGGCTTATCAATGTATATGCCAAAAATGGTAGGGAATAAAGAATTCCCTTTCTTGACTCTGATATTGCATTGAATTACTTTCAATCAACAGTTACTGGTTGTAATATTGGAAATAACATTCTCACACAAAGTTTTCACGACAACCCTCAACTTGAGAGGAAATTTTCTGATCCAGGTGGATATTGGTGGCCACCCGCCAAGTCCACCTGGACCTCCACCATTGTTCCTCATAACATTTTCAGTTTCCTTAATTATAGTGCAGTTTACTATTTTTAGCAGTTTTTCGGGTCCTAAACTTCTGGAGCCGTTTTGAGGCCCTAAACGACGTTTTTTTGGAAATCTTGCTCCTGCGAATTTTTAGATAAAAAGTCATCTTTTCTGTTGTAGTCCTCATAGAGATCTTTCCAACGGGTTATCATGCGCGTAAAACGGAGATCATATGCCAAAGTTACGACCCCGGGAAGTTGATGTACCAACTTACCCAAAAACGGGGCCCACAATTTGGCGTTTCATCTTCTAGGGTTAGGTTTTGGAATGTGAAGGGTTTTCCATTGTTTCTCAACAATAAATAGGCCCTCGAGCCTCATTGTAATACAGTTCGAAATAGTTCAGAGGCATGTAGCCGACACATCTCTTCTCAGAGATAAGCTACCATCGCCCTAGCTGGGTTATTTCTATTTGTAAGCATATTTCAGTATTCTCCATTAATGAAATGAAGTATTATTTCCGCTGCATCTCTGTTTTTATGGTTATCTCTGTAATCTATTGCGTTCCTGCTTAAATCCGGATCAGTGGTATCAGAGCGGTCTGCTTTTTCTTTGTTTTTCTTTGCATGTCCCCAATGAGGTCGGGATATAAGGAGTTAGGGCTTGAATTGGTCGAACCTTTGCAAGACCAGCCTCGCAAATCTCGACGACCTCCCATGGCAGATGAGAAGAGAGACGAGGGGGTAGGAGATCCTATGAGAATCTTGCTCGAAGAAGCCCTCGAGCGGCAAAGGAACGCGATGATGGATAGCTTTGCGCAGATCCTTCAGCGGCTACCCAGAGGCGACGCATCGGCTTCCAACAACTACTCTGGAAACGCCACACCATTTAAGGTACAAGTTAATTTCGAAATCCCCATCTTCGAGGGTCAAATAGACGCAGATGCCGTAGATAAATGGTTAAATCTGCTAGATGGGTATTTTTCTGTTCATGAATTTTCAAGTCGGGAAAAGATTGTTTTCGCTCTTCTCAAAGCAGCCCCCCACGTCAAGGACTGGTGGGAAACATACTGCGAGTAGAAGGATGAAAGTACAGGCTCACTGTTTTCAGCCGCACCCACTTGGAATGACTTCCGGGATGCCATCAAGGAGCAGTACTACCCTGTCAAAAGCTATGAGGACAAATACATCAAATGGACCACACTGCGGCAGGGACGAGACGAAGATGTACCAGAGTTCACAAATATTTTTCATACCCTTCGCACACAGTTGGGTATCAAAGATTCTGAGCTGCATCTGGTACTCAAATACCGCGGCTGCCTACACAGATACATCCAGGAAGAGATGGAGTTCTTGAACATCTCCTCGCTCGGCACAGCATATCGATACACTGTCAAAATCGAGCAAAAGTTCAAACAGAAGAAGCGAGACTTTGGATCTGCAAATCCGAAGCCCAAAGGACAAAGCCAAGGCGGGGTGACCCAAGACAACCCCTCTAAGCTGCAAGAAAATAACAACACCATGAAGTCGAAGAAGGACACATGAAAGTGGTGTGAGTTCCACAAGAGTCCCACTCATAACACAAGTGAGTGTCGGACCAAGCAGTCGCTGGTGGTCGAGTTGAAGGCTTCCGAATCATATGCATGTTCCGACTCTCAGTCAGAACCTGACAAGGGGAATGACAAAGGGAAGCAGATCATTGATGCGGATCCCAGCGCCAGTGTTGCTACTGCCAAGATCCAGAAAAATGAGCCCGAAGATCCGGAGGAGGGGGAACGTCTTTTCCACTCACAGATGTGGGTGAAGGGTTCGCCGTTGCAATTCATTGTCGACAGTGGCAGCCAAAAGAACCTCATTTCAGTAGAGGTCGTGAAGCGGTTGGGCCTACCAACTACAGCACACCCACAACCGTACAATATCGGTTGGCTTCACGAAGGATGAGATCTCAAAGTTCGCCAGCAGTGCCGCCTTCCCTACAGCATCAAGCCCTTCACAGATGAGGTATTGTGTGATGTTACACCTCTGGATGTTTATGATGTACTATTAGGCCAGCCATACTTGTGGAGGCGACATGCTGTGTATGAGTCAAGGCCTCGCGCCGTCATCATTTCTTTGGATAATTCATTATACAGGATACCAGAGGTAGCCCCACCTACCGCCACCTCTTTGATCACTGCTAAGAAAGGCAGCAAGCTCATCTCACAGACTAGGAAATTTATTTTCTGTCTGGTTCGCTCCCAAAGTAAGGGGAAGATCGTTGCTACATCCATAACCCCCGCGAAGCGTTCCTCCACACAGCAGCAGCAACAGAGGGATACAGTCGTGACAGAACACAGGAAAAACTTCTCCTTACCCGGAGGGGTACCACACAAGTTTCAGGTGGGCGACAAAGTTTTGTTACATTTGCTGAGGGAGCGCCTTACCAGAACCCATCAGAAACTCAGACCACTTCGACATGGTCCTTACACCAGTAACAAGGCTACGAGAAACAATGCTTTGAAGCACAACATTCCGTCATTCCTTCGCTTGCACCGAGTGTTCAATGTGGACCGTCTCTGACCATGCTCCCCACCATTTCTGGACACATCAGAGATTGCAGAACAGCTCACCAGAGACCCAGCTCAGCAAAAGCTTCCTCATTTCAGGGAGGAACTCAACGCAATGGGGACCATTGCTTCCTAAGGGGGGAGGAATGATCCAGGTGGATATTGGTGGCCACCTGCCAAGTCCACCTAGACCCACACCATTGTTCCTCTCAACATTTTCAGTTTCCTTAATTATAGCGCAGTTTACTATTTTTAGCAGTTTTTCGGGTCCTAAACTTTCGGAGCCGTTTTGGGTTTTGAGGCCCTAAACGATGTTTTTTGGGAAATCTTGCTCCTGCGATTTTTTAGATAAAAAATCGTCTTATCCGTTGTAGTCCTCATAGCGATCTTTCCAATGGGCTATCATGGGAGTAAAACGGAGATCGTATGCCAAAGTTACGACCCCGGGAAGTTGATGTACCAACTTACCCAAAAACGGGGCCCACAATTTGGTGTTTCATCTTCTAGGGTTAGGTTTTGGAATGTGAAGGGCTTTCCATTGTTTCTCAACAATAAATAGGCCCTCGAGGCTCATTGTAATACAGTTCGAAATAGTTCAGAGGCATGTAGCCGACACATCTCTTCTCAGAGATAAGCTACCATCGCCCTAGCTGGGTTATTTCTATTTGTAAGCATATTTCAGTATTCTCCATTAATGAAATGAAGTATTATTTCCGCTGCATCACTGTTTTTATGGTTATCTCTGTAATCTATTGCGTTCCTGCTTAAATCCGGATCATTTTCTCTCTTTTAGTCTCATTCATAGATTTGCTCGACGAACAATGTCAAATATTTATATATTCAACAAAATAACATAAGAGATACATATCACTTTTGTGGCATTGCTTTTCAATAACCCTATGAGTAACAATATTATCCATGATACGATGACTTCTACAAAACCTAACTTTCTCTCTCGCTCTTTCCTCATGGATTCCAAGTCAAATACTAATCTTTTGTTCTTGAATAAACCTATACAACATGGCTAAAATGTTTCTATTCATAAAGAACTTGTATTTAGAGGAGACACCTTTATCTCCGCTATTTAGATAGGCCCAATAGGCTCCACTTTGAACGCTTAGGAAAGTGTTACTTCATTGCAAAATTAAAGAGCATATGTATATGAAAGATGAGGATAACGAGGAAACATTTAGGGGATAATATTCAGAGATGGTCTAATTTTCCATAATTTTTCAAAAAAAAAGATTCATTAATTTCCATTTTTCTATACATAATTTGCCCAAATTTTACAGAATGAAATTAGTTTATCTTAAAAATCAATAAACTTTTAGAGAAACTGCATAAAATAATTAGATATTTAAATATATTTTTAAAACATCAAACATTTTAGTGTGTGCATATTTTAGACTAGTAAGATTTGCCAAAGTTTCTAAACTTTAAGATCAATTTTCATCCTTAAAATTTTACTTGGAGGATATCTTCTAAGCTTTTGAAAATATCAACCTCGTAACTTTTAATCTCATTAACTTTACCATAAGTGATTTTCTTAAGTTCAAACTCGATGTCTTTCATGAAAATTGTATCACCACCTATGGGGACATTTAAAATCGTGTTTGTGGTGTTAGGAGATTCATACTGGTTTTTAAGGAAAATATTTCACTTCTTTAAGGGAATCAATCAATTTCATGAAAAATGTATCATCATCTATGGGAACATTTAAAATCGTGTCCATGGTGTTAGGAGATTCATATTGGTTTTTAAGGAAAATATTCCACTTATCTAAGGGAATCAACCGATTTCTTTAGCTTTAAGAAATCAGAATTTTGCTCCAAAAATTTCTAGGGTGAGACTTAACGAGTTGTGGTAGCTGTTATTACTTACTAATTATATAGTATCAATTCTTTCTTTTTGTAAAAACTTTATATGTATTTAGATTTTCAAGTTTTAAGGTTTTGTTAGGAGAATCATTAATGTCTTTTCTATCAATTTTACAAATATTATCATACTCAAGGATAGTACTTCTATTACTTTTTTTTTTATGACACCTGTCTAGAGAACTTGTTACTGGTAACCTATGGGCTAGTCCCTACCTAAATACCTAAAAAAATGTATTCACTCTACCCTTGTCAAAAAGTAGGTGGCTTTGACTCAAAGTTTTCATGCATGTGATTGTTTTGCATGGAAATGTTTAGACTTAAGGTTAAAGGTCTCTAATTAGAGTTTTCCTCGTGGTCATTTAAAAGGTTAAAGTTTAAAATTTGGTTGCAAACATAGATATCAACTATCACATAATCCATGGCACTAATTCAAGCGCGTGAATACAAGTAATGCAATTAGTGTTTGGTCACTTAGTTAGGTCATCACAAATGATAAAATATTAAAAAATACATAATTTCAATAATATATATATATATATATATATATATATATATATATATATATATATATATATATATATATATATATATATATAACATTTGAAAATGATTTATATATTTAATTAATAAATTATATATCCAGTATGATAGAGATGTTGTCATGTAATGTCTGGTAAACATTTTTTACTGAATCAAATTAGATAAAAATAAAAATATAAAACAACATATAATGAAATAAGAAGTATCAAGATAAAATTGATAATAATATTAATAATTATAGTTTATATAATGACACAATGTTAGATTCATCTTAACTCTGCATCTACCAAGGTCTAGAGTGATCAAATATCTTGAGGTGGAAACCTCTTTTAGAGTAAAAAGAAATTTGTTCCCTTTTGGCTCTTGGTAGATATAGAGTTAAGATGGATCTAGGAGTTACACTGAGAGGAACTCTAAGCACAATATGGGCAAGATGTTGTAGTATCCATAAATGAATTTAAGCATCTAAATGTTGGCTCAATATGGGCTAGATGCCATAGTTGTTGTATTTGAGTCTAAAAATTTAAATGTGCTCTCCTTGAAATGAATAATAAAACCAAATGATAATGGTAATAAAGCATAATGTCCACTCAATTAAGAAAGTTACAAAAAAGAATAATTAAAATAATAAAAAGTAAAAAAAATTAATAATTTTGTTTTCACTCATAAAATTACAAAAAAAATTGCCTTTTTTTAATAATATATGTCACAATAAAATAATGAAGAAAATTTATAATATGCATATCACATTACAATAGTTATTCATTTTCCACAACATATAATTAATAAACATATAAAACGCTCTCTCTCTCTTTTCCAATTTATATAATTATTTCTCAATTTATATTTATCGTCAATGCTATTTATATCATATCAAAAAATTAAATTAGAAAAATTAGAAAACATTAAGTACATGTATTATTAAGATTTTGATCAAATTAAAAATAAGTTCATATTATTATGTATAGAAATGTGAAATTGATAAATAATAGGTGATTGGAGAGTTCCATAGTTATTCATATTGTTGTTGGAGATATCCCCAATAGAACAATGTAGTATTTGCGATCCTAGTAACTCTATCCATCATCAAAAATAGATTCATCTTAATTGAATCTAATAATCATTTAAAAAAAATCAAATCCCTTTTGTTGTAAGTTTTTTGTGATTTTTTATATAAAATTTTGAAAGATTTAACACTTCTAAACACTTTGCAAATCATAAATTAAAATAAATCTATATTAATTACTTAAAATACTAAGTCCAAAAATAACACAATAATTTAATATATTTTTAATGTATTATAAAATAAAATTATTTTACTCCAAATAAAACTACTCTTAAAACCTTATTAAAAAATTTACATATCTCTGTGAAAAGGATAATAAACAAGATTAACACATAATAAACAAGATTAACACATCTCTACTGCATTGACACCTAGTGAAAAGGATAAGAGACAAATTTCCCCGGAAAATTATAACTATTTGTTATCGCTGAAGCACCGCCGTGTTCATTTTCATATCTCATCGAGTGGACGACAACAATATTTAGGTTGGAAGACATATAACGTAGCATCAATTTCACTATGCATGTATTAAACTGATAGTACGATGACAATAGTGATGGTAGTGTGATGGTAGTTTGTATCAGTGTTACGACTCACGAGCCCTTTAGAATGGTACGATGTACAATCAAGCTCGACCAACGCCCATAATTTTCTCGGCTTTTAGAAAATTGTTTATTAATGTGTAGTATAAATATATAACATGGCTGTATAGTTAGCGCTTTTTTAGTTTAATAAAATATTTTATTGTCATATCAAGGTAAAATAAATAAACAATACTAAAATGGTAAAATAAATAAATTATATGAATATTTGTTTAATTTTTTAATTAATTTTTTTAATATAATTAAATATTTTTAGTAGATAAAAGTGAATTATTTATTACATATTGGACAATGACAATTTTTTATATAATGTTCATATTATAGTACACATGTCATGTCATTACAGTGAAATTGATATAATGAAAAATGTACAAATTGTACACGTGTTATTTTTACATTTTTTTCCAAATTGATATTTTTTAAATTAAATTTTTTTAAATTAAAAAATAAAACCCATACAAATTGTTTATTCCATACACGAATGCTAAAATGAAATTTTTTGAATTTAATTACAAACCACTTGTGTTTATGGTATATAATTAATATATAATGTTATTTTTCAAATTATTTATATTTATTGTACATAGTAATTAGTGATATAGTACATAGTAGTTAATAATAGAGTACACAAAAGACAATTCTTGCCATCATTTTAACCAATCACATTTGAGATAAATAGAAATAAATTTTATTTGAAAATAATAAATTTAATTTCTTAATGTTAAACTTTGGTAGATTTTAATTTTTTTTAGTGAAAAAATAATAGCAAATCAATGAAAAACTGAGTAAGTTGTATCATGCAAGTATAATAAGGCAATATCACAACCACCTCAAGTTCTTTGTCTCCGTAGTATGAATATATATAAAATTATTTGTCCATTAATTTGTCCATCGAACACTTAGCATATACCACCAAGGCTATTAAGAGAGATAGCTCTATATGGCTCTTATGGAACTCACACCACTTTCTATGTTCTTCATTATCTTTGTGGTGTTATGATTTTCTTGTGGCTTCGGAAGGTTGTCCTCTATCATCCTACTTTGGATTTGTCATTTTTCTATGGTTTGGGAATGCCTTTCCCTTGCTTCAGATTCACAGATCCAAAGCCTTGCTTCTTTTGTTTAAACTTTTGGTCGATCTTGATAGCGTATCAATAGGTGATGCCAAGCAAGGAGATTTACAAGAACTCCATTGCATCCTCGATGGGTTTGTGTAGATAGCCTCAGTACTTGTACCATATTCCACTTAAAATCCTTGATACAAAACTTTTTGCGAAGAGTATTAAAAATATTTGCGACCTCTAACACATTTTGGTCCCTTCCTTACTGAAGTGTGGTCCATTTTATGTACTTATATTCATAGATGATGGAAAGGTAATAATTTTCCATAATGGCATCTCAAAAAGAATTCCACGTGGTTATGGATGAAGATAGTGATGGTTGTCTCTCGTTGGTCTGCTCATGATAAATTTCCCACCGCTCCTTGACATGTGGGGTGGCTTTGAGGAGTGAAAAAGTAATATTTTCCCTGTTAGAAAAATCATGAATAAAAAAATGTGCTTCTAATAAATTTAACTATTTATCTTTTGTTTCTATCTAGCCTTTAGATATGGGAATATCAAAGTTGACTTGTACATTGAATGCAGTGCACCTCTAGGGTGGTTGCTCGATCAAGATGCATCGCCTATGGGCTTCCACCAAAGGATCTAGGAAAATTTTTACATCATCTCGTTCCTTTTTTTCTCAAGATATTCCTCAAGTAATATTTTGAAAGGGTATCCAACTCCCTCTTTCTCTTCTTCCACCATGGGAGGTTGTCAGGGTCGAAAAGGCTGGTATTGCAAAGGTTCAATGAGTTCAAGCCCTAATTCTTTATACCCCGAACTCATTGGAGACATGCATAGAAAAACAGAGAAGAGAAAATTGATCTAATACCATAGATCCAAATTTATGCAAGAAAAAATGAAATACAAATTCAAACTAGAAAATAGATACAATGGAAACTAAACTTCGATTCATTAATGACAAAATAGTGAAAATTGTTTACATGCAGAATTGAAATAGACTAGCTTGGGCGATGGTATCTTATGTCTGAGAAGAGATGTGGTGGATACATTCCTATAAACTATGTTAAAATGATGCTCATTGGCCTTTTGATTATTTAGAAACAAGGGAAAACCCAAATTATCCAAAAACCTACTCCTAGGAGATGAAGCGCCAAAAATTTGTGGGCATACGATAGACGTTTGATGTGTAGAATACCTCGCTAGAAATAGCTATCTGAGTAATACAAATTTTGGCTGCATCACCCTCGCATAAGTATAGGTTTTTCCCATTTTCCAAAAAATAATTGTTTAAGGCTTTAAAATGGCTTCGAATGTTCAGGACCCAAAAAATGGCCAAAAATAATAAATTATTCTACAATTAAGGAAACTAAAAGAAATAGTGTTGGGGGATTGAGTGAGATAGGTAGGTGGTCATCAATATCCACCAAGAGTAGTATTCCTGCCCTTAAGAAGAAATGGTCCCCATTGCGTTGAGTGCCTCCATGTAATGGGGAAATTTTTTGTTGAACTTGATCCTTGGTGAGCCACTTGACTTGGTGCAAGGGTTTGCCAAGTTTGACAACTTGATATGGTTGCATACTTCACTTGTGATTTTTCTTGATCTGTGTCCATCATATATTTAGTTGTGTCCGATTCAATGCAGTCCAGGTTGAGTTTTGTTGTTGTCAATTCCTCAACAATGTTTGATGTGTCTAGTAATGGTGGAAAGTAGGGCTAAAGGTGGTCCACATTGAATATGGGATGCAGTCCAAGGAATGGGGGAATAATGAGGTCGAAAGCATCATCTCACACAACCTTGATGATGGTGTAAGGATTGTATTATACTGGTTCAATATTACAATGGGCTCTAGCAAGTGGCTCTTTTAGTAGATGTAACCAAATATTGTCACCCACTTAAAAATTATGGGGCGCTCGATGTTGATCATGAATGTACTTTCTCCAACATGTTGTGAACCTACTAGTAGATCTTTTGAATGTGCTCAATGATTCTGGTGGCTTTATCAACTTTATACTAAACATGGGAAAATTCTTCCTTTGTAGTTGCAAAAGATAGTGCAACGTCAAGGGGACATAATGGTTGAAATTCAAGGCCGAATTCAAAGAGGTTGTGGCTAGTCATGCTATGGAGAGCTCTGTTATATATATGTTGCTCATAGGGAAGACTCTCATATGATATATGTAGATTCTTAGAGTTTTACATGCATAGTATGTGTGGAATCATCCTCTTGATGACCTATGTATGTCCATCAGTCTAGGGGTGGAATCTATTCGACTTTGTGAGTTTGGTGTCCAAAAATGACCAAAGTATTGGCCAAAATATGCTTAGGAACATGTTATCCCAATTAAATAAAATGGTTTTCATGATCCCAAAATGTACCCACACTCATTCAAGGAAGATTCTGGAAGTGGCCTCTGTTGTGATACTCCTCTTACAAGAAGCCAATATGGCCATCTTAGAAAATTTATCAATGACCACTAATACACAATCATTTCCATTCTTCGTAGAAGGAAGGATGGATATATAGTCCATGGAGATGGATTCAGAAGGTGATCTAGGAGTAGGTAGAGGAGTATAGAAGCCTTTCTTCTTAATAGTTGGCTTGGTGATTGCACAGGATGTGCACGATATCATGTATTTTCCAACATCTTGTTATAGATTTTGACAATAAAAATACTTATGTAGTACAACCAGAGTTTTCTCCACACCAAAGTGTCCAACGAACAAACTATAGTGCACCTCCCAAATTAGCTTGGCACACTCACTTTATGGAACACAAAGGTGTCCTTGGTAGCATAATAATGCATCCTGGAGGTGGAATTCTAGAACTTGCCTTCCATCCACTACCATCTGGTATGTGGTGGAAAAATATCAATATTTTTTTTATAACTATGGCCATCTGGAGGTATTATGGCCACAAGTGTTGAAAACAGTGGTCAATGCTACAACTGGTGGTTGATTGGGGAAATCTGCAACATGATTGGTGCTACCCTTATTGTATTTGATATTGAAATGGAATTTTTGCAGATATGTGGGCCACTTTTGATGGTAATAATTATGCAACTTCCCTTGGGTTTGTATAAACAAAAATGGTCAGTGATCTATGCAGATGACTATCTCGTTCCCCAGAATTTATCATTTCCATTATTGACAAACCTGCATTATGGAATACATCTCCTTATTATAGGTGGGGTATTTCTGAATTATGTCAAAAAGTGTCTCAATGTGATTCCCTTACTAGGTGAGAACTACGCCAATAACATATTCAGAGGCATCTATCTCAATTTCAGATGGTTCTTGCAAGTCGGGCCATGTGAAAAATGGTGCAAAGCAGAGGCGGTGCTTCAAATCAACAAATTCCTTTTGTTGAGACTCGAACTAGAAAATTATCAATTTTACTCCTCTCTTAGTAAGTCGTCTCAAACACTATGTGATATGAGATAATCCCAACACAAACCTCCAAGAAAAATGGAAAAGCCCAACAAGTTTTAAAGCTCTGTTAGAGTGGTTGGGGCTAGGCAATCCCATATTACTTGGATCTTAGTCGGCTCCGCATACATCCATTTCTCATCAATGATCTAAACTAGATATTAGACCTAGCTCATGCCAAAGGTGCATTTATGCAAGTTCATGCATAGTTTTTGATATCGCAAGATTTAAAGGACGTACCAAATGTGTTGCAAGTACTCTTCCCAACTCTTTTAGAATATGAGGATGTCATCTATATATAAAACCACAAATGAGTTTTTGAAGGGTTGCAAGATATCATTTGTCAGACTCATAAAATTTCTAGGGGAATTTCTTAACCCGAAAGGCATGAAAAAGCACTCAAAAAGGTCCTCCTTGTATTTGAAGGTGATCTTCCATACGTCCTTTGGTTTTATTGGAACCTAGTGATATCCAAACTTTAAATTGATCTTGGTAAAATACTTGGCTCATTTGGGCTGGTTAGGTAGGTCATCAATCAATGGGATTTGATACCTACTCGTGACAATAATTTTATTTAGTTCCCAAAAATAAATGCAGAGTCTCGAGGTCTCATCCTTCTTCTGTACAAGTAGAATTGGTCCGCGACAAGGTGAGGAACTTGGCCGAATGTACCCTTTTGCAACAACTCCTCAATCTATCACTTGATTTCTTCATTTTCCATAATAGAGTAGTGATATATCATCCCATTGGTTATAAGTATTTTGAGAGTGAGATAGATTGAATGCTTGACCTGATAGTGCGAAGGTACCCCTATGGATGAGGAGAAGATGTCCCTATATTATTTTGTGACCTTATCCACGTACTTTTGTTGCACATTGGATCCCTTCATGGGGGCCATGGATGTGGCTTCAATCTTTCCATTACTTTGAGAAGGAAAAAAAAGAAAACAAAAATATTGGTTTGCGAGATGCTCTTATTGCATTTGTTATCATAGATCAAAGAGATGGTGGTAGGCTAGGCTACCTCTAGTATCATGTATAAATTAATTCCCAAAGTAATAATAATAGTGTGTGGCATCGACTCATAGAAAACATGACCCTTCCAAAAGTATGGTTAGACTAATAATACATGACAAAATTCAAGAGGAGAAACATCAGACAATACTCCATCCATGAATGATTTGATGTTGTATGAAAGATGACAATGTTGTGCTTGATTTTAGACTTTTGCGATCCATACTGATTTTAATAAATTCTTTTGGATTAATCACATCATGAGTTTTTGGCCAATGTTTTGAACCATCTAGTGTGGTTCATCCTCAGGACAAAGGTGAAAAAAATCAGTTAGTCAGAATGTTTAAATAAAAAGGATGCATCTGTTCCAGAGTTAGCTGTTAGGAATTAGTCATTAAAAAATTAGTTGAATAAATTTATTATTATTTTGTTATGTTTTATTTTATTTTATTAATATTTTTAATTAAAATAATACTGAATTCAAATTAGTTAGATTAATTTAATAATAATATAATAAGAATTGAATATTTGCAAATATATAATTAAAAATAAGTTTAATATGGCTTTTATTAAAAATGAATAATATTCAACAATTATATTTAAATATTATTATATTAAAATATTGGATAATATTTTAATAGGGAGGTCAAAGAGGATATAAATTGGAATATAAAAGTAAAAATAATCAATTATTAATTATTATATTTATTTATTAAAAAAAATTACGAAAAGAGGGTAGGGATCCAACCTCTACTTAACTTCCAACCATCGTCCATGTTAATATTAATAACATGCTTTTCAATTTCAATGGATTCTCGAATCTTCCTATGATGGAAGTGATCAATCCTGGTGATGACCCAGGAATCCTCTATGTAGACATGGTGATTGGATTTGACTGCATGTTCAACTAAAGCTGAGGAACGAGCACGGTTGTGCTTAATATCCATTTCTTTTTCTTGGATTCTCTAGTTAATGGAGCAACCTGTTTCCCCAATGTAGGGAATCCCACAAGAAACTGGGATGGAGTAGACGCCTTTCATGTCTTTAGGGTTTACAGGGTCTTTAACGGATCTAAGAGAATTTATAATTGTATTAAGGGGTTTGAAGGTACCAGAAACTTTGTTCTTTTTGAAGATATGAGAAATCTTATTGGTGGTCCCTTGAATAAAAGGAAGTTGAACACTAGAGATTGTATCATCACGAGAAGGTTCAATCCTTGATTCTTTACTAGCCCTTAGAAAATCTTTGATGCATTCCTTCCTGCTATAGCCATTATTTTCAAAAACTTTTAGAAGATGAGATTTTTCCTCATCTAAGTGATTCTCATCACAAATTCTTAGAGCACGGGTCACAAGGGTGTTGAGAACCTCGAGTTTTTGTGCTGGAAAATGATGACAGATGGCATGAAGATAGTGTTCCGTGTGCATTTTTTTTCGAAAATCCCGGTGAGAGACAAAACCATCATCCATTCTAGAGAGGTGAATATCAAGAAAAGGGAGACATCCATCTACCTCGATTTCAATCATGAATTTGATGGATTCATATTAGGAATTAAGATGGTTGAGAAACAAATTTAATTTTTCACGACCATGGGGCCACACGACACAAGTATCGTCAACAAACCTCTTCCATTGCTTGGGGCGGAGTTGAGTATAGATTAAAGCTTTGCTCTCAAAATCTTCCATCAATAAGTTGGCAACTATAGGGTAAAAATGAGTACCCATCCCAACCCCACAAGTCTGTTAATAGAACTCGCCCTGGAAGCTAGAAAGTGTAGAGGTAAGGCATATACCAATCAATTTGGTTGTGTCGTCATCAGTAATATGATTAATGGAATAAATGGCTTGTTGAATAGGGATATTAATATAAATGGAAACAATGTCGAAGATTACTAACAGATCCCCATGCTCTAGTCTTATATCCTTTGAGTCTTTAACAAAGGAATCGATGCGACCAACAAAAGGTTTGAGTTTTTGAGCTAGGGATTTAGTAGGAAGATAAGTGGACCCACCTATTGTATTAACAATAGGTATTAGGGGGATTCCTTCCTTATGAATCTTCGGAAGGCCATAAATTCTCTGGGTGAGAGGGTTTCTTTCGATAAGATTTTTGCTAAGATGATTAAGAGCATTATTAGATTTTATGGAAAAAGAAATTTCTTTAGAAACTTTCTAAACATTATTCTTATTAAGCTTAATGTAACTACCATTGTTATAGATATGGTCATTCATTTTGTTAACATAATCGGCTTTATCTAAAATAACAATGGCCCCACCTTTATCCGCTCTTAGGATGACAATGCGAGGGTTATCCCTTAGGCCTTTAAGGGCAAGAAACTCATTTTTGCTAATGTTACTTTTAGGAGGATTTGCCTTCCTAATCACAATAGCACAATCTTTCCTAATAATCTCCTTAACATTGCCACAAAGGTCTCTAATTCCATATTCAATGTTACAAATAATGTCCTGAGGGGAATAATTTTAGGAGCAAGGGAAAAATTGAGCTCAAATGGAATCTTTTTAGGAGAAAGGGCAGAATGTAATAGAAGGATGAGCATAATGTCCCCGTTTCGCATGCCTCCACGAGAACATGGATACAAACATGAAATTATGGGTAGAGAAAATAAACCAATTCTAAAATTATTCACTCACGGGTCATAGGATCTTACACCATCTTTTGAATTATGGATAGATCTTTTCTATTGAAGGCCTCCAAGGCTTACTTCAAGTTGTCTCTAAAAATAAATAGTGAACTACATGGGTTTGATCCCAAATTGGATGTGATTTTTTTTTTTTTTTTCCAATTTTAAATGTTATTGTATTTTTTCAATTGAGGACCTAGTACAATATTTATATGTATTCAAGAGTCAGACTAATAATTTTTAAATAGGGTTTTTCTCTGGTGTTTAATTTTTTTGTTTGGAATATTAGTGTTATGGGAAATTTTCTTTCAGATGGTACTGTGTTAAATTTTGAGCATACAAAGCTACTCCTAGGGAAATTACTATGTTACATAGTTATACAAATTTATTCCTAATTTTATTTTGTTGCATGCTACCTTCAAATTATTATAAAGTAAATTTTATATGCATGCATGCATCTTTGTATATATATATATATATATATATATATATATATATATATAGATGTATATATATATACATACATATATATATATATATATATATATATATATAGATACATACATATATATATACATACATACATACATACATACATACATATATATACATACATACATACATACATAGATATATATATATATATATATATATATATATATATATATATATATATATATATATATATATATATATATATATATATATATATATATATATATATATATATATATATATCGAGAGAGAGAGAGAGAGTAATGGCTTTGTGTACAGGCCTTATCTTTCTCTTCCAAAATGCTTACTACAATTGTTTTTATATCTATTGTTCTTCTTTTCTTTATTAGCTATAAAAGCTAATTACTAAAGTATTCTTCTAGATTCTCGTATTTTGATGAAGCTGTGTATATTCTCCTTCTATTTCTCAATGCATATTTTGTTCTAAGGTATTGGTAGAAATCTAAGGGTATTATATAGACATCTATTTCTAGGAATGTCACTACTATAACTATTTACATGCTTACACCTTAGATATCTATAGAAATTTATATATTTATATACATATTTTAGGTTAGGAATTTAAGAGGATCCTTGTAATGGGGAACATCAACATTCCACTAAGCACTAACTCTCCTCTTGTTTGGTACTGATGGACTTGACGTAAAAGGGTTAAATGTTTCTTACAAGTTTGTACACTAACCTATGCATAAATCCCAATATTAATCTTCATATTAATATATATTTGTGTGTGTGTCTTTTTATAGGTATTATTTTCTTTCCCTCTATTACAATCCATAAAAAGATTCATCTAATATGTTTTTTTAAGTTTTAATTTTTCCCTTTGTTAGAGCTTTTCACATTATCTTCTTATCAGTTGGATAAACTTGAAAGATCATAGGTCCTGTCACCTACAACAAGAAGGTTAAGCCAACACAATTGTTTTCTTGATATAAAAAAAACTCACTTTTGTAAATAAATCAATACCAACTAACACATTATAATATTTCAACATTTATATTCTACAATATCATCTCATTGTACTTTTACTATATAATTCAATGCATAGATTTTGATATTCACTTCTAAATAATTTAAATGCTAATCAAGATCCTTCTAAAAATGGGTTAAAAGTTTTCATTATCCTCCTAACCTTGAACTGATTCTTTGTTAGTTACCCCCATGTTCCACTGTTAGCTGTGAGGAAAACTATGTAGATATCCCACACAAGATTCACCTCCTGAATCATTAGCAGTGTCGTGCTAATTAACTGGGTTCAACCAATCTTTCTCTCCCACTGGTAATCTTCTTCAAGGTAACTACCTTTATCTCCCATAGTTCCTTGATACAGAGTCCACACATTACATATTTCTCCAGTCATGTCTATTTAGCTGTGGTCTGTCTTTTGTCAAATTTCCTCTTTTTTCATTTCTCTTTTCCTCTATAGAATATAAAAGAGTAATTATATGACAAAGGAGGATTTTTCTTTTTTCCTTTTCGCCCCTATATGCATGACTGGTTCTTCAACCATTTTACTTAAATTTAATGGGCAATCTTTAATGTTAACCTTTCACACATTTTTTAGAGGATTAATATAGGAACAAAAAAAAGTATCAACATTTTCCATCACAACTCTTTTATTTTTTCAAATCAGCAATTAAATAAAACATATCATAGCAAGTTCCACAGTTATTACAAATCATGTGCTCTACATAAACTTCATGATAATTAAAGGCCCAGAAAATTATTAGTGAAATATTTTGAGCTAGTAAGATGGTATTTATGGTCACTATTATTAGCGAGATTCTATGGATACTTTATCGAGTGTATTTGTAGACTATATGATATCTCTATTAAGTTTTTTTCTTAGGCATAATGAGATCTATGGAGCCATAACGAGAAAACTAGTAGTATGTGTTATTATATAATGATAAACTTTTGGATGAAATGCATACATCTGAATCCTTTATTTCTTAAATAGAACATTAACTAGCACATCCACATTATTGATAAATTGTGACCACTCATTTAGATAGCCACAAAGATATCTATCATATAGCAATTAACTATATACCATTTAACAAGAAAATTATCTAGGATGGTGGACTAAAACAATACACGAATAGCTGATTCATCACTACCATCAAATCTTGCACCCTTAATCCTATTTTAGAACATGAATTGTTGTAGGAATAATGATTGAAAATTAACTTTGTGAGGATTTCATGCATAAATATATCTCAAGGAAAAAAACTTATTTTTCTAAATATGGATATTTTCTTATAGTGCATAATTTCAAATGGTAATGTTGTTTTATTTGAGGTAGTTTTTGTTATGGTTTGTACCCTAGGGAGGAATATTCTAGCATTTGTTTAAGTATTCCAATTTTCTTTTCTTCATTTTGTAAAAAATACCATATATTTGTTGTAAGGTGATTATGTTTTCTTGCTAGGCCCATCTATGTTTGATGCATTATTGTATTGAAAAAATCAATCACATATGCCATATTTGGCATCGTGAATGAACTTCTACGATTATAAAATATCATCCTGAAAGTTGGTTTCCCAACACATAGATTTCTAGACATGCCTATGCTTCATGCCAATGGCGAATGTTAGAAAGTAATGGTAACTCTTATTACACTAATGGTGCATTGATAAGATAAGTATTCATATGTGTTGGATATTCCCCTTGTGTGAATGTATATGCTAAATGATGGTAGTGAAATTCCTCGTGTTTTTCCTTTTCCAATGCGTGCACACACACATATCTCTCTCTCTCTCTCTCTCTCTCTCTCTCTCTCTCTCTCTCTCTCTCTCTCTCTCTCTCTCTCTCTCTCTCTCTCTCTCTCTCTCTCTCTCTCTCTCTCTCTATATATATATATATATATTCAAATTAGTTTGAGTCTAGGTTAGGGCCAACGCCAATGTTGCGTGGGATAATGATCATCCAACTTACGTTATGTTCTCCCTAGAATTGTGTGAAATTTGGTAGGTCATGGGCACCCCTTAGAATAGATTTTATCCCCACTAGTAGATTTCATTCTCAACCCTTCCTTATGACTTTTTAACCACCAACTTGATTATTACTAAACCCCACACAAACCAACAAGCGTAAACCTCATGAATTTTTCCATATATCTATATATATATATATAATGTACATATATAAATATAAAAGTATGTTCCAAAAATATTTGTATGCTTTACACCCATAAACACACATATATTAAATCTCCTTATTGTTTAAAAAATAATTAATAGCAACCAGAAGAAAATGTAATGATTTAATAATCACTATTGATTTAATAAAACATAGGATGTACTAGATCACCTTACATATATTGATGAGGGAATTAATTTTGTAACTATTTTTTGTGTGCTAGGTTATGCAAACCTTGAGGTGAATGGAATTGCTAACCTTCATCTTTAATGGCCGCGACCCATGCACATCTAAACTATCAAAATCACCTAGGGATCACACCCATTCTTGACTACACTAGCCCTTAGTATGGCTATATCTTTTCCCATCGATTTTCGAACTAGTGGCATTTACACCACATACTACCTTAACATAACACCTTGTTACTATCTCTATACTCGGTGAACAATTTTGTAACTATTTTTTTAGAATAATTGTTGTAAACAATATTTTAGTCAAGAAAATATTTGGGTAAGAATCATTTTTTTAGTAAATGAATATTTTTTTTAACATATAATACAAATAATTTCTTAATTTTTATATAAATAATGAAAAATAAATCTAAATTACAAAATGAGATAGGTAAATGAAATAATAATAAAATTATACTTTCAATATATATAGAACTATAGGATTACTAATAGCAACAAAATAATTTATTATTTAAATAATTATTTACTTTAATGAAACATAACTAACATTTCTACAATAGTTCTCCCAAATGGGTAGAGCAAGTGTTTCATTAAAATAATCTCCTCCTTTAAAATTTGTTTTCACTTCATGATTTCTATGAATGATCACATTAATATGAAGATAATTTATGATATAAATAGTTTATTAATTAATAAAAGCCAATATTGATCCGGACATATGTAGCAACACAACAAAATACAAAAATATACGTATACACAAAGATGCAGCAGAAATAAAATCAAATTTCCTTAATATCACAGAAATGAAATATGCTTACATATAGAAATGGAAATAAACAAGCTCGGGTTATGGTACTTTATCTCTAAAAGGAGATGTGGTGGCTATATGCCTCTAAACTGTGTTACAATTTGGCTTGAAGGCCTATTTATTATTGAGAAACAATGGAAAACCATAAACACCCAAAAACCTAACCCGAGGAGATCAAGCACCAAAACACCCCATTTGGGCAAATTGGTACATCAACTTCCCAGGGTCGTAACTTTGGCATATGATCTCCATTTGACGTGCATAATACCTCGTTAGAAATATATATTTGTGGACTACAAAGTTTGATTGTAGTCATAGATTAGCACTTCATGATTTTTTATTTTCCCAAAAAACATTGTTTAGGGCCTGAAAACATCGTCGGAAGTTTAGGACCCGCAAAACTACCAAAAATAGTAAATTGTGCTACAATTAAGGAAACTAAAAAACTGAAAGAAACATTGGTGGGGGTCCAAGTGGAATAGACAGGTGGCCAAAAATATCCACCTACATTAGTCCTCCCCCCTTAGGAAGCAAGGGTCCCCATTGCGTTGAGTGCCTCCATGAGATGGGGAAACATCTGCTGAACTTGGTCCCTTGTGAGCCACTTGCTTTGGTGTAGGATTTTGCTAGTTTTGACAACCCGATACAGTTGGATATTCTGTTGGTGAATATTAGTGATTTGTGTGTCCATGAACCGATGAGTTGTGTCATGTTCCATGCAATATGGGTTTAACTTTGTTGGTGTGAGTTGTTCTGCAATGTCTGATATGTCCAGTAATGGTGGCAAGTATGGTCGAAGGTGGTCAACATTGAACACTGGGTATAGGCCAAGGAATGGTGGAATTTTGAGCTCGAAATAATTCTCCCCTAAAGCTTTCGTGATGGTGTAAGGCCCATATCAAAGTGGGCGAAGCTTGCAGTGGGGCCTAGTGAGCTACTCCTTCAACAAATGTGAGAAAAAATTATTTCTCGCTTAGAAATTTTGTGGCACCTAATTCTGATCATGAGCCTACTTGTACTTGGCATTGGCTTTGTCTAATATGTCATGGACCTACTAGAATATATGTTGAATGCACTCAACAAAGTTGTTAGCCTTGTCATCTTCAAACTTGACATGAGCCGAATCTACCGGAGTAGCTTCAAATGGTACAACCACATCAATGGGACATAATGGTTGGAATCCCAATCCCAACTCAAAATGGTTGTGGCCGGTTGAGCTATGGAGAGATATGTTGTCACTATGCTAGACATAGGGGAGGATTTCATCCCATTTGCATGGATGCATCGAGTTGTACACACAGAGAATGTATACGATCATACTTTTGATGACCTTTATTTGGTGATTAGTTTGGGGGTGTAAATTCATTAACTTAGTGAGCCTTGTATCCATCATCAACCCCAGACTTGACCAAAATGTACTTAGGAACATGCTATCCTCATTTGAGATAATGGAATGTGGGATCCAAAAGTGTACCCACGCTTGTTCAAAGAAGATTTTAGTAGTGGCTTCCTTTATGGTACTCTTCTTGCACACCAAAATGGCCATCTTAGTGAATTTGTTGATGAACATGACATGCAGTCATTTCCATTCTTAGTAGAAGGAAGGCCTGACATGTAATCCATGGAGATGGATTCCCAAGGTTGACTAGGAGTAGGATGAGGAGTATATAGGACTCTCTTCTTGATGGTCAATTTGGAAATGACGCAAGTAGTGCAGGATCTGATGTACTTCCCAACATCTTGTCAAAGGTTTGGCCAATAAAAATACTTATGTAGCATTGTCATTGTTTTCTCTACCCCAAAATGTCCAGCAACCTGACTATAGTGTGCCTCCCATACAATATTTCCATGCTTTCTTGCAAGAAAATAGAGGTGTATCATGTGGCATAACAGTGCATCCTGGAGGTGAAATTTTAGAACTTGCTTTCCTTCCAAGAGTGTCTCGTAGGTGTTTCCAAATTCTGGATTGGTCTTGTAAATATGCAGCCTCCCCATAGTCTCATTCCCATAAGAGTTGAGTACAGTGGTCAGTGACATAACCAATAGTTAGTTGAGGATGTCTGAACCATTATTGTTAATTCCCTTCTTGTAATTAATGTTCAAATGGAAGTGTTGCAGGTATATGGATCATTAATGATGGTGATTGTTCCACAACTTGCCTTGTGTCTGTGTGAATTTCAGGGGTCGGTGGTCTATGTGGATGACTTTTTCCTTCCCCATAATGTAATGCTTCACTTTTCGATAGGCCTACAAAATGGAATACATCTGTTTGTCAAAGGTGGGATACTTTCGAACTATTTCTAAAAGTGTCTCACTGTGATATGTCACTGGATTCCCCTGTTGAGTAAGAACTACTCTAACAGCATAATTAGAGGCATCTATCTCGATCTCAAATGGTTGTTTTAGGCCTCATAATGTGAGCACTGGTGTCGAGTAGAGGTGATGCTTCAACTTGGAAAATGCCTTTTGTTGGGATTTGGACAAAAATAAATTTTCTTTTGCTCCTCGCTTGGTGACTTCACTCAAGCGCCAAGTAATATGAGAGAACCCCAACACAAACTTGTGGTAGAAGTTGGCAAGGCCAAGCAATTTGCGAATATTTATTAGAGTGGTTTGGGTTGGGTAATATTAAATTACTTGTATCTTGGTTGGGTACACATGTAAAACCCTCTCATAAATTATGTACCCCAAATATTGAACCTGGGTCATGCCAAAAGTGCATTTCTCCAAATTGGCACACAACTTGTATTGACATAGGGTTGGGAGGACTTGTCAAATATGGTGGAGGTGCTCTTCCAAAATTTGGATGAAGATCAAAATTTCAACCAAATACACCACTAGAAATGAGTTGTTCAAGGGTCACAAAATTTCATCCATCAGCCTTATGAAGGTCCCAGGGGCATTCGTCAACCCAAAAGGCATGACCATCCATTCGAAAAGGCCCTCCTTCGATTTGAAGGAAGTCTTCCACACATCAAAGGGTTCGATCGGTACTTGGACCCTTTAAGATGGTCTAGAAGGTCATCAATCAATGGGATTGGATACATGTTCTAGATAGTGATATTTTTTAGTGCTCGATAGTCAATACAGAGTCTCCAGGTCCCTTCCTTCTTCTGTACCAACATGATCGAGCTCCCACAGGGTGATGAAATTAGCCTAATATTCCCTTTTCGCAACAACTCCTGAATCTTCCTCTTGATTTTATTATTCTCCAGAGCAGAGCATCAATAGATCGGTCCATTGGGTAGAGGTGTGCCCAGGGTCAGATCGATGGATTGCTTGATCTAAGAATGTAGAGGTACCCCTGTGGGTGAGGTGAAGATGTTCTTGTACTCCTCCATAACCTTTTCCATCTTCTACTGTCATACAAAGGAGCCCTGTCTGGAGGCCATGGCCATAATATTCTTATTTCCCTAAGGGTGAATCATAAGGAAAATAAATTTCTCTGTCAGGGAAATGATCTTACTGCATTGCTTCACAGTGAGCAAAGAAATGGTGGTAGGCTATGTTACCTATGTTATATTGTACAGCTTATCACCCAAAGTAATAATAATAGTGTGATTCCTATACTTGTATAGAGAATGTCACTTCCACAAGTATGGTTGGCCTAATAATACATTACAAACTTCAAGAGGAGAACCATCACAAAATATCTCATTTGTGAAGAGCTTGATGTTATATGAAAGGTGACACTATTGTCTAACACGAAGATATCACCCCTTGATGAAGCCACCCGATGGTGTATGGTTGCAGGTGTGGTGTGGTTGGTACGTGTAATCGCTTCACGAGCTCTACTAAAATGATTTTTTCTTGGCTCTTCCTATGAACAATGAACTATAGTGGAGAACCCTTCACCCACATGTATGAGTGGAAGAGTCACCGCCCCTCCTCTGGATGTTCGTGCTCATCCTTCTGGATCTTGGTGGTGTAAATGGTGGCACTAGGTTCTACATTGACAATATTCTTCCCTTTGTCATTCCCCTTGTCATTTTATAAATCAAAGTCAGAACATGCATTTGATTCAGAAGCCTTTAGCTTGGCCACGAGTGACTACTTGACTCGACACTCACTTGTGTTGTTAGTGGGGCTCTTATTGACCTCACACAATTTTCTGATGTCCTTCTTTGTCTTCGTTGTATTGTTATTCGCTTGTGGCTTCAACGGTTGTCCTGGGTCTCCCTACCTTGGCCTTCTGCTTTTTTATGTAGCTTGAGGGTGCCTTTCCCTTGATTTGGATTCATAGATCCAAAGTCTTGCTTACTCTATTTAAATTTCTGCTCGATCTTGACATCGTATCAATAGGCAACACCAAACAAGGAGATGTCCAGGAACTCCATATCATCTTGGATGTACTTTTGTAATCAACCGCTATACTTGACTACCAAATGCCACACCTCATCCTTGATACCCAGCGTTGTGCAAAGGGTATGGAAAACAATTGTGAACTCTGGCACATCTTCGTCCCTTACCTACCAGAACTATGTCCACCTCTTGTATTTATCTTTGTAGCTCCCAACAGGGTAATATTTTTCCTTGATGGTGTCTAAGAAATAATTCCATGTGGGTTCCACTAAAAATGGTGAGGATTCCCTCTTGTCCTTTTGTTCATAGTAGGTTGCCCATTAGTCCTCGATGTGTGGGCTAGCTTTAAGAAGTGAAAAGTTAATCTTTTCTAGAATGGAAAAGTCATGAACTGAAAAATATGCTTTCAATAGATTTACAAATCTATATAGGATGTCTAGATTTATGTGGCCCTCAGATATGGGAATATCAAAGTCAACTTGTACCTTAAAAGGAGTGGTGTCTCTAGTGTGGCTACTAGATGAAGATGTGTCATCTATGGGTAGTTTTTGAACGATCTAGGAAACGTTATCGATACTTGCATTCCTCTATGGCTTGAGGGATTCCTAGAGAAATATTTTAAAAGGATCTCCTACCCGCTCATATTTCTTTTCTTTTGTCGTGGGAGGACATCGGGGTTTGCGATGTTGGTCTTAAAAAGGTTCAATTGGTTCGAGCCCTAAATCCTTATACACTAACCTTGTTGGGGACATGCAAAGAAAAACCAAGAAAGAAGAGACCACTATGATACCACTTATCCATACTTATGAAAGAATGCAAAAAAATACATAAATACACAAATACAAAGAGATGCAACAAAAATAAAACTTTAATATCAAAGAACCGAAATATGCTTACATATATAAATGGAAATAAACTAGCTAGGGCGATGATAACTTGTCTCTAAGAAGAGATGTGGAGGCTACATGCCTCTGAACTATGTTATAATGAGGCTCAAGGTATGTTTATTATTTAGAAACAATAGAAAACCCTAAACATTCTAAAACCTAACCCTAGGAGATGAAGAGCCAAAACTATGTGTAAATTGGTACATCAACTTCCCAGGGTCGTAACTTTGACATGCGATATTTGTGTGACATGAAAAATACCTTGTTAGAGATATCTATCTGAGGTATAGAACTTTCAACTACAAAAAAAAAAATTCGTTTAGAGTGTCAAAACAAATATGGAAGTTCAGGCGCCAAAAAACTGCCAAAAACAATGAACTTGGCATTGGCTTTGTCTAATATGTCATGGACCTACTAGAATATATGTTGAATGCACTCAACAAAGTTGTTAGCCTTGTCATCTTCAAAGTTGACATGAGCCGAATCTACCAGAGTAGCTTCAAATGGTACAACCACATCAATGGGACATAACGGTTGGAATCCCAATCCCAACTCAAAATGGTTGTGGCCAGTTGAGTTATGGAGAGATATGTTGTCACTATGCTAGACATAGGGGAGGATTTCATCCCATTTGCATGGATGCGTCGAGTTGTACACACAGAGAATGTATACGATCATATTGTTGATGACCTTTATTTGGTGATCAGTTTGGGGGTGTAAATTCATTAACTTAGTGAGCCTTGTATCCATCATCGACCCCAGGCTTGACCAAAATGTACTTAGGAACATGCTATCCTGATTTGAGATAATGGAATGTGGGATCCAAAAGTGTACCCACGCTTGTTCAAAGAAGATGTTAGTAGTGGCTTCCTTTTTGGTACTCTTCTTGCAGACCAAAATGGCCATCTTAGCGAATTTGTTGATGACCATGACATCCAGTCATTTCCATTCTTAGTAGGAGGAAGGCCTGACATGTAATCCATGGAGATGGATTCCCAAGGTTGACTAGGAGTAGGATGAGGAGTATATAGGACTTTCTTCTTGATGGTCAATTTGGAAATGACGCAAGTACTGCAAGATCTGATGTACTTCCCAACATCTTGTCAAAGGTTTTTCCAATAAAAATACTTATGTAGCATTGCCATTATTTTCTCTACCCCAAAATGTCCAGCAACCTGACTGTAGTGTGCCTCCCATATAATATTTCAATGCTTTCTTGCAAGAAAATAGAGGTGTCCCAGGTGGCATAACAGTGCATCCTGGAGGTGAAATTTTAGAACTTGCTTTCCTTCCAAGAGTGTCTCGTAGGTGTTTCCAAATTCTGGATTGGTCTTGTAAATATGCAGCCTCCCCATAGTCTCGTTCCCATAAGAGTTGAGTACAGTGGTCAGTTCCATAACCAATATTTAGTTGAGGAATTCTGAAACATTATTGGTAATTCCCTTCTTGTAATTAATGTTCAAATGGAAGTGTTGCAGGAATATGGATCATTAATGATGGCGATTGTTCCACAACTTCCCTTGTGTTTGTGTGAATTTCAGGGGTCGGTGGTCTATGTGGATGACTGTTTCCTTCCCCATAATGTAATGCTTCCATTATCGGTATGCCTACAAAATGGAATACATCTCTTTGTCATAGGTGGGATACTTTCGAACTATTTCAAAAAGTGTCGCACTGTGCTATGTCAATCGATTCCCCTGTTGAGTAAGAACTACTCTAATAGCATAATCAGAGGCACCTATCTCAATCTCAAAAGGTTGTTTTAGGCCTCGTAATGTGAGCACTTTTGTCGAGTAGAGGTGATGCTTCAACTTAGAAAATGACTTCTGCTTGGATTTGGACCAAAATAAATTTTATTTTGCTCCTCGCTTGGTGACTTCACTCAAGCGCCAAGTGATATGAGAGAACCCCAACACAATCTTGTGGTAGAAGTTGGCAAGGCCAAGCAATTTGCGAATATTTATTAGAGTGGCTTGGGTTGGGTAATATTAAATTACTTGTATCTTGGTTGGGTCCACATGTAAAACCCTCTCATAAATTATGTACCCCAAATATTGAACCTGGGTCATGCCAAAAGTGCATTTCTCCAAATTGGCACACAACTTTTATTGACGTAGGGTTGGGAGGACTTGTCAAATATGGTGGAGGTGCTCTTCCAAACTTTGGATGAAGATCAAAATTTCAACCAAATACACCACTACGAATGAGTTGTTCAAGGGTCACAAAATTTCATCCATCGGCCTTATGAAGGTCCCAGGGGCATTCGTCAACCCAAAAGGCATAGGTCGATTCGAAGGAAGTCTTCCACACATCAAAGGGTTCGATCGGTACTTGGCCCCCTTAAGATGGTCTAGAAGGTCATCAATCAATGGGATTGGATACATGTTCTAGACAGTGATATTTTTTAGTGCCCGATAGTCAATACAGAGTCTCTAGGTCCCTTCCTTCTTCTGTACCAACATGATCGAGCTCCCACAGGGTGATGAAATTAGCCTAATGTTCCCTTTTCGCAACAACTCCTGAATCTTCCTCTTGATTTTATTATTCTCCAGAGCAGAGCGTCAATAGATCGGTCCATTGAGTAGAGGTGTGCCCAGCATCAGATCGATGGATTTCTTGATCTGAGAATGTAGAGGTACCCCTGTGGGTGAGGTGAAGATGTTCTTGTACTCCTCCATAACCTTTTCCATCTTCTACTGTCATACAAAGGAGCCCTGCCTGGAGGCCATGGCCATAATATTCTTATTTCCCTAAGGGTGAATCATAAGGAAAATAAATTTCTCTGTCAGGGAAATGATCTTACTGCATTGCTTCACAGTGATCAAAGAAATGGTGGTAGGCTCTGTTACCTATGTTATATTGTACAACTTATCACCCAAAGTAATAATAATAGTGTGATTCCTATACTCGTATAGAGAATGTCACTTCCACAAGTATGGTTGGCCTAATAATACATTACAAACTTCAAGAGGAGAAACATCACAAAATACCTCATTTGTGAAGAGCTTGAGGTTATATGGAAGGCGACACTATTGGCTAACACGAAGATCTCTCCCTTGATGAAGCCACCTGATGGTGTATGGTTGCAGGTGTGTTGTGGTTAGTACGTGTAATCACTTCATGAACTCTACTAAAATGAGTTTTTCTTGGCTCTTCCTATGAACAATGAACTATAGTGGAGAACCCTTCACCCACATGTATGAGTGGAAGAGTCACCGCCCCTCCTCTGGATGTTCGTGCTCATCCTTCTAGATCTTGGTGGTGGAAATGGTGGCACTAGGTTCTACATTGACAATATTCTTCCCTTTGTCATTCCCCTTGTCATTTTATAAATCAAAGTCAGAACATGCATTTGATTCAGAAGCCTTTAGCTTGGCCACGAGTGACTACTTGACTCGACACTCACTTGTGTTGTTAGTGGGGCTCTTATGGAACTCACACAATTTCCTGATGTCCTTCCTTGTCTTCGTTGTATTGTTATTCGCTTGTGGCTTCAATGGGTTGTCCTGGGTCTCCCTATCTTGGCCTTCTGTTTTGTTATGTAGCTTGAGGGTGCCTTTCCCTTGATTTGGATTCATAGATCCAAAGTCTTGCTTACTCTATTTAAATTTCTGCTCGATCTTGACATCGTATCAATAGGCAACACCAAACAAGAAGATGTCCAGGAACTCCATATCATCTTGGATGTACTTGTGTAATCAACCACTATACTTGACTACCAAATGCCACACCTAATCCTTGATACCCAACGTTGTGCGAAGGGTATGGAAAACAATTGTGAACTCTGGCACATCTTCGTCCCTTACCTACCAGAACTATGGCCACCTTTTGTATTTATCTTTGTAGCTCCCAACAGGGTAATATTTTTCCTTGATGGTGTCTAATAAATAATTCCATGTGGGCTCCACTGAAAACGGTGAGGATTCCCTCTTGTCCTTTTGTTCATAGTAGGTTGCCCACTAGTCCTCGATGTGTGGGCTAGCTTTAAGAAGTGAAAAGTTAATCTTTTCTAGACTGGAAAAGTCATGAACTGAAAAATATCCTTTCAATAGATTTAAAAATCTATATAGGATGTCTAGATTTATGTAGCCCTCAAATATGGGAATATCAAAGTTAACTTGTACCTTAAAAGGAGTGGTGTCTCTAGTGTGTGTTATAGACATTTTTGTGCCTTACAACTCTAAGCATGAAATGTCCATAAACCAAGGGATCCTAAGTCCCTAAAAGTGTTGTTCCGACCCTTAAAGGAACAAGGTCAACAAATTACAGCTTCTCCCAGAAGTTCTCCACCAGAAATTGCTCAGAATCAGTCAAATCAGGATCATTTCAGCTGCTCCACTAGCTAGCTGCGTTGCATAGCACCCAAGTACACTAGCTAGGTGCATTGCAACTCACCTAAATGCACTACCAGGGTGTGTTGAGCGGGAAATGACAAATGACAGTGCCATTCCGCGAGGTGGAAAGACAGTGGAAGCTTCCTAAATCTTCTCCAATGACACTTGCCTCACTGAGTTCGACCAAGGATGAGTAAGAGGCTCTCAGTCTCCAAGTGGAAGCAAGAACTGATAGAGAGAAGCCACTAGTCAAATCATAAGCTGACTCTTATTCCTTGCATACATCTATATATGGATCCCTCATCCCAGAGATCCAAAGGCGGGAATATTGTACATTGCAGAGAATTGCTATTAGTTTTGAGATAGATATCAGAGTATTGGGTGATTTATGCTTTGTTGGAGGTGAAGAAGGGGCTTCTTTGCTGGGTGGTTGATGCTGGATCAGGAATCATCGGTTGTAACTCCTCCTGGATCTTCTTGTTATATCAATAAAACTATTTGAGTTTCTCCTACATGCTTGTGTATCATTGATGTTTGTTACATTTGTATGTTTAGCTTAAATATGATCCTAAGCTTTTTATGAGTATGAACCCATGTCTTTGTATACTTTCTTTCTTCTGTGATCTTGCATGTACTTGGTGAAGCTGGGCAAGTAAGGGAGCAGGTAGCTGGAAGCTATCAAAGAGAAGAGAGATTGGATCAAAAGACTAGCGCAAGACACAGGTTGGTTCATCCTATTTCTCTTTGTTTATAGTTCATAAAGGAGAATACAAAAGCAATTTTCTCTGTTTGTTTCTAAGGTCACTGTCACACGTTAGTGGGATAGGGTCATTCTGAATAGACACTTTTCCCGTTAACAAAATGGCGACTCCGCTGGGGACGATTATCTAGTTGGTTTGTTTGTGTTTCTCTTGTTGTTTGTTTCATAAACTTAGAAGTAGCGAATCGAACTGCATTTGCCATTAACAAATGCAAAGTAGACATCTGCTGCTTCAATCCATTCATTGGATCTGTTTATGATTTGAACAGCTGATTCACAAATGATCTGATTGCCCTTTGTGATAGCTCTTAGACCTTCATTAAATCTACCCTCTGATTGTGCATTACTGATTGCTTTTACTTGGCCAAAAACCATAGATTAAACTGCAAACCGTGACCCAGAACCCGGATAGAATTCTTGTTTCTGCCCCAGTGCAGGTACTGTGAAGAGTTCCTGCATTTCAGCGTAGTTCCCGAGAGGGCAACCTGCGTTGCAATCCAGTTTCTCTGTGTAGTAGGTGCGTTGATCAGCCTAGCATTGTGCAGCTGAGGTTCTTTGCTCAATTTTTCAGTTTTTTCTTTGATTTTTGCAGCCTGTGATCAGTCTGTGTGTCTGTTTAAAAACCCCTTTTCTTTGCTGATATTTTGCCTTAGTTGTATAAAAGAAACTGTAGATGTTTTTGTGTGTTTGTTACGTCATTTACAGTTTTCCATTGCAAAAGTAGAATAGTCATACTGTCGTCCTTTGATTTAGATCTGTTGCAAGTGTCGATTTTGATCATAGGAGAAAGTTTATTTGCTGTTGATAGTCGATTATGCTTTTACTTTTGCCTTTGGCTTGAATTTGTCACTTTCTAGTGTCGAAACGAGTATTTATTTCAAAATCATAAAGTGTCATAATCATCTCTACCTTTTGATTTCGAAAAGAAGTTTGTTTGTGTTTTCCACTTGAAAGCGAATTTAGATTTGTACAACAACTTTCTTTTTAGGTATCAATATTAAGAAAGTGAAAAACAAAACACATGCATGTGCATTTGCATATTGACAGTCTGTTTGGCTTGATTTAGAAAAAGTGCATTTACAGTGTGCTCTTTGCTCTTTGCGAAAAGATTGTGTCTTTCTTTTCCCTTGTAGCTAGGATTTTCATTGCTGAAAAGAGATAAAAGTTTGTTTATCATCTTTAGATTGCATTTTAGGAATTACATCTACATCTCGTGGTGATCCCAAAAGGAAAACTTCATAAGAAATATCAACTTAAAATAAACTCAATGAACTTAACAACGCTTTGGAACTTAACGCACAACATTTAGAGGTCTAGGCTAGAGACATATTCCGGCGTCGTAAAGCCTGGTAACTGTTGTCCTCACTGATGGTTGGGTGATTCCTCCACTTTGAGATGATAAGTGCCAGTACGGACTTGTGCTCCCACATACCGTCGAGTATATATTGGGAGACCCCTATAGGCTTAAAACCTTTTATCCATAGGAAGCCGTGTCGGCCGCCCTACTGATCGCAATGCACCGAACATAGCATTCGGGAAGATTGACTGCCATACCGTAAAAATTATTTTGCAGTTTTGCGATTGGTTTGGTACTCCCTCTACCTAGACCTCCAGAGAAGTCCCTTTCGTTCCTTTTCAGACTCCTTAACGGAAAAGGTCCATCTGAGCACTTGTCACTTCAGGCTCATTAAAAATCGAAGGAGACTAGAGTCATCTTTTGTTTTTTCTCGACTCTTTAAAACTGAAAAAACAAGTTGTGTCAAAGCGTGTTAAAATTCATTTTAAATGGAATATTCATACCCTTTTCCTACGTTGATCTTTGAGTTGAGAAAATGGAGCCTACCAACCAAGGAATTCCCCTTGGTGGAAATCCTAGTCCCTTCTCCTCTTGGGGAGATGTTGGTGCGCCCCATATGGCCACATTGTCGCTTCCAGGACTGACAATTGGCTTGCCAGTATGGCTCTTCTCAACCAATGTCGTTCAGAACACCACTATTCCTGAACAATCGAATCAGCAATTAGATGAGTCTAGAGTTACCCACCAGCCTTCTACTTCCTCTAATTCTTCCTCTCCTCCTTCCTCTTCTCTTGATGGGACTGGTAAAGATAAAAGCCAAGTCCCTAAAGAGAAGAAGGGAAAGAAGAAGAAAGAGAAAAAGAAGAAGGAGCCAAAGGCGAATGGGGGAAAACGAGTGTCGTCTAACGAAAATCCACACATAACCCCGACCAGGCCTAAATCGCCATGTGTCATTTGCAAAGGAGACCACTTTCATAGAGATTTTCCTTGCATCCCCTGGATACTAAGGGACTGGTCTCCTCGTTTGCACAATCCGGTGTCATCAACCTCTGGAGATCATGTTGAAAGCACACCGTCGACCAGTGAAAGTGAAGCCCTAAGACAAAAAGGGAAAGCTAGATTTCCTTGTAAACTGTGCGAAGGCGACCATGCCCTCCACCGTTGTCCCTTCTTAAACGAAGCTAAAAGAGTTTTGAATGATCGTCCAGTTTCACCGTTACGACTTCCTCCTAGATATAAAAAACTCTTCCCGAGTCCATCACTAGTTGAGAATCCATCTGGCCCGCTCAGATGGTCGGTTAAAGCACCTATCATTGAAGATAAACCAACTGAATCCATACCAGATGAAAGTCAAAAGGTCGAGGCGGCAGTTGACCCGGTCTTGCCTTCAGAGGTTTTATCTTCGGATGATACAGTCACTGAAGAGAACAAGGATGACACCGTCCAAATTCTCTTCATCAACACAGAATCCGACGAACATGGGGCAATCTACCCATTCCTTTACCGCAGGAAGGAAGTTCGTCAGAGCCATACCCGACCATCTACTTGGTCCCACCTCCAAGCAACCTAGTTGTCTCCTTCGACTGGAATCAACTAGGTAGACCTCGCCTACCAGCAAGCGTACTATTCCGAATTATCTTTCAAATATATAGAATGGTCATGGCTGGTACCATCATAGATGAGGGGGCTTCTGTGAGTATCCTTTCCTCTATTTCTTGGAAAGCGCTTGGTTCGCCATCACTGTCGCCTGAGATGAGAAATCTGACAAGCTTTGATAAAGGAACCAGTCGACCTTTAGGGATCCTTCCTGATGTGCCCATAACATTGAGAAGGAAGACAGTTCGCATGAACGTCATGGTAGCTCAAGGACCCTTGGATTATAACCTACTCCTTGGACGAGACTATATTTATTGCATGGGAGCCATCGTCTCCTCACTCTTTAGAGTAATGTGTTTTCCGCACGAAGGAAGAGTGGTCAAGCTCGTGGACCAACTTTCATTTCCCGGATCACGCATAGCAAATAGTCATATACCGTCCCTAAATGGGCTCTTCACGCAAGAAATGTCTCAATCCCTAGTCCGTCCTCCCGATGAGCGCGAGTAATTCGGAGGGATATGACTGAAACGCAGGGGGCATGCGTCCTGGTCTGCTTCGGCAGGAAAACTTCAGGTATAGGGTAGGTTTCCGTGGGAGAATATGACTAGTCTATACCTCGTCCGTCGGTGGAAGAGGGGTTATTCTAGAATAATATTCTCTTGTCAAAGTTATGTGAGTTGGCGGACGTCGTCACTCACCCTTGTTTATCTCGGTAGACATCCCCAAAGAAGTGTTTTGTTTGCACCGCGAATAAAAAAATCTTTGGGTGACCTGTAAGAGGTAGGCCTCTCCCAATAGAACAAATGTTTTGTTTGCAAATTGAGGGGTAACCTTGAAACCATATTTTATACCTCGGGGCATGCAAACCTTTTGGAGTGCAAGCGAATGGCAACTATTTATTTTTTAAATTTTTAGGTCCTCCCTTTAAACCCGTAGGCTAACCCTTTAAACTCGTAGGATTAGTCGTCATCTAACATGCATAAAGAAAGGATGTGGGGCAGAAATATAAAAGTTTCTGTTTTTATATGAGACATTCTTATCATATGACTGGATTAATCGAGCAGTTTTAGCGCATAGTTCAAGCTCGTTAAAAAATAAACATAAGATCTGAGCAAATGTTTCCATCCGCGTTTAAGCTCGTTAAAAAATGAATTATCCGCCGGTAAATAACCACCTTGAATGAAGCATTTCAGTCATTAAAGCCTTGCTCGTGTTTGCACCATCACCTCCACTTTTCCATTCGCCGATCATTCACCTCGATTTGATTGTTTACCCATTTTGAGGAACAACTGCGAAGAGTGATTTCACTAGCCATCCTTGCGACACTGCCGTGATTGGAAAATTCCAAACCTTACCTGGAATCAGCTGCTACCCATTTTATCACTCGTTCCTCAAAAGACGAGTCTTCTTTAAGCTCTTTTCAACTGACTCGTAAAATATGAAAAGAATGCCGAGTTTTGGCCTTCCAGCTCGTTAAAGCGATCGGAAGTGTTATCCCTCCTCTAGATTTTAATCTTTTTGGACCTGAGGGATTATTGCACAAAACGATCGAGCGCTTGTTTTTTTCGGCTCATTAAAACTAGCAAAAATTCATCCCTTATGTATTGTTTTTTACTTTTTCAGACTTAAGGGATTAGATGACGAAAAAGGAATTTTGGAGTTACCTTTACGTACCTTTTCAGACTCTCTAAAAATGAAAAGGACTGAGTTGTCTTTGTCGTTAGACTCGTTAAAAAGATTAATAGCGACAAACTTGTCTTTAGACGAGAACGAGTTTCACTATCGCTAGGCTCGTTAAAACATAGCGATGGGTTTGCCCGAAGGGAAAATTATAGAACAAGCATATGTTATCCTCCTCAAGCTTGACAAAAATAAAGAGGCACTGGTCAGCAATGACTGGGGAAAAATTGGGAAGAAAACTCAAAGAAACTTTATTTGTAGCAAGTCGCTCTTGAACATGAAACTTCCACTCTGTGCCTGAGTCGGGTTGGGTTGTTTCATTCACCGGTCACATCGCCATGGTCTCACCGTACCATCCACATTTGGGGTAAATGCTACCAATCCATCACATAAGTGTCGCCGACATGTTCAAGAGAAGTCATCCAGAGAAGTCACCTATGTCCCGTCCACTACCATACATCATACTTCATTCTTTCATGACCGCCACCCTGAACCATATATCATCAGATCGTTTTCACCTCCATCAAAATAATTTGCTCTGTTCCGTGTCATTGATGTGGGATTCATTAAGGCCCTCCTTTGACGGATCGCTTCTTGTCGACATCAGCTCATTATCCAAGAAGTTGATCTAGGAACACCCCATTCAGTACTTTGAAACTTGCATGCCTCAATGGCAAGTTTCTCACTTCCGGCGACAGGTATACATCAATGTCCTTTGACCGAAAGATTTTTCGTGGTGTTCGACGCCAAGTCCTTTATTCACACCACGTGAATTGTATTGCAGTACCTTGAGGGTCATTATCATTATCGGTGATTCCTCTCATGCTTGTTAATAGTTTACATCATTGACTGGTAATCAAGCGATGTCTTTCCATGTTCGACTTCAAAACATTTCTCACATGGATCGACTTGTACTTCGAGTAAAGATCGGACGAGATTTAAGACCCCGGATCTAGTTTCATCCATCCGGGCTGCAATATATATTCAGGAAAATAAAGACATTGAAATTTACAACATTGCAGCACAGATAATCATCCTACCAAAAGGATGATGGCTCTATCAGAATCATCAGTCTACCATCAGACGATTGTCTGTCCTATGTACATGAAAATGAATTTATAAAGCTAAGCATGGGAATGCCCGCCTCAGCTAGATCATGAAAACAGTATGAAGATAATGTATTGTATTGTATCTTATTACAGGTCTCCTCCCAACATTGAAAGAACTTCGGATCCTCCTAATAAAGCATTTCACCCGATAAACGGCCTCATACTTTAGGGGGAAACTGTTATAGACATTTTTGTGCCTTACAGCTCTAAGCATGAAATGTCCATAAACGAAGGGATCCTAAGTCCCTAAAAGTGTTGTTTCGACCCCTAAAGGAAGAAGGTCAACAAATTACAACTTCTCCCAGAAGTTCTCCACCAGAAATTGCTCAGAATCAGTCAAATCAGGATCATTTCAGCTGCTCCACTAGCTAGCTGCGTTGCATAGCACCCAAGTACACTAGCTAGGTGCGTTGCAATGCACCTAAATGCACTACCAGGGTGCGTTGAGTGGGAAATGACAAATGGCAGTGCCATTCCGCGAGGTGGAAAGACAATGGAAGCTTCCTGAATCTTCTCCAATGACACTTGCCTCATTGAGTTCGACCAAGGATGAGTAAGAGGCTCTCAGTCTCCAAGTGGAAGCAAGAACTAACAGAGAGAAGCCACTAGTGAAATCATAAGCTGACTCATATTCCTTGCATACATCTATATATGGATCCCTCATCCCAGAGATCCAAAGGCGGGAATATTGTACATTGCAGAGAATTGTTGTTGGTTTTGAGATAGATATCAAAGTATTGGGTGATTTATGCTTTGTTGGAGGTGAAGAAGGGGCTTCTTTGCTGGGAGGTTGATGTTGGATCAGGAATCATCAGTTGTAACTCCTCCTGGATCTTCTTGTTATATCAATAAAATTATTTGAGTTTCTCCTACATGCTTGTGTATCATTGATGTTTGTTACATTTGTATGTTTAGCTTAAATCTAATCCTAAGCTTTTTATGAGTATGAACCCATGTATTTGTATAGTTTCTTTCTTTTGTTATCTTGCAGGTACTTGGTGAAGCTGGGCAAGTAAGGGAGCAGCTAGCTGGGAGCTGTCAAAGAGAAGAGAGATTGGATCAAAAGACTAGCGCAAGACACAGGTTGGTTCATCCTATTTCTCTTTGTTTATAGTTCATAAAGGAGAATACAAAAGTAGTTTTCTCTGTTTGTTTCTAAGGTCACTGTCACACCTTAGTGGGATAGGGTCGTTATGAATAGACACTTTTCCCATTAACAGTGTGGCTACTAGATGAAGATGTGTCATCTATGGGTAGTTTTTGAACGATCTAGGAAACATTATCGATACTTGCATTCCTCTATCGCTTGAGGGATTCCTAGAGAAATATTTTGAAAGGATCTCCTACCCCCTCATATTTCTTTTCTTTCGTCGTGGGAGGACATCGGGGTTTGTGATGTTGGTCTTAAAAAGGTTCAATTGGTTCAAGCCCTAACTCCTTATACACTAACCTTGTTGGGGACATGCAAAGAAAAACCAAGAAAGAGGAGACCACTATGATACCACTTATCCATACTTATGAAAGAATATAAAAAAATACATAAATACACAAATACAAAGAGATGCAACAAAAATAAAACTTTGATATCAAAGAACCGATAGAAATGGAAATAAACTAGCTAGGGCGATGATAACTTGTCTCTAACAAGAGATGTGGAGGCTACATGCCTCTGAACTCTGTTATAATGAGGCTCACGGTATGTTTATTATTTAGAAACAATAGAAAACCCTAAACATTCTAAAACCTAACCCTAGGAGATGAAGAGCCAAAACTATGGGTAAATTGGTACATCAACTTCCCAGGGTCGTAACTTTGACATGCGATCTTTGTGTGACATGAAAAATACCTTGTTAGAGATATCTATCTGAGGTATAGAACTTTCAACTACAAAAAAAAAATGTGTTTAGAGTCTCAAAACAAATCTGGACGTTCAGGCGCCAAAAAACTGCCAAAAACAGTGAACTATGCTACAATTAAGGAAATTGAAAAACTAAAAGAAACAATGGCGGGGTTCCAGGTGGAATATGCGCATGGCCACAAATATCTACCCGGATGAAGTATATAGAAAAAAATTACCGTGGAATAGATAAGACAACATGGGTTGTTATGTTATGGCACGTTGTGGTGTAAATATCATCAGTATGAAACACTATGCGCAACAAATCCAACCATGCTAAGTGCTAGAGTGGCCCAGGTTCAGTTTGATCCTCGTGTGATTTCAACACCTTAGATGCCCATGGTTCATTGCTAATCAAGCTAGAGGTTAAGCATGCCAATCATATCAAAACTCACATAACCTAGCTAACAAAATATTATATATACATATATAGAGAGAGAAAATCACTCTATTTATATTATATCATTTTTAAATTTATGTTTTGTTATTTTTCTAATATTTTTTTTTAATAAAAATAATACAATTCAGTACATTAGTTTTGTTTTGATTTATATTTGGCCTAGTATTCAAATACAAATATAAATTAAGTGGTTGGTAAATCTAGATATACATCAATCAATGATAGGCATCAAATCATGATCCATATCACATTTTGTACATGTGAAAAAGTAAAACAAAATAAAATATATCATAACTTTATTTAAATATAAATACATAACAACGCACCTAATAATGAATATTGACCCCTCTTTTACCACGATAATTCTTAACTTGTAGATATAATTTGTTACAATACCATGGCTTATCAATACCACATTCCCAGATAAGTCGTAATTCATGTCATAGTTAAAAAATCCTTATATAAATTTTTTTAATACAAATTTATAGCATTGTTTTAATTAACATGAAGAGTAAGATATAATAACTAACTTTAAGACAAATCTCAACCGTTTATACGGACTACCACTAAAAATATTTCATGAATATCTGAAAAAAGTGAGATTCATACCATCAACCAATTAATTATTGATAATGAAATTAAAATTCCACAAAGATTATAATAAATCTATATATGTAATAATAGGTGGTTAAGATATTGTTAAAGAAAAAGTTTATTCAATCTATATTTTATGAAGGAGTAAACTAAAGTTAACAAGTACACAATCCAAATAGTTTTTTCCAAAATATCTTTACGAGGTATCACACATTGTTTGTAGCAGGTTATAGTTTTACATCATTTAAGGAAACTTTTACAATGGAACTCTTCCTGAAAGAGTTTTGGATTTTTTTAAAATGACATAAATTATATAAAATTTAAATAAAATAAGTAAATTAAGATAGAATTTGTACAGAAACACTAATGTTGTGTTGGAGAATGATCTTCCCACCTTTACAATGTTGTCCCTAGAATTGTGTGAAAATTGGTAGAGCATGGGAACCCCTTAGAATAGTTTTTATCCCCACAAGTTTCTTGCATTCTCAACCCTTCCTTGTTACTTTTGAACCACCAACCCGATTGTGAATAAACCCCACACAAAAAAAAATCATACACCTCATGAATTTTTCCATGTATGTGTGTGTGTGTGTGTGCGTGTGTTGTAAATATATGTGTACTGTTTACACCCATACACACACATATTTTAAGTCTCCCTATTGTGTAAAAAAGGAATGATAACAACTAGAAAGAAATGTAATGATTTAATAATCACTATTGATTTAATAAAACATAATATGTACAAGATAAACTTAACATATATAGATAAAGGAATTAATTTTATAACTAGATGTTTTTGTATGCTAAGTTATGCAAGGCTTGAGATGAATGGCATCCCTAACATGTAGCTTGAATGCTTGTGACCAACGGGCATCTAAGTTCTAAAAATAACCTAGGGATCACACCCAGCCTCGGCTCCACTAACCCTTAGTATGGCTGGATTTTTTCGCATTGAGTTTTGAACTAGTGACCTTTACATTATGGACTACAAAACACCCTATTACCATCTCTATATCCGATTAGAATAATTGTTCTAAACACTATTTTAGTCAAGAGAATATTTTGGTTCGAATCATTTTTCCAATAAATGACTAAATATATTTTTTTAACATATAATAAAAATCATTTCTTCATTTTTATATAAGCAATAAAAAATAAATCTAAATTACAAAATAAGATAGGTAAATAAATAAAACGAAATTATACTTTCTATATATATATATATATATATATATATATATATATATAACTACAAGATTACTAATAGTAACAAAGTAATTTATTATTTAAACGACTAATTAATTTAATGAATCATAACTAACTTTTCTCCAAGAATTCTTCCAAATGCGTAGAGCAAGTGTTTCGTTAAACTGATCTCATCCTTTCAAATTTGTTTTCACTTCATGATTTCTAAGAATGATGACATTATAGGAAGATAATTTATTAATTTAATGAACATGAATATATAGGAAAATTCTCATGGCGAATAGAAAAGACGATGATGGGGTGTTCTATTATGGCACTTCATGGTGTAAACATCATCAGTATGAAACTCTATGGGAAAAAATCCAACCATGCTAAGAATTAGTGTGGCCTAAGCTTGGTGCGATGCTCGGGTGATTTTGACACCTTAGATGTAAAAACCTCGAGTTGGTGAGTGCCCAAGAGAGTCAAAAAATCTGAAGTTACGAGTATGACGTGCTCATGATGTGTGATAGGCATGCATACGTAGTGGAAGGCAACCACCCAAGACATGTTTGGCTAAAAGCGACTCAACTAAAAGCATTCGGTTAAAGGCATGTGCGGATGAGTTTGGTTAAAGGTGTCCAAATGAGTTGGGTGGTTGTGTAGTGTGATGGGCGGGCAAGGCGCCCACCCAAACAGACGTAGGTCAGCCGAAAACTTAGTGAAATATTGAAAGGGCAGAATTGGAGTGTGGATAGGCCAACTGGGAGAGAACACTGGCAGGCCAACCCAAGTGTAAACCAAAGGACGTGAACCTTGGAAAAAACCAACACGATGGACATTGTATTAATACAAGGTGAGTGGCATTTGATTAGAGACATCACCAAACACATTTTAGAATAAAACAAGTGTGAGCAAGAAGAAGGGGAACGACAAGGGGATGGGTAGGGTGAGGTTTGGGTCGCGAACCAGAGGACTGTGGGAAGTTTTTTCGACAAAGATTCATGGTTTCCATAGGGAGGCCACAGTGTGGAAAGATAATATGGATGGGCATACTACTTCAGGTGGGCAAGCCATAATATAGGCAGGTGGTAGGCCGCAATGCATACTGATGTAATTGTTGCGACATGTTGCTAAATAGTAGGGTGTTGCAGGTAGGCCACTACACGATGAACAAGTGGGTTGCAGGTCATGTTCTGTTGAATGGTAAACATAGCAGAGTGAACGTCGCTACAAGTTGCACACCAGGCTAGTATAAGTGTCACGGGTCTAGGTGTGGGCCCCTGTGGGCTGCACGCAGGTTGTGTTGACTTTAGTTGGTCCAAGGATGCATGCAGGGTAGTAGAAAACATGCATGGGTTGCATGAGAATGTGAAAATATTATAAGCTTGTAAAAATTGCATAATTTGATACAAGTGTTTGGCATATTTGTTATTGGAGTTCCCCCTCCCATGGTATACATTTACATTATTTAGGATGTTTTATTTCCACTTCATATGAAAGATGAATAGTTGAACATAATTTAAGATAATTTTGTTGCATTGTTAACACTTGAAGAAAATAATCTAAGTGTTGAAGGTTAGGCCTAGTTCATAAACTCAAGTAGTGGGAAGCGAAAGAGTTATGCAGTGCCGCACCATGCTCACAAGTGGAATTTAAGTCACCAGTAGAATGAGGTCGTGACAGATGGTATCAAAGATTGGTTCAAGGGTTGGACCGAGCTAATTTGAAGTTGATTTCTGCACTATGAAGAGACATAATTTGGCAGGGGCAAGGCGGAAAGCTTGGGCCAAGTTGAACAAAGAAATTTTATGGTCATGACACATTCACAAAGAAAGTTGATGGAAGATGTTGGAGAAGAACCATGGGTTACACATGAATCTATCATGGAGGCCAAGGCTACCTTTATGAACAAGTTGTTGGACTGGATAGCCAAAGTGACTGCAAAGATGGGTGCACTTCAGGGAGAAAATGTCAAACTTAGAGAGAAGTTCTCTTAGTAGAATGATAGTCATGCAGACCTTAAGGTACAATGTATCTTGAATAGAATTTTGGAGAGACTATGGAAGATGTGGAAGCACCAGAAACTATGAAGGATCAAGGCATGGAAGAGATCACAAAATTGTAGAAGAGCCTTACTAAAGCTTTGAATGAGATTTTGATTTTGAGGAAGGCATTGGGGAAAGGTTCGATTGGACAAGATACTATATAAAAATAAGAGAACCAGAATCATATGATGGGATGAAAAGCATGAAGACACCTACAAAATTTCAATGGGATATGGAAAAATATCTTGAACGATTGGGACTTTCATCAGAAGAAGCCAAAGTCAAGGTTGTTGCCCAATTCCTTACAAAGGATGTCAAGTTGTGGTGGAGATGAAGAGTAGATTAGATTTCACATGGCGATGCTGAGGACATGTCTACTTGGAAATAATTTAAGGAATCATTGTTGGTTCATTTCATCCCACAAGATGAGACATGGGATGCACAAACAAAGATCAAGTACATTAGGAAAACTGGGAGTCTACAATCATATAAATGGGAATTTGCAAGTGTGGTATTGAAGCTACCTAACATGGCAGAGAACGACAAGTTTTTTAACTTCATCATTGGATTGAAACCTTGGGCATGGAATGAGGTGAAGCAACCGAAGATCAGGACACTTCAGTAAGAATTGACTTTAGTTGATAAATTGGTAGACCACTATGATGAAGGGACTGATGGGAAGAAGAAGAAGAATTTTGACAACCTGAAGGAGAAACATTCAAAGGAGGATGACCTAAGGACCGGTGGTAAAGAAAAGACAATGAAACCTTTGAAGTCCTAGTTGTGTGAGGGTGATCATACAGTGAAGAATAATCCTTCAAGGCTGAAGATTGCAATTTTCACACAGCCAGATGGAAAGAAAAAGGAAGAATGAAAAACTAGGGTGATGCAGATTTGGGTTTTGGAGAAGCTATGGAGGCTCTACCAAAGCACGATTATGAGATGAATAAGTTAGAGTATGTTGAAACAAAGATTTGGCAGGGTATATTTCTCACCATGGTGGACAACTGTGCAACCCATAACTTCATGAGAGAGGAGGAAATAAGAAAAATTGGTTTGAAGGTCACACCAACTCAAGCTCGTCTCAATACATTGAACTCTCGACTAGACAAATTCAATGGTGTGGCATAGGCAGTGGAGGTGAATAATGGTGAATGGCATGAAAAAGTTGACTTCACGATTGTGCATGTGGATCATTATGAAGTAGTTTTTGGCATGGAATTTGTGAAGTAGCATGAGGCTATGATCATGCCACATTTGAGGAAGTTGTATGTTTACGATGGACAAGAGGATGTACCATTAAGTATTCCTACCATGACAAACATGACGGGAGAGTGTAAGGTAACAACAATGGTTGTGGAAGAGATTAAGCAAGATGAGAATTCTATGAGAGGTTGGACCACATAGAGACAAAAATCATGGAGTAGGCAGAGATCATATGAGAATTGTCTTATAGTCTTCTAGACTTGACAAGCAGACTAGAGGAAATGGAGGATAACAGAGATGCGAAACCAGAGACTTATTAAGGAGAGAGTCAGGAGTATTAGATGTGAGGATTAGAGGAGGAGTATGTTGACACTTGGAGATGTTGGATCAGGAGGATGGAAGGCCTTCCACCTTTCCATCCCCACCTTCTTACTATACTAGCATGGAGGATAGGCTCATTGTCATTTGATCAAGGCAATGAGACCCTCTTGACATCATGAGTAGATTTTGGAGGTGAGACACATTTTATTAAGAGTGAGATGTGATGACAGTCATGATGATGTGAGATGCATGTGTTCCTGTGGAGGAGATGCTATAGTTGAATTAGCTACCCGACTAGTCACCATCATAGGGGGATCTAACACATGGTTGTTCTTGCGTAGTTATGATAGGATATGGGTTTGGAGAAGGTCATGCGTAGAGCTATCTAGGTGCCGATATAGATATGGTGATCTTGGTGATGGAGTTTTTGGGATAGGGTTGTTGAGGGAGACAAACTTTTTAGAGTGGGGGAGGATGTAAGAGCCTCGAGTTGGTGAGAGATAGAGATCGTCAAAAAACTGAAGTCGTGGGTATGAGTGCACTCATGATGTGTGATTGGCATGTGGACATAATAGTGGGCACCTGCCTGACTCATGTTCGGTTAAAGGTGACTTGGCTAAATACGTTCAGTTAAAGGCAAGTGTGGATGAGCTTGGTTAAAGGTGTGCGGACGAGTTAGGTGATCGGGTAGTACGACGGGTGGGTGCATGTGATGGGAGAAGGTGCCCAACCTACGAAATGTATGTTGGCCTGCAATATAATGAAATATCAATGGTTTTCATTGGAGTGTGGACAGGTTGGCTGGGAGAGCACATGAGCATGTCGGCCCAAGTTTAAGCCAAAGAATGTGACCCTTGGAAAAAACTAACATTTTTGACAACATATTTATACAAGGTGAGTGGCATTTGATTGGAGGCATCACCAATCACACAAGTTCAGAATAGAACAAGTGCAAGAAATATGATGGGGAACCCAAAGTGGATGGGTAGGGTGAGTTTCAGGTGCAAGACCAGAGGACTGTGGGAAGTTTGTTGGGAAACGATTTGGATATTTTGCACAAAAGTCGTAGAGCGGCAATATAGTGTGGAAGAGCATACAATTACATGTGGGAAAGCTACAATATAGTTAGGTGGTATGTTGAAGTCCAAATCGTTGTAAGTGTTGCAATGGGACGCTACGTGGTAGGGTGTTGTGGGTAGGTTTCTACATGGTGAATAGGTGGGTTGTTGGTCCTATTGTGTTGAATAGTAAATATAACATGGTGAGCATGACTACAAGTTCAACACCAGACCACTATAAGTGACACGGGCATGGCCATGGGCCTCACTGAGCTGCACGGAGGCCTTGTTGACTCTGGTTGGGCCAAGGCTATAGGAAGAGATGTTGTAATGTAAAAATAAACCCACATTTAATCATATCTCCATTGGAAATCATGATTTGAAACTTGTGCACTTGATCTACAAAACAATGGGTTTCTTCCACAATTCTCTTGTGAATGAAGTTTTCAATGCTACCACTTTCAACTAATATGATAAATTTACATTTCTTAATGTAACCCATGTGTTACAATCCTTGTGGGGTTGCGACTTTTGACAATTCATGTAAGGTTATTAGGGACGAGAATGATCATTCAATATCTCATAATGGTTATTACTTTCATTAGACCCTATGTTATCATTGAAATTTGGAATCATTTTTATTCTTTACATCTATGACCTAGACATATACTTCATCACAATTATATTAGATTCCACATCTTTAGTGGTTTTCCATTTTTGTTGGATATAACTTTCTACCTTTCAGGGATGAGTAGGACTTGTGTTTTGTGAATTACCTTGGAGATGATATATATATAAAAGCATTTTGGCTTATATATTCCTCTCAGTCGCTTCTAACCATGAAGTTGGATGTTGTATTCTAATTTTAAGTCTGCTCATTGGGACCATTGATGAAACATTTTTGTAGAAGGAATTTGTTAAGTTATTTGTATGAATGGTTAGTTGCTCAAAATCCACCCTAAAGTCAATGAATTGAACAATTTAGTTTAACTTGTTAAGTCATGCAAAACAATGAGTATCCCTCTTGAAACATCCATTGATTCCTTTAAAACATTGACTTGGGGAAATATAGCCTAAATATGGTTTTTATTTATTTATTTTTATGGAATTCCTTGTTGAATTCTTTTTTATTTTCATATCATGGTAATTAATTCCTTATGATAAATAATTACACACTTGAAAATTCTCAACCTTAATTTTTTATTTTCAAGATTGATTAAAAATTATTAGATTGGTATAAGATATATAACATATATATTGAACTCTTATTACAATTGAGGGCCGCAATATATACATAGTCAAGGTGTCTTTTAATTAATACACATGTCATTTCAAGAAGACATGTCTTTCCCTTATTTATTATTATTAATTATTGTTTCTTTATAATTATATATTATATTTGTGACATATATATATATATATATATATATATATATATATATATATATATATATATATATATATATATATATATAGTTGTACATAATATAATATATATTATACATTCTTGTCTAGAAGGAAATAACTTTCGGTTTTACATAAAGCATCAACATTCCCTCTTAGCAAGGAAGGTATTCTTCCAATATTTTCTTCCCTACTAGTACCAATCACACCAAACCACTTCACATGGTATGGGAAATACTACCACCATACTCCTATGACTATGCTACAAGTATCTATGATGTTTTTCCTCTTGTATTAGTCTTGGATAAAACTGAGCCACTTCATATGGCATAGGAAAGAATTGGACCAAGATACCCAGTCACTTCACGTGAAAATTCTGGGAAACGCTTAGACAAAGGGAGAGTATTTTCCCACTATAGGTGAAACATCACATGTCCCTATAACTAAGGGTAGACATTCTGCATCATGCCAAACATGTCTCTCAAATATTCAAACTTCACTTTATAATGATGCTTGGTGAGAATGAATGATATATTCTCATCTGTGGATATGGATTAGAGTTCTAGTTCTCCTCTTTATACCATGTCTTGAATGAAATGCTATTTGATATTTATATGCTTTGACTTGTCGTGAAATACTGTATTCTCTGAAATCTTCACACAACTTTGATTATCATAGCATATCAAGGTTCGATCCAACTCTAGATCAAATAACCCTGCAACTGATTTCATAAGTCACATTCCTTCATGGCTTGCATCAGTGGCTAATATATATTATACCTCTTGTATATTATGTGCCAATGGAAACTATTATTTTCTAAACCATGAGATCATACATATTCCAAAGTAAACCAAATCGTTGTGTGTATTTATTGCCTGCTTCACTCGCTACCTAGATAGATTTTATATCACCTTGCAACCTTAGTTCAACTTTTGAGACATATCTGAGTCCATATGCAACCGTACCATGCACCTCAACACATGATTTGTAGCTACCAAATGCACATGTCTAGGCTCAACCATGTACTTGATCAATGTTCATGACAAACCATATATCTGGTTTTGAATTAACGACATACATCAAGGATTTGATAAACTATTTTTATATCATGCGACCAAAAAATATGAAGAATAATCACTGAAGAAATTTAAATTCATCACCATAAGTGTGGTTATAGACTTTTAATCCATCATCTCTAATCCCTACAAGTGATCTAGATTAAATAATTATATTCTTTTTCATCGATCTTGATGCTTCAAGAGTGGAAAATGTGGAGGAACAACCTACGAGGACAATTTTTACCAATGTGACTAAGTTTGGAAAATTGGGGTCTAAAACATTCTGGGAGCATTCTCAGGTATAAAACGACATTTTTTTTTGGGGGGGGGGAATAATTTCCTTAGTTACAAACCTATTTTTCCTTTTATATAGATAAATCCTTTCCAACGATGTAATAATCATGTAAATTAGAGTTCTTATGCAAAACTTATGCCACTCAGAATTTGAACTTCATTTTTTCACCATATGTTAATGGTGTTGGACCCGCCAAAATGTAAGAGGATCTCCCCAGTAAGAAGTCTAAATTAGACCTCAAACCATTTGGTGTAGGAGTCCCAACAGTGGGTCATATGGTAATGACTTGACCGAGATTTCACACAGAGGAAAGTGATATAACTCTGTTGGTAGCAGGGGTGTGAGAGCTACAACAAGTCAAGGAAGGTGCATGAGAGGTTCTAACACACTGAGGGTGCGGTGAGTGTGCCCCTTGGAAACCTGTAATAGTACCCAGCTTGGAAGGGAACAAACGACTAAAGATGCATCACAAGTTGGCAAGCAAGTTAGCGAGCAATCCAAAGTGATGGTTAAACAACCAGCACATTTCAGAAATATTGATACAATTTTATATATAATAGTCCATACATGCATGTGTAAGCAAATAAATACATATATCATGTAGAGTAAACTAGATATCATAGAATACAATACAACATATGCATGAAATGTGTTGGCTCTGTTATTTTAAGTGAAAGTCCCAGTCATACAATACATCCATGTCCAACCACTAGTTCCAATAGTGGAATGTTACAACCACAACTGCCTGCTCCTCCAAAGAGATGTACTAGCTCTGTGTAGTTGATAAGCCAAGTCTCATTACAATACTATCGAAGCCTTCTCTAAGATACTCCTATCGAAAATTTGCTGACCAAAAGACTTTAAAATGCATTATGAGGTTCTATTTATAGCAAAGGGTGGGGTGACCCTCGACATTCCCCTTTGTGACAGTTCATCTACCATAATGAATATTCATCTACTCTATGACTATTACATCCAACTATTGACACTTGAACTTCCACTTGACACGATGTTACATTAGAATGCACATGTGCTCATGTGAGAGAAAATCAATTGAGAAATCCTTGTAAGACATCACTGACACTTGGTCCGTTGAGGTGAGACCAACTCTTTGACATGCGTGTGATGGTGAAGGTCGTGAGCTGATGCCAAGCCTGGTCATTGGTGAGTGCCAGTATTGCAGCAAGAATGCTGCAACTCCTGAACTGCCAACTTTACTTGTATCAACCAGGTAGTTCGTAACAAACTTGGAAGCGTCGGTGCTATATGCACAAGTACTAGTTCTCACTCCAGGTTGTCACTTGGTCAGCCGACGCAAGATCACTAGGAGCTCAAGACAACTTCTATAGATTTTAGAAGAAGCTCTATGTGTAATGAGAGGAAAGAAAGATTACTCTATAGATGCTATTATAACTGCAAAAAGGAGAAAGACTGGAATGTAAAGAAAAACCGAGTAAATCCTAATTAACAAGCTAATTCTACTTTTGCCAAAAACACTATGAAAACCATGAAAGAAATGCCATTACCTACTCAAGGAAGTAAACAACATCTAACCATGCTATTTCTGGAAGTAAATAATCAAAAAACATATTTTTGGATTTTTCTGTGTTTTAATGTGAATTTAATCATGCATCTAATTTATTGTGTGTGAGTGTGGCAACAAACATGTAGCGTTAGAGGGTGGTTTTTGAGTTTGGGAGGACATAGGATGGTTTATATGGGTCCTATGAGGTCTCAGGTGGCCTTCTGGAGGTTTTTCCCACACTTGGACTTCAAAAGAAAGGCTACATGAAAAACTAAAGGAGGACATAGGAAAACTACACGAGGAAAACAACGAAACTACAGGAGGCCTAAAGGAGTAGCCCGAGAGAAATTTTCGTTGTTTTGAGGGTGTGAGAGTGGGTGGAAAAGGTGGATGAAGGTTGGAATGAGGTGTTAGGGCAACTAAGGTCTATGATGAATCACCAGAAGAGAGAAAGGTGATTAGGTTTGCTTAAGGACAGAGGAAGAAGTTTTATGAAAAATGAAGGAAACTAGGGCAGAATTGAGGTGAGGTTTGGGAGACCTATAGGGCATGGATCATATGGAGGGTGTCATTGCTGGTAAGCTGGCCTACTTTTGGAATAGATATTTTGCATAAAAACTGATAGTCAACTAGGAAAATCAAGCAACCAATGAAATGAGTGCATCCTAGGAAAAACGGAGTTTTGCATTAAGATGGCCTAAACTATGATGTATAGAAGGAAATGCTAGGAAATTTTTAAAGAAAGGAAAGCATTCAAAAGGAATATTAAAAATCGTGAAGTGAAAATGATAAAGGAGATCTAAAGCAAAGCAAAACTAGACTATCAACCTACTAAAGAGATGCAAACACTAGAAGTCCTAGGAATGAGGAAAATCTATGTTTTTGGGGCAGCAAGAGAGTCGTTGCATCGAATCATGGTCCCAGAGGGAGGAAGAGAGGCAAAGGCATTTTTTCTAGCCTTTTGAATCTTCTCTGGTCATTTTTTAACCTGCTACGGAAAGAATAAATGGAAGCAAGCTACTAAATCATCAAAAGAAACATATTCTTAACCATAAGAGAAATACATCTAATAGCAAATTAATCTAAAAACTGAAGTAAAACATACAAATACAAGTAAACAGAAGCTTGGATACTTTTATTGGGCTCTAACCCAAGAGATTTAGCCCTCTAGGGTAACTCAGTGCTAGCACAAAGAGGATTGCATCTTCATTATAAAAAAATAGCAAGATTACATAAAACTGTCACAAAATAGTAAGCTCAAAAATTGAGCAAAGTTTACATAAGAAAAAAGTTTGACCCTATTGAGGCCCTAGGCCTATCTACTTATACATCTGAAGCTAGCAACAACTTACTTAAAATGAGGGAGGCTTGGCTCCCAAAACTCGAGATAACTATCAGTCATCCTTCACTTGCTTGGCTGCCTTCTAGTGCATGATTCAGCTGCTTGTACTCTAAACGGAATCAAGGGGAATTCGAAGTGAGGACTAATAAATGAGGGGGATTCCCTCCCATCAATCCTCTCTTCTGTCTACTTCAAGTTATTGCTACAATTTGACCACTGGATCCTTGACTTTGACCTCGAAATCCATCAATAATCTACATTAAATACATGTTAGACCACATGGCATCATAACTAACTCAACTCACCCTATAAGCATAAATATAATCAGACAATGATACAATAAGCTAAGAGAATGGTTGATTTGACTAGGTTAGGAGGTAAAATGAGCCCATATAATTACCCATTTATGATGCTTATCATCACCCCCCTACTAAAGGTGTTGTGCATCCTCTGAGCAACCTAGTCAATCTATTTGTCTTTTATGGCCCTGATGGCCTCCCTAGCATTCTAAGATTCTGATGTGGTTTGGTCATGTTCTCCATAAAATCCTGCATTCCTGTCTATGTCCTTCCACTGCTCCTCCTCTTCTTTTTCTCTTCCGCCTTCTAGCATGCCTAATATGAGTGGAGGACTCAGTTTGAGGCCAATCCAGTTGACCTTCAGCCTTTGCATGGAGCGCTTGTAGATTGGCACTCTTTTTAATGTCTCGTTTAGCCTCATGGAGGAATGGTATTCCCTGATCTGCAAAATATGGGGTAGGGTGTTCCATGTTCTCATGCATGCATGCACACAGTCCTTCCCATGTAGCCTAAACATATCTTCAAAGTGTGCAATGGCTTGTTCTTGATTGGCCATATATTTAGGGGCAAGCTGAGGGTCACTGGAAAGTGGTGCTGATGAGTCCCATAAGATCTGATGGCTCAGCTCTTATCATCAATGGTTCATTCTGCTCTTTTATTAACAATATTTTCATTTCTGCTGCCCGCGATTCTTCATGGTTCATCCACGAGGCCATGGCCATTAGTTGTAGATCCCCTAGCTTGGCATTGGGGTCCCACACATTCATGTCTGTGATGGCCATGTTGTGTAGGTAGAACTCGACCATCTTTGCTTTATCCTCTGAGGTGATTTGGTCACACAAATCCATGAACTTCCTGTAATCTTGGAAAGGCATTATGCTTCTTTGTGCCAAATTTTTTTATTTGGAATTGAAGCCATTGATCATTTAGATAGAGGTCATAAGATTTGGCTGGTGTTCTACATTGTAATGCTTCCATGGATAATCTGCCCATGTATGCCAAATGAGTCTCTTTCTCTTGCAGCTGCTTCCTTAGTAATTCATTCTCATTTTCAAGGTGGCTTCTTATAATGGCTTCTCTATCTCTGAGAGCACTCAATTCTCTGCCCATTTCCCTCAGTTTTTTTTTTTCCATATGGCCAACATCCTCAACCCCTTTGGACTTGGATATCTTCATCCATTTATGTTTTCTCACTCTCTCTTTCTCCAATTCGAAAAACAATGGAATTGCAAATTTCTGTGGGATTATCCTGCCTCCCTCAAGCAGATTGTAATAAGAGGCAAGATTAGGTTGGGGGTTAGGTTCTTGTACCTCTTGTGATTCCTCCTTCACCTCTGGCTATCCTCCTATATTTTTCTCAAGCTTTTGTGTCTCATGTAGTTTGGACAGTGTCTCCTATAGGACTATTTTCGCCTCCTGTAGGTTTGGTTTGGGGTCTTGTAGAACTGCCTTTCCCTTCCATGTAGAAGATATTGGAGTCCCCATTTCATAGGTTATAGGTGTTGTGGAAGGAGATTATTTCACCTTGGGAGATGGGGAATCTTCAATGGTAATGGGAATCTTTGAGGAGGGATGAGGTTTGCCTGTTTTAATTCTTGTGCTCTTCCTTGCCCTGAAATACATGGAGGTTTCTCTCTTCCTCTTCTGCTTATGCTTGGTTGGTGTACTGAGGGCAGTGGGGGTAGCTGTTGCTTCAAGGGACTCTTCCCCTTGCTTTATCCTCTCTACCTCCTTTTCTCCCTCTTCTATCTCTTTTTCTTCCTCCTGCTCTGTCCTTTCAGCTCTCTCCTCCTCTATTTCTTTTCTTTCCTCATACCTCTCTTGCTCTACTATGCTACCACTGGCTTCACCTTATCCTCCTTGTTGTTCTCCCTCCTCACTGACAACATGACTGACATCATAGGTTAATGCCTTGATGTCATCCTCAGCTGTCATATTTCTGAAAACTTCCCATGCTATAGGGAGTGTAAGGGTATGGGGGGCTTCTTCTACTAGGATCTTGATTAGGCCATGGTGAGCTAGCTGCTGTGAATTTCCTACTTGTACCTTGGTGTTGGAGTCAATGAGGGACTGAAGGAGAAAGTAAGGGATACTGATCTTTTGATGTGCTGGGGTATTCATGCAATATCTCAAGTCATGGAGGATTCTAAAATGATATCCATAGACAATGTTGTGCCTCCCCTGACAAGAAATGTATTTGATCACTTGGTAGCTAACCTCATCCTAGGGATATGATATACTAGCCCTCCTAATTCCATTTTTGTCTTGAATAGGGGTTTCATTATCTTGGAAAAATTTATTCATGGTAGCCTGGACAATTGGTTTCTCATCTTTACTCCAAGGCAACCCAAGAGGAAGGGTAGTGACCCTACTAATGAATTCAGGGGTTATTTCAATGGAGTGGCCTCTAATGGTTATAGTAGCATGAGTTCTTGTGGGAGGGACCATAGAGACAACAAATTCATGGGAAATTTCCTCATCAAACTCTCTAAATTTTTGAAAGAAATTCATCTAGTTTGCCCTTGTAAATATTTCCACCTCTTGAGGATGTGCATGGAGCCTAGTGGAGTTAGTGGGCTCTTTTCTCATAAACCCCTTTTCATACTGCCTGTACTTCTTTTGAAAAACCAAATATGGAGGTGGAGACAAAGAATTTTGAGAAAAACAGAGAAAGAGAGGAGATTGTGTTTTTTTTTAAACAAACAGAATTTTTTTATGTATCTCCTACCCTCTTAAAGACTCGTTTTATCTTCAATTTAAGACCACTCTTTCACATTTTGATATATAACCAGAGGGCATTCATGAAACCTACATCTTTAGAATAAAATTCGTACGTAAAATCACATTTCCTCCCTTCAAAATGACTCACTGCCCCTCCTATAGAAGCTCGCTGTCCCTTCTGTAGATTTCTTGTAGGTGCTTCTGTAGAAAATGCCGAGAGCAAGAATATGGAGGATGGTGGTTACGAGGTTGTGGGGGCACAAGAAGACTGCTGTGCGGCTGCATTATGAGGAGAAAATGAAGAAAAAGTGGTGCGAATGCATGGGCAGGAGTGTTCATTACCCTTTATGGATATTTTCGGTTATGAGTGCTAAGCTGGCAAGGTGTACGTTGCCCATAATCGGACTGTTGGTCCCCACTTGCTTGGTCATCATGGCCCCTCCTCATAATCATCCCTCATTATTGCATTGAATTTGACTCTTCCTCCCACTACCTATCCTTGGCATCTTTTGCTAGAGTTGACTGTGCGCACGTGTGGGTGACATCTTCGTTAAGTGGAGTCAACTAAATGAAGGTGGCCAAGTTAACTGGCCACCTTTTCCTCTTTCAATTTCAACCATCTCATTGCCTTCGTATGATTTCTAATTACATAGATGCAAATAGAGGAGTGACTTAGTTACTTACCTGTGATTCGAGTGTATTTGCTGCCATCGACTATGAGGTGCTACTGCATGACTTCATTTTCGTTCATGCATGTTGTCTCTGCTTGCTGAGGTGTTTTTGTGTGGTCTTGTAAGTTCTTCCTCTACTGGAGCTGAGCTGCATGTGCCTTTTCAACATGCAGATGTGTACTCTTTTGTTGTTGGTGTCAGAATTCTATGGGATTAATTGCTACAGGAATTGCTACAGGAGCTCCTGTAGCTTCTTCTCCCCTTGAAACTTCAGTTATTTCCATGTGCTTGGAGCTCTAAATGATGCCAGAGGTGTAGATAAATATGGAGGGATAGTAGGTAAGCTTCAGGTAAAGTTGATGGTGTCTTTTCTCCTTTTTTTTTTGTTCTCGTTTTCAAAACTGAAAAACTGTTTTTTGTGTTTTTCTTGGAAAGGAAAAAAATAGAATAATGATGCTTGGAGTGTGATGCAGGCTTGGAAATGGTGGCAAGGAGGTTTGGATATGGTAAAAGGGATTATAGGTTCCTCATGAAGTTATTCTTGTACCTCAAACTGCCTCCTGAAGCCACTTTCGGCTCTTTGTAATTCCTACAGGAGCCTCCCATAGAAAGCACAAAGGTTCCTGTAGAAAACACAGTTTTGAAAAAAAAAGGTACAGTGGGGCGAAAGAGATGCCAAAAATGATGGAGGAAGGTGTGGAGAAGATGAGATGGATGCTGGTGTGAATGTCAGGGTTCCCTTGGCACCTTCTTCTGCTCCATGTAGTCCTCCTGCAAAACCTGTAATGCAATAAAAATTCATTTTCTTTCTCTTTTTTTTCTCTCTAATTTTTTTTTTTGAAAACAACTAGGGTGCCTCAAAGAGGTTTTCACCTTAATTTCCTGCCCTAGACGCCTCCAAGGGAGGTTTTCACCCAATAATCTTATTCTTTCCTCCTTCTTTTTCACATCATTAGGCCGGCTTAGAAGAGGTTTTCAACCCAATGATGCGACTCAAGCACGTCATGGAAGTTTTCACTTGAGTCCTTATTTTTCTTTGTTCTTTAGTGAGTGGGTGAAGTGGAAGCTAAGACATGCTCCACTACCATCAATGTCTTATTCAAATCTTCAATGAACTCTCGCTTGGAGAGGGGTTTCTTGTAGACTTTCAACCATCCATTGACAAGCGTGGGAATGGCTTTGTCATCAATGGTTCTAATCATAACTAAACCATTGTCATTGCATTTCTCCACAATGTAGGGTCCCAGCCATCTTGTCCTTAGCTTGCCTTTGAAATCCTTGTATCTTGAATCATAGAGTAGTGCCCAATCTCCCTCTTAGAATTGCTTCTCCCTAATATTTCTTTCATGCCATATCTTTCGCTGAAGCTAAAATACCTTTGTATGGATAAGGGCTTGCAATCTATATTCATCCAATCCATTGAGTTGAAGGAATCTCTCCTTCTATGCATGGATGAGGTCAAGGTCCAGCAAAGCTATCATCCTTAAGGTATTGAATTCAAACTCTATTGACAGCAAAGCTTTCTTCCCATAGACTAGTTCATAGGGTGTGAACGTGGTGGTGGACTTCCATGTTGTGTTGTAGGTCCAAGTGGCCTCAACTAATTTGTCCACCCAGTATTTTCTACTGTTGCTCACTACCTTAGTTAGGATCCCTTCCAATGCTCTGTTAGTGACCTCCACTTACCCATTGGCTTGTGGATGGTAAGGGGTGGAAGTCCTGGGCTTGATATTATGATGTGTGAGTAGGTCTTCAATTAGGTTGGAAGTAAACTAGCTACCTTGGTTTGTGACCAACTCTCTCGGATACCTGAACTTGTAGAATATGTTTTCTCTCAAAAACTCAACTATTTTTTCCTCTATTGCTGCTTTGATTTCTTTTGTCTCTACCCACTTTGTCAGGTAGTCGTTGCACTTAATGAAGTACTGCTTCTGCTTTGAAGGGGGGTTGATAGTCCCCACAAAGTCCATGCCCTACTTCTCAAATGGCTCAAGGTCACTTGAGGTTGCAAGGGAATTTCATCCTTTGGAGTGGGTTCCCCATCGTCTGACACCGATCACACTCACTCATGTATCTCCTCACATCCTGATGAAGAGTTGGCCAGTTGTAGCCTGCCTGCAATATCTTGAAGGCAGTTATTTTTGCTGCAAAATGACCTCCACAAGGCCCATCATGATAGGTCAAGAGGATGTCAAAGACCTCCTCCTCCATGACACATCTTCTCAAGATCTGATCTGGGCCAAGTTTGAAGAGATTGCCTCCAATCCAGGTGAAAGAGGCGTTTTTCGTTACTATCTTGATCTTCTCTTTTGAGGATAAGTGTAGTGGGAACTGTGCTGAAACCAAGTAGTTTGCTATATCAGCAAACCATGGAGAGAGTAATGATATAGAAAATAGGTGTTCATCTGGAATTTGGTCATCCACCATTCCTTCTTCACCTGCAAGCAAATTTACTCTAGACAAAAGGTCACTAACAACATTCTCTTTACTAGGCCTATTAATAATTGTCAAATCAAACTGCTGCAGTAAAAGCAACCATCTAATAATGTGAGCATTTACATCTAGTTCGTTCATTAAATATGTAATTGTAGCATGATCAGTGTGCAAAAAGTTTTGATAGCCTATGATATAGTGTCTGAATTTTTTTAAGCAATGCACGACAGCTAGGAGTTCCTTCTCGGTCACAGTATAGTTTAATTTTTCCTTTGATAAGTTTTTTCTTATAAAGTATATGGCATAAGGTATCTTTCCATCAATTTTTCCTAAGACTGCTCCTATCGATTTGTTCGAGGAATCTACATGAATGTGAAATCGTAGGGCCCAGTTTGGGCCTCTAACAATTGCGGTAGTCACTAACTTGCTCTTCAAGGTATCTAGGGCTTCTTGATAGTTTTCTGACCATATGAACTCAACATCTTTGCCTAGGAGGCCAAATAAAGGAGAGGCTATCTTGCTGACGTCTTCAATGAATCTCCTGTAATATCGAGCTAAGCCTAGGAAACTTCTCACATCTCTCACCTTTTGAGGAAGTGGGACCCTTTGGATGATGGTAATTTTGTTGGGATCTGCCTGCAGTCCTTGTTGAGATATTGCATGACCTAGCATGGTCCCTTCAGTCATAAAAAATTCACATTTTTCTGGACTGAGGGACAGGTTCATCTCAATACACTTATCTAGAACTTTTCCTAGGTTAGATAAAGCTTCCTGAAAGTTAGAGCCATAAGGAGTAAAATCATCAATGTATATTTCTACTACATCATGAACCAATTCAAAAAATATACTCAATACCGCTCTTTGGAAAGTGAATGTAGCATTGCACAAACCAAAAGGAAGGACCCAGTGTGCGAAGGTACCCGAAGGACAAGTGAAAGTGGTCTTATCTTGGTCTTCCGGGCTGATTTGAATCTGATTGTACTCGCTAAACCCATCTAGGAAGGAGAAAAACTTTTTCCCTGCTAGACCGTCTAACACTTGATCTATGAAAGGTAAAGGAAAATGGTCCTTTTTAGTGGCTTTGTCCAATTCCCGATAGTCAACATAGATTCTCCACTTACCATTTTTCTTTGGCACTAGCACTAAAGGAGAGACCCATTCACTGTCAGAAATGGGATAGATGAATCTTGCATCAAGCAATTTATGCAGTTCTTCCTTAACAATATCTTTAACTGCTGGGTTCATCCTTCTTTAAAACTACCTGACTGGCTTGCAATCTTCCTTGATGTATATATGATGAGTACATACTGAAGGGTGCACTCCCTTAATCTCCTTATAACTCTAGGCGAAGGCATCTAGATGTTTTCTCAGTATGCTGCACAGCTCCTTCTCCTGGGAAGTAGATAGGGATGGATTAATTTTCAATGTTCTTTCTGGGCCGGATTTTATATTTTTAGCACAGAGAGAAGTAGGTTCGGCCACACAAAGATTAGTTGAGGGATTTTTTTGGGTTTCTCTTACTATGTCTTCTAATGGTGATACGCTGGGAGGTGGATTTTGAATCAAATTGTGAATCATATCATCCTCATCTTGTAGTTTTCTGCCCATGGAAATTTCTAATGTACACAGTGGTGTAGAATAAACTTCATCCTCATCCTCCTCCTCCAGTTAGAGAGGTAGATCATATTCTAGCAAGGGTTGGGCAGGAGGATATAGTGTTAATTTCTTGGACATGTGCCCATTCTTTATGGCCATGTTCCAACTCGACAGCTAATGTAGGCATCGGCTATAGCCAACCAGGGTCTTCCTAGAATGAGAGGATACCTAGTGAGCTTTGCCTTTGGCTGGAGAACTAAGAAATCAGCAGGGTACTCTCAAGAATCAATGGGGACAATCACATATTCCACAATCCCCTTCGGGGTCACTGTGGAGAAGTCTGCTAGCTACAACACTATCGTGGTCTTCCTCAAGGAGCCTTGGAGGTTAAGTTTGAGCATTGTGTCCTTTGTCATCACATTAATGGCAACTCCTAGATAAATCAAAGTATGTGGGACCATTGTGCCATTGATGTGGACATCAACCACTGGGTTTCCAGGGTCTAGATATTTTGGACAAATTATCTGCCCCAAGATCAGGTCGGACGATTGTCCTATGACATTGATGGTTGGGGCATCTCTCTTGCACCTTCCTAGATGCCTAAAGCACTTCTCTTTGATCAACCTATTGTAGATAGGCACATCTTTTATGGCTTCGAAAAGTGGTATCTTCACACATAAATGTTTCAATTCTCCCAGGAGTTCAGTCTCTTCTGGGGTAGGCTGGATTGTCATGGATAGTCTCTTAGGAAAGGGTGGATTTTATATAGGTTTGATTTCCTCTTTATCTTCCTCAATCTCCCTGGGTGGTGGCTGGCTATCTGGGAGAACTTTCCTAGATCGCAAGTTAATTTCTTGAATCTCCACAACATAAGTTGGGCATAATGGTTCCCCACTACACACTTGTTGATCCCGCCTGTTGTTTGGGTTCGGATTTGGTTGGGCGGGAATTTGGGGTTGCCTTGGTGGAGCAGAAGGTAACGGTTGTGGTTGGGCAGGTGGTGGAGGCAAAAGAGTGGGAAAAGAGTTGTATTGGGGCCTCCACCCCTGCCGAGGTGCATTCCACTAAGGTTGCGGCTAAGCATAGGATTGAAATGAACGGGTTGTTGGTTGGGCATGATATTGAGATGTAAAGGACCAAGGAGGAGGCGTGGACCAGGAAGGATGAGTAGGGGGGCCCCAAGAAGGTATGGAGGTGACTTTGTTGGGGTCGTAGTATGCCTGAGATGTCCCTTGCATCCCTTGATGGTATGGTCTAGGTCTAGGCAGCCTCCTTTGGTTTATGTAATAGATCTGTTCAATGACTCCTTCAGCCCCTTAGTATACAGCTTTAAGTCCAGGCAAGGAAGGGCACTTATCTGTAGAATGATTTCTTCATAGACTGAACAAACCTCTATAGAGGTCAATGGGCGTTCATTCCTATGATGCCTCCTGGTGCATCTTGGGAAAAAAATGGCCAAAGCCCTCTCTACTTCATCTTGTTTTCTTTTGATATGTAAGGTAAGCATTTTCATGGCAAGAGTCTGCAACATCTCACTATTGAATTCTTCCAGCATGTTTCCAATTTCACCTTTAATGGTTGAACTGGAGGAAGAGGTATTGGCGATGGGTTGACTCCCCCTACCGTTCTTTCTGGATGTTGTAGAATGGTTTCTAAAAATAGTATTTATGTCCTCATAAGATAGCTGGTAGATGTATCCCCCGGCTAGTAGATGGAGGGTGTCTAAAAGGTCTTTTTGAATTCCCCTGAGCAGGACCAACTTCAAATATTCAGGGTCAAGTATACACTCGACCCTTTTGTAATTGAGCTGGAACCTCTCTTTATCGTCTTCCGGGGACTCATCACTTCCCATGGTCATTCAGAAGATTTCTTCTTTAGTATCCTTTGACAGACAATAGTCTCGATACTTTTTGTTAAAGGCTTACTGCATCTGAGCCCAAGTTGTGATGCTATTTCTCAGTAATCCCATGAACCAGTGTAGTGCTGCATCCTTGAGAGTAGAAGGGAACAATTTCAACTTTTGCTCATCTTCTTCATAGTCATAAGTTCAACAAATGATAGCAAACTCAAACAAGAAGGTGTCAGGATCTTCTATAGTCAGGCCATGGAAGTGAGGTAGGGCTGAAGGACTTATGTTTTGGTGTCCCCATTGGTCTCCCGAAAGGGGAAGGTACCCACTATTCTCTCTCAATTTCCCCTAGCATTTCTATTTTCAGCCATAGGCTCTAGAGGAATGGTTTCTTCTTCTTCTTCCCCTATAGGTTCTTCAAATATGTTTGGCTATTCACTTAAGGGTTCTTCTTGATTGTAGCCACCGAAGAAGAGAGAAGGTTGGCTGAGTGAAGCAGTGGGGGTGTTGGGAAAAAAATTTCCTGAGTTATCTCTACTCCTACAAGGCATGAAAGGAAATATTTTTGGTTGGTTTTTGTTTCTTTTTCCCCACACTGATAATACCTGCAGAAACTGTAATTGTGATTGAAAAAACCAAATTGCAACTAGATGAAATGAACTTGCTGAATGGGAATTTGCAGAATTGAAAAGGAAAGAAAGGAAATGCAGAACTGAAAGGAAAGAAATGACTAGTCTATTTTTGATGAAATAAACTATTATCATAATGTTGCAATAGGAAATAGAAGAAAGCAGTAATCACAGAATACTCTGACGCTTCCCCTGCAATAATGCCAAAAAAAAGTGGTGAGCGCAAGTATTGCAGCAAGAATGCTGCAACTCTTGGGCTGCCAACTTTACTTTTATGTGAATTTAATCATGCATCTAATTAATTGTGTGTGAGTGTGGCAGCGAATAGGTGGTGTTAGAGGGTGGTTTTGGAGATTGGGAGGATATATGATGGTGTGGATGGGTCCTAGGAGGTCTTAGGTGGCCTTTTGGAGGCTACAAGAAAAACTACAGGAGGACACAGGAAAACTACAGGAGGAAAACAGGGAAACTACAGGAAGCCTACAGGAGGAGGCCGAGAGCAATTTTTGTTGTTTTGAGGGTGTGAGATTGGGTGGAAAAGGTGGATGAAGTTTGGAATGAGGTGTTAGGGTGCCTAAGCTCTATTATAAATCACTAGAAGAGAGAAAGATGATTGGGTTTGCTGAAGGAGAGTGGAAGAATGTTTATGAAAAATGAAGGAAACTAGGGCAGAATTGAGGTGAGGTTTGGGAGACCTATAGGGCATGGCTCAGATGTAGGGTGTCATTGTTGGTAAGCTGGCCTATTGTTGGAAGAGAGCTACTGCATAGAAACTGACAGTCAACCAAGAAAATCAAGAAACCAATGAAATGTGTGCATCCCAGGAAAAACAGAGTTTTGCATTAAGATGGCCTAAACTATGATGTATAGAAGGAAATGCTGGGAAATGCTGAAAGAAAGGAAAGCATGCAAAAGGACTATTGAAAATCAGGAAGTGAACATGTTAAAGGAGATCTAAAGCAAAGAAAAACTGGACTATCAACCTACTAAAGAGATGGAAACACTAAAAGTCCTAGGAATGAGGAAAATCTGTGTTTTTGGGGCAGCGAGAGAGTCTTTGCCTCAAATCATGGTCCGAGAGGGAGGAAGAGAGGCCAAGGAACTGTTGCTAGCCTTTCGAATCTTCTATGATCACTATTTAACCTGCTACAGAAAGCATAAATGGAAGCAAGCTACTAAATCATCAAAAGCAACCTATTCTTAACCACAAGAGAAATACATCTAACAACAAATTAATCTAAAAAATGAAGTAAAACATACAAATACAAGTAAAGAGAAGCTTAGTTGCTTGGATTGTGCCCTAACCCAAGAGCTTCAACCCTTTGGGTTAACTCAGAGCTAGCTCAAAAAGGATTCCATCTTCATTATCAAGAAATAGCAAGATTACATAAAACTATCACAAAATAGTAAGCTCGAAATTTGAGCAGAGTTTACATAAGAAAAAAATCCAACCCTAGTGACACCGTAGGCCTCTCTAATTATACATCTGAAGCTACCAACAACTTATTAAAATCGGGGAGGCTTGGCTCCCAAAACTCGAGATAACTATCAGTCATCCTTCACTTGCTCGGCTGCCTTCTAGTGCATGATTCGGCTGCTTGTATTTCAAGCTGAATGAAGGGGAGTTCGAAGTGAGGAGTAATAAATGAGGGGGATTCCCCACTGTAAGTCCTCTCCTCTGTCTACTTCAAGTTATTTATGAGATTTGACCACTAGATCCTTGACTTTGACCTCGAAATCCATCAATAATCTACATTAAATACATGTTAGACCACATGGCCTCATAACTAACTCAACTCACCCTATAAGCATAAATATAATCAGAAAATCATACAATAAGCTAAGAGAATGGTTGATTTGACTAGGTTAGGAGGTAAAATGAGCCCATATAATTACCCATTTATGAGGCTCATCAATTATCTGTAATGGTGTGCATGCACCCCATGGTGACATGTTGCCGACGCGAACTCTTGCCTCTGTGGCATCTGAGTGCATTGTTATGGCTCCTTCATCCAACTCATCAGCTAGCATGCACATGGTATTCTTGGTGCAACTGAACCGGAAACACACTGATGGATAGTGTCTATTCTTATCCTCCAGTGTATGTTGGTGGTCATGCGCATCAACTGTCAACTACATGTTCAACTCCAGTTTGACTTGCTTCTTGTATTTGACTTGGTGAGTGTGATGAATGGGTTGGATGGCATGCATGTGCACAATGACATGCATGTTTCTAAATCCCTTGCATTCGATCAACAACACTACTCACCATGTCTACTCCGTGCTAGATGTTGGGATGGATCTATAACTTGTACGGGCGTAGTTTCATCCGTGAGTGCATGTTGTGGCCCCTGCATGTTGGATGCATAACACCAACTCCGTCGACAACTTGATCCTTGTTCACAACAGGTGAGGAATCCAGAATGGAAGAACACAAGATAGTACAATCTGGAGGATCAACAAAACATGAGGATGAAGGTCGAGGGAACAAGTCGACATGACAGCAAACATGCATGCAAGCCAAATCTGCGTAGATATGAAGAGTAGGTGGGGTGGAAGGATGTGACAGTTTAGAAGAGGTATGTGCATGATCTCCCACATCGCTCCACGGTGGTGGAGTCTTTTAATGAGGTGAAGGTGGACAGTCACTTGTGACAGTGATTGTTCCCGCTCGTGATTGCACAGTTCCATCTCCGAAGTATGAGCGAGATTCGAGTGATTTCAAGAATTGCGGATTTTCCGATATGTAAAGAAGATACTCAAATCTCCCACTGAGAAATTCCCAATCAACATCATCTTCGGGGAATCAATATGCAAGATTAAAAAAGCGTGTGTGAAACTATTCAATGGATTCATCAGGTGATTTTCATAATTCCAGAATTCCTTTGTTGAGTGCTTGATATTTAAAGTGATTGAAAGCACGGTCTATCTCTGCGACCAGATGAGTAAGAGAATGAATAGATTTTTCGGGCAGTGTGGCACACCAGTGCATTGGTTTCCCTCGAAGCGTGTAGATGAACAATACATAGCTCATGTATTATTCAAAGAATCCATGTCTTTCACATGAGCCTACAATGCTGATCACATGCCTAAGCAAGGGTACGTAGCCTCTACCATCGAATGATTTATGAGAAAAGTTATCCGAGAACTTTTCTAAGATAATGAAATTGTTTCCATAAGATATACACTCTAGAATATCAACTCGGTAGTTAGTCATGACAGGTATGTAGAGATTCAAAACAGATGTGAGGACTCAGTTTGTCATCTGGCCCTCCTTCTAGCACCAAAATGTTGACGGTTTTGGACCCACCAACATGTAAGGGGATCTTCCTGGTAAGAAGTCCCAATTAGACCTCAGACTGTTTGGTCTAGGAGCCCCAGCAATGGGTCGTATGGTAATGCCTTGACTGCAATTTCACACAAAGGCAAGTAAGATAACTCTGTTTGTAGCAGGGGTGTGATAGCTACAACAAGCCAAGGAAGGTGATTGAGAGGATCTAACACATTGAGTGTGAGGTGAGTGCACCCCTTGGAAACCTGTAATAGTACGAGGCTTGGAAGGGAACACATGAGTGAAGATGCATCACAAGCTGGAAAGAAAGTTAGCGAGTAATCAAAAGTGATGTTTAAACTAACAACACATTTCAGAAAGATTCATACATATACAAAATGGTCCATACATGCATGCGTAAGAAAACAAATACATATATCATTTAAAGTAAACCAAATAGCATATAATACAATTAAACATATGTATGAAACATGTTAGCTCTGTTATATTAAGTGTAAGTTCCAGTCATACAATACATCCATGTCCAACCACTAGTTCCAATAGTGGAACGTTAGAGCCACAACCGCCTGCTCCTCCAAAGAGATGTACTAGCCTTGCGCAGTGGAGAAGCCAAGGCTCATTACAATATTGTCCAAGCCTTCTCTAAGATACTCCTATCGAAGCTTGGCTGACCAAAATCCTTTACAATTAGTATGAGGTTCTATTTATATCAAAGGGTGGGGTGACCCTTGACATTCCCCTTTGTGACAGTTCATCTACCCTCATGACTCTTCATTTTCTCGATGACTGTTACATCCAACTATTGACACTTGATCTTCCACTTGACATGAAGTTACATTAGAATTCACATGTGCTCATGTGAGAAAAAATTGATTGAGAAAGCCCTACAAGACATCACTGACACTTGGTCCGTTGAGGTGAGACCAACTCTTTGACATGCTTGTGATGGTGAAGGTGGTGAGCTGATGCCAAGCTCGGTCGTCTTTGATGGTGTGCATGCACCCCATGGTGACATGTTGCCGATGTGAACTCTTACCTCCGTGGCATCCGAGTGCATTGTTGTGTTTCCTTCATCCAACTCATTTGCTAGAATGCACATGGTCTTCTTGGTGCAACCGAACCAGAAACACACTGATGCATAGTGTTTATTCTGATCCTCCAGTGTGTGTTGGTGGTCATGTACATCAACTTTCAACTACATGTTTAGGTCCAGTTGGACTTGCTTCTTGTCTTTGACTTCGTGAGTGTGATGAATGGGTTGGATCGCTTGTGTACACATAATGATATGCATGTTGTTGAATCCCTTGCATGCGATCAAAAACATTGCTCACCATGTCTACTATGTGCCAGCTGCTGGGATGGATCTATAAATTGTACGGGTACAATTTCATCCATGAGTGCATGTTGCACCCCTTGTTATTCCTGTTCCCGCTGCAACTCATTCACTTGTTTGTGTAGCTAATGTTCTTCCTTGAGTTGTTGCTTTAGCACATGCAACTCCTTCTTTATTCCACTCTCTCTGTTTGCGCAATGTCCATGTCGCATCGTCACCTCATAGTCTGAGTCTCCAAAGTTTCTTTCATCATCAGTGGATCTGCTTGAGCTTGCAACTTTGTTTCACCTCTATGTTGTCAATAACCTTACTCTCGCATTCGTTGCATCGGGTATGCTGCCTTCAATTAATGTTCATGATGTTGATCATTGTGATGTTGTTGTCATCATATCTTGATGTCCTTGTCTATGAACAACTTGATGTCTCAGTGGGTAGGTAAGTTCATAGACACTTGATCGACTGCATCCCAAAGTGTGCTCTGAACGGTGTCTTCATCTCTCCTCTCCTGGAAACCATTGTACTTGTACTTTTAAGAGGCAGATGAACACCTACGATACTTGGAGACATGAAAACACTCATGGAAAGAATTTTGTTAGTCGAAAACCAAAATGAGCTTGAGAATTGACTTGCAACATAACTGGGTGACTGATCATGAAGGTCGTGCAATTTCCACCAGGAGATCGAAAGACTGACTACCAAGACTGCACAAGGCACAATCTGGACTGCTTGAAGGCTAACTAACTGCTTGAACTACGCAATGCACAGTCTAGTCTGGCTGTTGATTGTTGGAATAGCACAATGTGAAATCTCAGTTGGCAATGGTTGCAGGCTTAGTGACTGCATTACAAAATTTTCTGTGTGAGAAGTCGTTGTCCCTCAGAAATGCACAAAACATTCTTGGAGGATAGTGTCTAGGTAGAAATGCACATTTCTAGAGAGGAAGACAGAGCCTTGCTTCCCTAGATTACCTAATTCTCTCTCAATGAATGCAAAGTTCAGGCCAAGGTTGGCGAGACTCGCCGATGGGAAATTGAAAGAAAATATGATAGTGAATGCATGGCGACACTAAGTGAAAGAAGAATTGATTGACGATGCATGCAAACATTTAATGAAATATTCATGAAACATATCAAAATGCATGTGGGTGAAGCGAGTCACCGAATCAACGACCGTTCATGCAAAACAATTTCATGCATGCGACAGTAGTGAGATAGCAATGAATAATGAAATGGTGCTAGTACAAGCTAGTATGTATCAAAATGACAACAAGCACTCACTGAAATGAAGCAGATGGTGTTCACATGAAGTGAAACACAAAAAGTGCCAGAAATGCAACACAAGACATGGAAAGTGGGCTTACCCCAAAATAACTGATTTGAATGTGTCAATAGCTCCTAGATGGAATGTGGTATGTCAAAGCTGCAATATTGATGTGAGGAATGAGGTCTGGAGCACTTGGTTGATGAGTTTTTATAAAATCAAGGTTGTGACGTGCATGCCACAAATCTAGGGAAAGCAACACTTGGTGGTAGGTTTCTGAAATGATCATTGCATGCAACCTCCAACTGCTAAGAATAGATCCCTGAAACAAGGGATGCATTTGCATGTTTCCTTGGGATAAGTAGCCCATGCATGCAAGTCTGTTTTGCTCGGTCTCAGAGGGAATCTGTTAACTCAGCTGCACCTGCAAGAGTTTGCTCAATTGCAGGGAGAAAATGCGCATTTCTGGCAAGGAACTGTGCTGATTGCTCAGAAAATTTGCACAATTTCAGGTTAGAGCAGCTGACTGCTGTTGAGATTTGTGCAAGTTCTTGGTTGAGAAGCCCAGTTGGGAAGGATTGTGCAATTTTCTAGTTCAAGCTTTCTTAGCATAATTTCACAATTCTGGGGCCCAGTAGGCTACCAATCAGGATTGCACAATTTATGGAGGTATGGATGGTTGCCCTCCAGATTTGTACAAATTCTTGAAGGAATTTCTTAGCATGTTTCTGGACTAAGTCTAGATGAACAGCCTATGAGGGAAATGCATCAAGGTTTGATCAACAGGCTGTCTCTTTGCGAGAAAATCAATGGAGCTTGTCTACTTGATGAAGCAAGACATGTACCTGTGAAAGGTTGGTAGGGATGCTCGAAAACGAAGCTAAGGAAAAATTTTGGAGGGTGGTTGTAGCCACTACAACACCATCATAATTCGAGAGCATGCCATATTAGCACCCTTATTCACGAAAAGGTGTTATATTGTAACTCTAGTTACATGTTGAGGTAGTCAATCATAACCACGTACTGAGTTGTGTTATAACGAAGCCACTAGGAAGAAAAGGGGTTCTATTCATTTGAGTGAATTTTTTCCATACCTGAGAAAACATAACAAAGAGGTATAAGAGGTAGAGAACACACAAACGATTTTTCTTTTATTTTAGTCCACGAGCCACATGCCCTACTTCTTTGTACTCACATTCATATTTCCATTTAGGGAAAGAGAGTGGAGTGACCTCACATTCTACCTAGGTTTTTCTCCCGAAGGGGGTTCTGAGGTCATGTTGTGTGTCAAATATGTTGGTGATATTTTATTTTGTTTATCTCTATTTTCTACATTTTATTAATTCGCATGCATACACCGTTAACAATAATCTACAAATCTATAAATATCAAGAGATATAAATGTGTAGTAGTGTATATTTTGGAACTTTAAAGTATAATTTAATTATATATTTTGTAATGAATTGTCCAATGGAATATGGATGACAACTTATGGATCATGTTTCTATAATAGTAAGTTTCATGGGGAATAATGTGGATATTTGCAGGTGATCTAAATCAGATAGGTCGAGATTCATATAATCCTAATAATGGGTGACAAATCTATGAATAACCCTCATGATCCTACAAAGGATATATTTTCACAACTAGAAGAGAAAGTTGCAAATATAAACTGTAATGTAAACCTCTTGATGGTGGTCCATGGAAATAAGCTTGGGATATTTATAGAATATGGGGGTTCTGATGCATAGGTCAAATATCAAGGAGGATGGGGGGATTGGGAAGAAATAGAGAACCAACTTAATAAAGAACCCATAAAATATCAACCTTGTCCAAGTGTTGTGAATCAATCACATCCCCTCTTCAAAATGGAGGAAGTCAATATCAGGCCATACCATGGCGAGGTTGACGATCTCAAGCTAAATCATTAGTTGTAACAACTATAAATGTATTTTAGTGTCCATCAAATTTAGGAAGAACAAAAGATTTCACTTGCATGGCTAAAAGTAGATTACCATGTCTAAATTGGTGGGAAAGCCATACAAATACCCTGAGGTTGGAGGGAAAGCCTCTAGTGACTAAGTGGGAGGAATTCAAAACCAACATTAAGTCATGATTTAACCTGATTAGGTGGTCCCTAGAGGACAAGTGGATATCATGGCACTACTTTAGGAAAACGTTAGGGAAAAGCTTGCAAGAGTACAACATAATGTTCAGAAAGATGGCCATAATGCTCTATATCTCCCCAAAGAACCTAAATGTACTCCTCAAGTATTTTGGGGGTCTACATTGGCATCTTGGGGAGAAAATGATGTGATTCAAGCCCAAATGAGTGTATGTGACTTGTGTATAGGCATAGTTATTGGAGAACATAGGTCTAGAGAAAGTGTAATCAAGAGGATTGGAGAAAAAAGATAAATAAGATGCTTCTACGGAGTGGAATAAGGAGGAAAAAAAAGGAAAATATAACAATAAAATGACCACAACACACCAACAAAAATATCCCAACAACCACTACAACCACTACAACATTGATGATCATATAGAGGAGAAGTGTTGGAAGTTTCATCCATAGCATTATTTGAACAACAAAAAGAAATAAAACAAAAGGAATAATCTCATGGCCACTAATTTGAAAGAAGCTTAGATGTGGATGAGAAGGTTATGTGTATTTCAGTGGAGAAGGAACTAAATTTAAGTATCTGTCACCAATGCGAAGAGAAAGAACTGACCAAACTCTTCCATATAAAGATACAATTCAAGAAGACCAATATCCATGCTTTGTTTGACTCAGGGTCATAGGAGAATATCATAGTAGCAGAGTTGTTTATGAAGTTGGGGTTGTAATTTCATGATAGTCAAAGCCCATATCCATCGTGATGGGTGAAAAAGGATTTGATGTTGAAGGCAAAAACACAATGAAAAACTATATTTGCAATTAGTTTTGATTTTATTGATGAAGTAGAACTATATGTGGTTCCCCTTAATGTATGCAGAGTCATGTTTTCAAGTCCCTACATGTACATGTGAGATAAAATATTCATGAAGAGTGCCAATTGGTATTGATTCATCAATAATGGAAAATCATTCACCATACATGCCAACAAATGGAAAGTAAAAAATATTTCTAGTAAGTGCTAGCCAAGAAAAGAAATTGATCATTTCCAGCAAGAAGTATGGTATATTCATTTTAAGGGAAAATTAGTATTCAAAAGGTTTAGTATGTGGAAAGGCATCCCTAGAGGGGTTTACTAAGAAACATAGACAAAAACTAGAAGATTTTCTATAGGCATACACAAATTTTTTCTGAAAGGCTAAAGGGTTACCACCTAAGAGAGAAGTATAGCATGAGATCCAACTATTTCTAGACTCCGCGTTTCAAACATTGGGTTATATATATAGTATTTTATAGAAGAGAGTGAGGTAAGGAAACAACTGCTGAAATAACATGTCACTCAACTAAGTACAACACCATGCGCATCACCCATCATCATTGTGCCAAATAAGTATGACACTTATTGGATATGTGTAGATTATAAGGAATTGAAGAAAATCATTATCAAGATGAGGTTTCCCCGACCTAGGGTAGATGATATGTTGGATCAGTTGCAACAAGGAAAATACTTCACTAAGTTGGAATTCAATCCTGGATATCACCAGGCTTGATTCAAAGAAGAAGTACCAGGGAGACCTCCTTCAAAACTAGGAGAGGCTTGTATGAATGGTTAGTCATGCCATTTGGTATATGAAATGCACTGTTATGTTTATGATACTAGTGAATTACGTAATGCATCCCTTTATAGATTCCTTTCTTATTATTATTTTTGGATGATATATTGATATAAAGTGCTACTTGATAGGATCACATCTCACATTTGATGTAGGAGTTGGAGACATTAAAAAGCACCAAATTCTGGAAAATATCAAGAAGTGTGCATTTGCACAACAATATTTAGTGTATCTAGGGTATGTGATAGGTGCAGGGGAGTTGAAGATGGATCCTACCAAGATGTAGGTCATCATGAAATTGCCAATGCGTACTAATGTTTATGAGGTTAGGAGTTTCATTGGGGAAGCATAGTACTTGAAGAAATTCATAGCCTTGTTTTCAATGGTAGAAGCACCACTCCACACCATAATAGCAAGTAGCAAGAGTTTCTTATGGGGAAAGGTTCAGTAGAGGGATTTCGAGGAGCCAAAGAGGAAGATTAGTCAAGCACCAGTTTTGGTATTAATAAATGTACAATAGTTTTCTGACATGGAGGCAAATGTGAGTGGTTATGTTATGGGAGTGGTCTTCATGTAGGGAGAAAGGCCTACATTCTACCATTTTGAGCAATTTCATGAGGCAATTATTAACTGTACTACCTACAACAAGGATATGTATACCCCAGTGCAAGTTGTGAAAAAGTGGAAACACCATCTAATGAGAAAGTAAATAGTAATCCACACATATCACCATCAATTATAACACATATAGGCCCAGAGTAGACTACAATAGACTAGGCATTAAAAGTGGATGGTGTTCCAAAATAGTTTCATTTAGTCACTAAGTATAATAAGGGTATCATAAATAAGTTTCCTGACATGGTTTCAAGACTAGCCACATCAAATATCACATATTTGGGAACTTTGATACACATGGAAGAATTCAACCATAATACATACACAAATGCATATTCAGAGGATGAGGACTTCAAGGAGGTTTTTTGGTATTTGTAGTGTCAAATTCATGTGTACAATGGTGACAACACTATTAGCTTCCATATGAAATATGGATTACTCTACAAGATAGATAAGTTATGTATTCCTAAATGTGAGTGATTGCAACTGATTAGAGAGGCTCACACGTCCAATATTGCAAGGCACTTTGGCATAGGGAATACTATGGTCAATCTGTAAAGGTATGTGTATTGGAACATGTGCAAGAAAAAGTACCTAGGTTCATAAGAGGATGCATGTTTAGTTGTACTAGAATTCCTAGCAATAGGAATCAAAATTTATGTCATCCCTTAACTATATCCACTCATTGTTGGGAACTAATTTCTATGGAGTTTGTGGGAGGTTTACCATTAACCATGAAGGGACCTGACTACCTAATTATGGTAGTTGATAGGTTCAACAAGATGTGTGTTATGCTTCCCTAGAAGAATACCATGAGTGGGAAAGCAGTATAAAATGTGTCCTTTGGAAGGGTTTGGGTGCATTTTGGGATACCAAGGAGCATTAGCATAATCATTACCACACACAATTACTAGTGTTCAAAAGGTCAATCTTAAGAGAACATCATTTATATATTTAAAGCATGCACAACATTGAGAATAATTCTTTGCAACATAGCCAGCTATTTTTTACGTCAGGCCCATGTACTTTACCTTTCTTGGTTATATATATATATATATATATATATATATATATATATATATATATATATATATATATATATATATATATATATATATATATATATATATATATATATATATAGATATATCCCATTGTCTAACAAGGTCTTCAGGGATGATTATTTTGGAAGAATGATTGTTTTATGCTGGTGAATGACATGAAACTATTCTTGTTTTTATGAGGAATTGTGTGGGAAAAGTAGCCTTGGATGATCTATGATGTTAGTATCATGTGGATATGATTTTGATATTATGTTCTTGTAACTATGCTCATGTTTATGCTATGAATATGGAATGTTGAAGAATACATGAATAGAATGGAAGCAATGTAATATGCAACATGTTGAGAGTAGCATGGATAAGTGGAGAGATCCATATACCTAGGATTTGGGTTATGTGTGCACACTGTAAGGCATGGGAAAGACTATAGAGGAAAGAATTCCTAGTAGATATTGAGTGGTCTTTGGATGTGTAGTATTGTTGTTGTGTACATGTACAAGTTGTGTTGTGTAGATGTTGTACATGTTGTGTTGTGTACGTTTTGTACTATGACATGGGAATTGTGTACATGTTGTGTTGTGATAAGTGTATTCGTTGTGTTGTGCCATGTGTATATGTGAAATTGTTTTGGTACACTGTGTGTAGGTGTATGTGTTGTATAATGTGTTGGGAGAGGCATGTATGAGACTATCTATATTACCTTGTTGCTGATATCGAGGTGGAGGTGGTATACTTTCTAGATTCCCTTGTTGATATTGAGGGTAGACGCAGTTTAGCCTTTTATACCCTTGTTGCTGATATTGAGGGTAGAGGAAATATAATCCCCAAATTTCCTTATTTTTTACATTGAGTGTGGAGGAACTATACTCTCGAGATTCCCTTGTTGCTAGTGAGAGGTAGTATCATCTCTGGATTCCCTTATTGATTTGGGAAACCGATCTTACATTTGGAAGAGAAGAGAAGGCACTAGATGCTTACCAAGTTTGGAAAATGATCCAATGTCTGTATATGGTCAAAGAGAAGAGAAGGCACTGGGTGCATGTTGGGTTTGGAAAGTGATCCAGTGTATGTACATGGTTAAAGAGAAGAGAAGGAACTAGGTGCTTATCAGGTTTGGAAACCAATCTAGTGTGTGTATGAAAAGGAGAAAGAACAAAGGCAGATGTGAAGAACAATGTGAAGATAAGTATTAGTATTTTATTTCAAATTTTAATTTTAAAAATTATGAACATAATCTAGAATTTGATTTATGATGTTTAACTTTGAGCTATCGAACATGATATTTTTATATATGATGATTTGATCAAGGAGCTAATTTAACTTGTTGCAACAAGAATCAAAAATAATTTCATGTGTCACCTTATTGAAAACCTACCAATGAGGTATGATTTGAATTTATTACAATTCCTTTTGAGGCTACTGGAAATTATGTGCTTGATATAGGAAAGCATGGAAATGCCTAAGATTGGGTGGTTGGAAGTTACTCCAAGAGAGTTAGCAATAGCAACGAAAGGAATTGGATCATGCGACAATATGTTGGGAAAACACTTTAGGATCAAGGCCACTATGGGAAACTGGTACCCAATAGTGTCTGTTGATGGCAATAAGTAAGCTATGACCAGTATGATGGTTTTGAGAAAGGGTTTTGCCATGGTTTTGAGATAGTGGTATGCCTTGTTTTTTGGACCTTTCAATGTGAGGAAATCTTGCCAAGGAGTGGATCACTCAAGGGGCAAGGAAGCATAGAAGGGGATTCTTTAACTTGGAAGGTGATGACTACACAAAAGGGCATAACCATATTGCGTGAGGGATTGGGAAGCAGGGAAAAGAAGGATAGGGAATAATTTTTTTCTGGTTAATAACATCGTTGGACAGGATTAGAAGTTTTGGGTCTATGTTATATTCTTTCCATGACAAGTCGCATGCGTCGAGGGGGAGGGGGTGACAACGAGGGCGATAATCCCCCTTGTTCTTTGCGTCACACACAACAGGGGAGTCACAGGGGGGGTGTTTCCCCCCCTATCAAGTGGTTTGAGGGGCCGATAGCCCCCCTGCACGGGGTTTGAGGAAGAAAATGGACCCTATATTAGGTGGGCAGACCTACCTATGGTTTTGTGCATGGGTTTTGCACATAGTTTTGGACATGATGGTTTTCTACCCATGGTATTTTGTAGATCTGGTCAAGGGAACTATGGATATGTTCTAATCCAGGGTTAATGGATTGGGGTTTATGAATGATTTGATATGTATATATATGTATTTCAGCATTGAGCGAAACATAATGAAAAATCAATCTGTTAGTCTCGGTTTTTGGATCCAGGGGAAAATCTCTGTGTATATCTATTTTATGTTTTATGTTATTTCCATTGTCTATTTTCTATTTTTTAGAATTCATATATAGGTAATTTCTGTACAGGATTAAAACCTACAAGAAGCACGTTGGGAGTGTGCCCATAAAAAATGAGTGAGTCACTATTAACTAAGATAACAAGTAGCGCACAGATTGTAGCGCTAGACATTAAAGGCATGATTTTAACTTAAGAGTGGATTCTAAACATCCTCGTAAGGAGTTGAATCCCTGGTACTAGTTTTGAGGGTGGAGGAGTGAGAATTTGGACTCCCTTGTCATTGATTCAGACATTGTATCCTTTCATTCACTAGTTAAAGTAGATGTGCATAGGTATGTATGTGTTCATCATTGTAAATACGATATTGAGTTGTGTTTAAAAAGCTCCAATAAAAAATATGGTTTTCATGTTTTAGAATTTTTCATTGTAAATATTGCATCAAGTTGTGTTTATAAATCTCTTTAATTAGTACATTTTTCTAGTTATAAGTGTCCTAGAACGCCGAGGATGGTGTTCCCCTAAGGGGGATGGGTTTGTAAAAATTTCATGTTAATTTTTCATGTAAATAAATCAAACCGACGTCATCGGACACATATTCCAATCTGAATGAGGGGAAAAACATCACATTTTGGGTCACTTGTGGTTAATTATTTATTGGCTATGGAAATTGGAATTCAGATTGGAAAAGGAAGAACACAATAAATGGAAATTTAATATAAGAAATAAAAGAAACTAAGAGAAAAGGAGGATCAATAGATAATAATATGCATGAAAGGAAAATGAAAGAAAATAAAAATAAAAGAAAAAGAGAGAAAAACTGAAGCATTCATTTGAGAATCCTCACGTGGATAGGGAGAGAGAAGGAGAGAGAACACTTGGACACAAGGAAGACATAAGAAATCAAGAAAGGAAATAAAGGGAGCATAAGAAGCAGATTGGGAAGCATTAAGCAAGGGAAGAAACCAAGCAAGGAAAGGGCATCAAGCAAGAGGATTTGCAAGTAATATGTTCCATGTTTTATTATATTCCTAGGATGTGAATGCATGGTTTATGAATTGGTTTATTGGTCATGTTTGTTGTCATTTGCATGAGTTTTTCCAAGATTGACAGTGATGTATATCCTTGCCTTTTCCATTTCCTGACAGTCATAATATAGTGGGTTTTCATTTTGGTTGAGCTTTGGATAGTTGATGGATTTGGATCGAGTTGAGTTTGTCTTAGGAAAATCCCATGGGATGAGGGTGGAGATGGTTTTCTCTAGGAATCTCTTGATAGGTCGATGGAGATAAGAATATTCCTCTATGTATGGTGAATAAACAATGAGGCATCCAAGCTTGTATTAATTTTTTCTATTTTTGGATTGGTTTATGTGAAATCATTGTGATTGAAACATGGAGGTGGTTTAAACTTTGGTGTCCCTGTTTTGTTGTGTTTTGTTCATCCCATGTGATCCCACGTTCATGTTTGGAAAATGGCACACAAGTGATTGGTTGAAAGAAATATATGGTTTAGCCAATTTGTGGTTTGGTGGCATGTGGAATTCCATGACATGGTTGGCACAATGCATATGTTATTATGTGTTATTTCTTATTTATATTAATGAGCACGTGTTCTAATATCATGTTGTTATTTTATGACTACTTTGTCAAGGTTTCATTATGGTTAAATGCTAGTTACATGCATGGTATATTTCTCATTGTATGATCTTGTATTATTATGGTTCTATTCCATGGTTTGACGTGCTCTTCGTTATATATTTGAATGCATGACCTAATATGTGTTTTTGTAGCTAATAAGAGAGGGAAATAAGCCTTCTTGATGAACCTCTAATGAAACTAGTGAATAAGTGAATATATATGCATATATGACCTACAAGTATTATGCTTACCAAGTGTTTATAGAAATGATTATCATGTATTTGGAAAGGTTGAGTAGGAATAGATTCAAAAATAAAGAATGAAGACTCCTACATGATATTGAAAAAGCTTATGGAAGTTCTCGGCAATTGGCCTGAAGACTAGCCTAAAAATCTGGAATAGGACTTTTGGTCGCACCCTCAGAACTAATAAATCTTGGTTGTGGTTGCATGAAGGATGGGTTGTGAATGTGTTTGGATCCTTTTGGTCATATGCATAGGCCTATATGCATGCGACTGTGTTGTAATGTGAGTTAAAAGGAGTGTTACAGCCTAGGGAAGGATCACGAGTGGAAGTTGTCCCACATCCATATAATCTTGTAAATTATAGATTTGAGGCTTCTGCGATCTTCATTTTCTATAGTGATATCTTCCAGAGTCATCACATTCATGATTTTATTGTATCGACGTTTCGAACCAACCTCTTTGGTTCATCATCACGATCAGATATGTGAAAACGTCAGAAAATAATGTAGCAATAAATAGAGGATAGGGTTGGAATGGTAATGTACGGAGCCAACAAGTTTGATAATGCTCATAAATAAATTTAGTTTACTTAATTAAATATTATTATTAAGTTTTTTATTTTTGTTTCTATTAAATGTTTCTATTTTTTTTATTAATGATTATTAGTTTATTGGATCTTTGTATGTTTATATTTTTATGATGTTTATTAGTTTATTAATTAATATTAGATTGGGAGACTAAGGTTTACATCAAATAATTTGAATATAAACTTAATAAAATCTTAATAATTTTTTTTTTTTTTAGGGTTCTTCATTAATGTTATTAATTCAAATATTATAACGTAATATATAATATTATAATGTTATTTATTCAAATATAGTAATGTTATTAACCAAAAGTTTTGTATTAATTATTTTAGTTGAATTTAATGTTATTTATTAAATATGGTATGATGTAACATTATAATGTTATAATCTTTCAAATATTATAATGTTCAACTAAAAATTTTGTAATGTTCAACTAAAATTTTTAGCATTAATTAATTTTTGAATTATTGATGTTAAATTTACGTAGTATTAACATTAATGTTTTTAATGTTGCAAGTAATGTTGCAAGAAAATTAAAGTTTCTAATTTTATAATATAACTAGGATGTGAATGCATGGTTTATGAATTGGTTTATTGGTCATGTTTGTTGTCATTTGCATGAGTTTTTCCAAGATTGACAGTGATGTATATCCTTGCCTTTTCCATTTCCTGACAGTCATAATATAGTGGGTTTTCATTTTGGTTGAGCTTTGGATAGTTGATGGATTTGGATCGAGTTGAGTTTGTCTTAGGAAAATCCCATGGGATGAGGGTGGAGATGGTTTTCTCTAGGAATCTCTTGATAGGTCGATGGAGATAAGAATATTCCTCTATGTATGGTGAATAAACAATGAGGCATCCAAGCTTGTATTAATTTTTTCTATTTTTGGATTGGTTTATGTGAAATCATTGTGATTGAAACATGGAGGTGGTTTAAACTTTGGTGTCCCTGTTTTGTTATGTTTTGTTCATCCCATGTGATCCCACGTTCATGTTTGGAAAATGGCACACAAGTGATTGGTTGAAAGAAATATATGGTTTAGCCAATCTGTGGTTTGGTGGCATGTGGAATTCCATGACATGGTTGGCACAATGCATATGTTATTATGTGTTATTTCTTATTTATATTAATGAGCACGTGTTCTAATATCATGTTGTTATTTTATGACTACTTTGTCAAGGTTTCATTATGGTTAAATGCTAGTTACATGCATGGTATATTTCTCATTATATGATCTTGTATTATTATGGTTCTATTCCATGGTTTGACGTGCTCTTGGTTATATATTTGAATGCATGACCTAATATGTGTTTTTGTAGCTAATAAGAGAGGGAAATAAGTCTTCTTGATGAACCTCTAATGAAACTAGTGAATAAGTGAATATATATGCATATATGACCTACAAGTATTATGCTTACCAAGTGTTTATAGAAATGATTATCATGTATTTGGAAAGGTTGAGTAGGAATAGATTCAACAATAAAGAATGAAGACTCCTACATGATATTGAAAAAGCTTATGGAAGTTCTCGGCAATTGGCCTGAAGACTAGCCTAAAAATCTGGAATAGGACTTTTGGTCGCACCCTCAGAACTAATAAATCTTGGTTGTGGTTGCATGAAGGATGGGTTGTGAATGTGTTTGGATCCTTTTGTTCATATGCATAGGCCTATATGCATGCGACTGTGTTGTAATGTGAGTTAAAAGGAGTGTTACAGCCTAGGGAAGGATCACGAGTGGAAGTTGTCCCACATCCATATAATCTTGTAAATTATAGATTTGAGGCTTCTGCGATCTTCATTTTCTATAGTGATGTCTTCCAGAGTCATCACATTCATGATTTTATTGTATCGACGTTTCGAACCAACCTCTTTGGTTCATCATCACGATTAGATATGTGAAAACGTCAGAAAATAATGTAGCAATAAATAGAGGATAGGGTTGGAGTGGTAATGTATGGAGCCAACAAGTTTGATAATGTTCATAAATAAATTTAGTTTACTTAATTAAATATTATTATTAAGTTTTTTATTTTTGTTTCTATTAAATGTTTCTATTTTTTTTATTAATGATTATTAGTTTATTGGATCTTTGTATGTTTATATTTTTATGATGTTTATTAGTTTATTAATTAATATTAGATTGGGAGACTAAGGTTTACATCAAATAATTTGAATATAAACTTAATAAAATCTTAATAATTTTTTTTTTTTAGGGTTCTTCATTAATGTTATTAATTCAAATATTATAATGTAATATATAATATTATAATGTTATTTATTCAAATATAGTAATGTTATTAACCAAAAGTTTTGTATTAATTATTTTAGTTGAATTTAATGTTATTTATTAAATATGGTATGATGTAACATTATAATGTTATAATCTTTCAAATATTATAATGTTCAACTAAAAGTTTTGTAATGTTCAACTAAAATTTTTAGCATTAATTAATTTTTGAATTATTGATGTTAAATTTACGTAGTATTAACATTAATGTTTTTAATGTTGCAAGTAATGTTGCAAGAAATTTAAAGTTTCTAATTTTATAATATAACTAATGTGGTTATCTATATATTATTAATTAAATGTTTATTATATTTTTCTTTGTTAATTAATAATTTTGAGATAAATTTCTAAGGAAGTATCTAGATTATTGATGTTAGATTAATATTATGTATTGATCTATAAAGGTTTCTTGGTCTTAATTAATAATGTTTATTAATTAATTTGGTTTTCTATATATTATTAAATTAATGTTTATTATATTTATCTTTATTAATTAATAATCTTGAGATAAATCACTACGAAAGTTCCTAGATTTTGATGTTAGATTAACGTTAAAGTTGATCTATAGAGGTTTCTGCGTTTTTATTAGTACATGATTAGGTTAACTAAGGTTTAAAAGAACTATTTAAATTATCGATTTAATGATTTTGGGGACCATCAAGAGATAAAGGGGCCATGAGTACCTAGGGGGTAGTATAATCCCTAGTTACTGTAGGAATTCAATTATCACTAATTTTTCAACTGTCATCACGGTTCAGGTTATTGGGGTGTTTTCCTATTTCGATAGCTTCTCTAAATTTCCTATGGTGATAATGATTGATTTTGGCGAAAACACTGGAGTTTTTTATGCAAATGTGATGATTGGTTTTACTAGAGTGCTCGACCAAAGCTGAGGTTTTGGAGGAGTTATGTTTAATGTCAGTAGCATGCTCTTGAATCCTAGTTAATATAGACCGACCAGTCTCACCAATGTAGGATTTTCCACATGAACACGGAACCAAATAAACCCCTTTGTGGTGTCTAGGATCAATATAATCAGGTGTCCCTTGGAGGTTGCAGTAATGTTTAGATATGTATGCACAACTTCCATACCCATAACCTAGATGTCGGGTCATGTATAGTAACTCTCAACTCATGTTTACCCTAGTGAGCTTGTAAAAGAAGTTAAATGTCATGTGGGGTGTTACATCAGTGTGGAGGAATGATTTAGGTGGATCCTTGATGGCTAAAAAACAAATTCCTTCGATTGCAATGAAACTAGTGTCAGATCGAAGAGCTCATCAGAATATTTCCATTGGTAGAGAAGATGCCTCAATCCCACTTCATATGAAGAAGTTATGAAGAGTCAAAGTTTTTGGGGAAAAAGGTAAAAAGTCAAAATTAAGTAGGATGACTCAATAGTTTGTATTGTTGACATAACTATGATGTGAAAGCTAATGTTAGCATGAGGTCATCAAGGTGATGTGACATCTCGAGAGAGTGCCACCTGTCACCCATTTTTAGCACTTTGAGACCACCGAATGTAACAATGGAAATGTGCCACGTAGCACCACCAAGGCGCACCACATGGCAAGATCATACCCCAGTTATCGCAATGTGGCAGACACATAGGTTGAGAGGTCAATAGCTTGGTTGGTAGTATAGCCAACAATTGGGAATGATGTGGCAACACATAGTGATGACTGGTGGCAAGCTATATGTTGACAAGGTGTTGATTCAGGAAGATTAGTTGGAAGAAACTTGGGACAATCATAAGGTGCCATGTGGCCGTATGAGTGGTTGGCATGTGGACCTATGAAATGTCGACACGTGGAATTGGTTTAATGGTTTATTTTTAAACAACGTTGAACCATGCTCTAGTGGTGATGAATGCTAAGTTTGATGGAATTACTGTGGTGGTCAAGGTTTGAATTTAATGTACAAAAAATATAACCAACCGCCAAAACCAACATGGAAAATTATAACCGTTATGCCAAAAAACAAATATGCAACTGCTATATATATCTGGCTTAGCGTTTTGGCGATGATTTTGGAATTGACGCAAAATTTTTCAAATGAGTAGATAAAAGTACTAGCACCTTAAAACAAGATATAATTCCAATTGGAGTATGATGAATGGTTAAGTATAATCATAAGGAGGTGGTCATTTGAATTTGTTTTGGAAAAAAAATATTGCAATGGTTCATTAGGCCACAAGGTTTCAACATTGAATGACCAATTGGGAAATGACCTAAATATTGTGGGGTGGCAATTGAGCCAATAGTCAAGACTTTGGAAGATCTAGCTGAAGAAAAAATATTGACCTTGTTCGTTTATTGTGTGATAAACGACTGAATCCATCAATGACCCAACAAAGCACGACCCTTTAGAACTCTAACAGTGGGAACCTTGAGGCAAGAAAACTGATAAAAGGTCAAAACCCTGATGTGAAACTAGGAGGAAGAATGTTGACTACATGAATTCTAACAAGGCATATTCCAAGAATCTTTTTGATATAAAATCTTTGAGGAATCTAAAATATTCCCTATGGATCCAAATTTGCAGGTGGTGAAATGTAGCCAACTTTATGCTCATTTTAACTATAATTTCACAAGGATTTCAAAGATGTAACTATCTTTTGCATCTACGCTGTGGAGTTCAGGGGTCATGGTAGAAACCCGCCAATGTTGGGAACAAAGTTCGAGATAGAAATGCACTTTTCAGAAATAGATCATGTTTATGGTCAAAAGTCTCAAGAGGATGAGATAGATTTGCTGGTGTTGTGATTACTGTGATTTAACTGGGAAAATTTCAAGTCACTTCTAGAAATGGAGACATAATGATGTATTTTTCCATGTATATTCCTTTCTTTTTAAGAGATGAATGAAGAGACCTCCCCACTATTGAAGTAAGGCACAAAGACATAGTCCACACTAGGTGAAGTCCATTATGAAACATTGTGTGCATTATGTTTATGGTCTCCTTTATGTTACTTCTTAAGTATTTTCATATATGGTTTTTAATTCTCTTTCATGCAAATCTGAAAACATCATCGAAGAAATGGTCTTACATAATTCCCATAAATTAGAGAAACCAGATCACTTGATTGTCCAATCCCTTGGAAATGGAAGCTCTTCTAGTTTGCTAGCATGGTTCTAGATCTCTTATTCCACTTTTCTCTCTGTAAAGTAAATATCTCTATTTGAGTTTGTGCTTAACCGTGGGTGAATCCTCTTTTTATAAAACTTTTTTCATTCTTCCTAATGCTTACATCTACTACTAGACCCTTGGAAGCCTTCACGATGTACATGAAACCCTCATTAGGAGGTCCCTTTATTTTGAGGACTGTACAAAATTCTAAACTCCTTACTTATCCTTTTCTCCTTAAAGGATTATTTGTAAGCTTATAAGAATAGAAATGCTTATCCTTGTCCTTGTCATCAAGAAGTTTCTTTGCATTCCCTTCAGGGATGAGCTATGGTTTCTTCTTTCAGTGGAAACATCGATATAGGTCTAGCTCTGAAATTTTATCCACAAACCCTAGGGGTTTGTTATTCAACACATATATTCTTACGATTTTAAAAACACTAATACTTCCAACTTTCATTGACACCATGTGAATAAAATCACTAGAAAACTTGCAATATTCTGGCGCTAGAATATCTTTCAACTTTCTTCTTTAAACATCATAACAAGGCATGAACATTGCGCCTTAACTTGGTTATGCTTATCTACTTTCTAGAGCTTATTTTAAATCTATCCTATGATATCAATTAATCAGGAATTATTCATCTCATCCAAGCCATCAGTTGATCAAGATTTAAGTGGCACGAGTATGTTCCAGTTTTCTACAACCCTTTGTGATGCCCTTTAAATCTCTGCGGATAATTTATTATGACTATTAGTGGATCTACGTTGTTATTCACCTTACACCTTTTCTCTAACTATTTACCCATTGGCGGTACGAAGTTAAGTCTCTCCTCACGTTACTCCTCACGTTAATATTTGTATTTTACTCCATTGGAATTAGGCTATAATCCACCCACATAATGTTTAGCATCATTAAATTGTTTCTCAATAAATTATGAGATTATTTGCATAAATTTAGGAGAAGTAAATGTGTAGTACATTCTTTGTATTATGGTAATCAAATAAAGTTACCAGGAATTCCTACTCACAACAATTTATGGAATTCTTTGCATAACTTTAGGTAAAGTAAAAAGAAAATATGTTGTTATATAGATATTGTAACAACCCCCAAAATTTAACACATATTTTTCATCGCAAGATGGTATGGCTCTAATACCATGTTGATTTTTTTTTCTTTAGATCTTGGAAGTTATTGCCTTGTGATTAATAATTACACACTTGAAAAATTCTCAAGCTTAATTTTTTGTTTGTAGCATTGAGTAAACATTATTAGATTGTTATAATATATATAAGATATTTATTGATGTTTAATTACAATTAAGGCCCCCGATATATATACATAGTTGGGATGTATTTTGACTAATATAAATGTTGTTTCTTTAAATTATTAATTAATTATTGATTATTTATATTTTCATATTATATTATTTATAAAAATAATATATAAATATATATTGTTGTACATACTATAATATATATTACACATTGTTGTTAGGAATGATTCCTTTTGTTGCTATGCATTCCTAACATTTCCTACATTATTTATTAGACTTAGGACCCCCACCCTATGTTCCAACATGCCATTCAAATCCAACTTAGGAGGATGATGAAATATTTTAATGCCCATTGATCTATTTTTTATGGACATCGCAAGAATTTTGGGTGGCTAAATATATGAGACATAGAAGTCTCTTGTTCATGTGGCTCGATTTGTTTTGTAGTCATGTACTTTTCTCTTATTATGATTTGAGCCAACTTACTTGAAAATTATTGACTGAATTTTCTTTCAAAGTTGTGAGGCCTCTCATCTAGCTTCTTATTGAACTTTCCTTCCAAATCATCTATGCTGTCATGAAATTACTTAAGCCTACCTTCCAATTCAAGCTTATTTGTATTAGAGAAAGAATTCATGTTATCCAGTGAAATATGAGGATATTTATATGTGTCTTCCTTCATTGGACAATTCCATGGAGGTCTAGAGGACAAGGGTGTGCCAATGGTTATAGCTCTCTTGTACAGATGTGGGTTCCAATAATAACACTTGAATCGATATATTTGAACACTAATTAAGGAGTTTCAATAGTCTCGTAAAAGGTAAAAAGCCAGAGTTTCATAACCTAATAAGGTCTATTAAAATCACTAGAAAATTAATCCCGCAGGTAAGGCTAAAAATGGAAAATAACCACAACTTCTTCTATGCTTATTAGATGGGCTATTATAACCGAAATTATGAAATGTCAAAATCAATATTTTATGTAATGGCATTAATTTGATTGGAATTTGTGCTTTTTATTAATATACTCAATTTATAAAATTCACAACCTTCTTAGAAAAGAATAAAAAATATATCAAATTTAGATTGTAAACTCTACTCCCTAGTCCAGATTTTAGCCATTAGTATTAGTTGAATATTTTCTTTTCACGAAATTCAATCTAAATTAAATTCTTGAAATTCCATACTCAAAGTCTTTCGGTATTGAAAAATTTCCACTTCATGCTTAAGAAAGAGCTTTGATACTACTTAAAGTGTAGTTAATAGAAATATGTTACAAAACCTAATACACAAGAAAAAGAAGAGATAAAGCCTAATAAATATATTCTTTAACAATAGAAAATAAAAAGAATGTTCCAAATACAATCCCAATTCTTGGAAAAAAACCTTGAAATTCGGTACTCAAAGTCTTTACATATTGAAAATTTCCACTTCATGCTTAAGAGAGAGCTTTGATGCTAGTTGGAGTGTAGTTAATAGCAATATGTTACAAAACCTAATACACAAAAAAAAATAGAAAATAAAAAAAAAATGTTCCGAATACAATCCCAATTCTTGGAAAAAAAATACTATTATATATATATATAAAATGAGCAACTGCTCACTAATTTGAATATTTTTGGAGTACATAATAAATAAGAACTACACATTAACAATGTATTTATATAAAAGAAATAGAATAAAGCCCTAAAAATATTCTAATTTATATTTAGCTAAATATAAAGTTTTTAATATTTTATAATAATTTAATGCTAATAAATTAGCAATAAAATATAATTTTTTAATATCAATATATATACTCGCAATTTATATAACTACTTTGTCAAAACCACATTTTCAGAATTATTAATATATATACTCGCAATTTATATACCTACCTTGTCAAAGACTCAAAACCACATTTTCAAATTCTGAAAAGAAAAGAAATGACACTTTACATTGCGAATCTCACTTGTCACAACCGAGATACATTATAATGCCCTTGAATGGTACTTTCCATCAGGATTTCAAAGACGCGCTCTTTCACTTTACCAAAAAATCTTTACATCAATATTTTCGCTCTCTAAGCTACCGTCACGGCCTCTTCCCTCAGAGTTCGTCAAACTATTCATTGTTCAAATCAACCCATATCTCTTGCAATTATCGGGTTGGTGGTCAATTCAAAGTTCTTTTAAGCAAAACTAAAATTGCAGTTTTGAGTTGGTGAGATTGTGGTTTTAGAGTGCTTATTCTCTGCTCTATTTCGACCGAATCTCTGCCAGGAAAAACACAGGGAAGCCTCATTTTAGGTGCCAGTTATCCCAGTTATCCTCTTTTTTGGTTCATAAAGTAGAATAATCGAGGCACGCTTATAACCAAAGAGATATGAAGCATCTCATTCCAACTAATTTGACTAAGTGTTCGTTGAAAGCGATCTGGAGTGTTCGTTGAAAGCGATCTGGCTCTATCAATGATTCTTTTCCTGTACACATAAGTATTCATATCTGAGAGAACACTAGAATAAACCGTTGGAGATTTTTTTGTATTTTCATCTATTCACTGTAACTGGGGGGCATATTTAATGGGCCACCGTAAGTATCGGAACGCGTGCATGGTCCAAACGTTTTAAATCAACGGATGATATAGGTTTGGACCACGACTCATGACTCCATTCGATATAGGAAAAAAAAGGCCGTAAACAAGTTTGAATTGTGAAATCCCAACGATTTGAACTTTAAAATGATTTTCGTTGAACTAAAATATTTTATATCTCTAGAATCTCATTTTAAACCAAAAAAATATTTCTGCATTCGCAAAAAATGGCATAGATTCCGATAAAAAAAAGACATAAAACTACTTTAAAAAAACCTCCTTTCAGTAATGCAATTTTCGAAATATTTTCTTTCACTATTCATTCGCAAACTGGATACCACATACCACGAGGTTCCAACTGTCAAACGTTAGTCAGTTCTGACTGTTTTTTTATCGAGACCGCCGGTATTAGTATACTGTTTCAGTGTGTAAGCTCCGCTGATAAGGAGCCGCCAACATATGATGGAGAGCAAATAATCTACAAATATGGTTGTGTTGTATTTTTCTTCGCATTTGATTAGGATGTTTGGGCCTCAGAGTCAACATGCGTAAAAAGAGTGTGCAGATTCCTGAGTCTTGACTGTACATCGTACTTTACTAATTGTCATAATTACAGCAATATCCCACTGAAGGAAACTCTCTTTCGTACACTCGTAATCCACGCACATCAGGTTATATTCCACGGAGCTTTCTGGACCTCTTGACAATAGGGGAGGGTCGCCAATACATGTGCGCCCTCCCCGCCACGTCATAATACCACGCGTCAACCCACATACCACGCGTCAACCCACATGGCTCCGGTACGACACCTGTCCACCGTGGAGCTGGCCGTGTGGGCTATCACCTCGAACATTAAAACACCTCCTTCGCGCCATTTACTAGGTTGGTCTGGGCTCATTTCGACGATGTTCCATTTTCCCTTTGTCTTTCTGCTCGGGGCCGGTAGTTGGGCGAAGCCCCCCACCGAAGATGGCGCGGGACGGCCCTATAACCTGCGCGCATGGTGGTTAGAACGTGTGTTGGGGGAATGCTGTGTTCGGTTGACAGGGTTTGTATTGTTGCGCGCAGAGTCATTTATTCATGTGCTGGTGCGAAGGTTTGATGGAGTTTCTGGGTTTCTGGCTGGGACAACGGTTCTGCTTTTCTTGTGCTTTTCCGCCTGGATTTCTTGGTCGTTCTGGAATGCAAGCTGTTTAACATGGAATGGCGGTTGTTTAGCATTTCTCTGGTGGTGGTCTTATTCGGCGATTTTGTTGTTTGGGGAGGAGTCGGTCGCCATTCTACTGAGCTTGAGGTAACATAGCATTTTTAGGGTTTAGCTCTGCTGTTTTTGTTGTTTTTGTGATCTCTAATGGCTTCTAATGGCTTTTTTTCTTCCTGTTGCAGGTGTTGCAGGTGTGGAAAAGGACGTTGCAGGTGTGGAGAAGGTCTGGCGAGCTGTGGGGAAGGTGGGGGAGGTCGGCGACCATCCATGGCCTGTAACCGGTAGGATTTTTAATCCTACCAGCTTTACTCTGTGTTTTTCAACACAAGCATCTCTAACAGGATATTTTGTGAACTTTCTATGGCATTTTATGGTAGTATTTTGAGCAATTTTTTGAGGGTTTATGGTTTTAGGCATTCTATGACATTTTTGCTGTTTTAGGGTTTAGGGTTTTAGGCATTCTATGGCATTCTGTTTTTGTTGTTTTAGCCTGTTTTAGCCTGTTTTAGCCCTCAAAACGCTCTGTAGCTGCTCTCCCCTGACTTGCATAGCCGGCCCTGAGCAGAAAGACAAAGGGAAAATGGAACATCGCAGAAATGAGCCCAGACCAACTTTCGAAACTCTCTGTAGCTGCTCTCAATTGCCTTGTTACTGTGTTTGCTTTATAGATAAAAACGCTGCATTTTTATTGTCCCTGCTATTGTATCTTTTTCATTTGGCATATGAGGGTTTCTCTTTTCTTTCATAGAGTTCTGAGTGCTCTGTTTCGTGCTATTGTTTGTTTTATATTCGACTGCTCGGAGGGGAAGGCTCTTCTAAAGCCTCACTAAACCCTTACGAAGCTTCTTCGCAGACTTGCTACTCAGGTTGCTCTCTGGGCTACAGTGTTGTATGGAAGCCGTGGACATTTGTATGGACTTTGTATGGAAGCCGTGGACATTTTACGACCTTAATCACAGTTATACTGTTAATTTATTTATGGTTTCTTGAAGTCATAATTGTTATCTTGTTTCCTTCTATGAAAGTCTTATTCCGAATTTTACACACAAGTTGCATTCTCTATTATTTAAATTGACTTGGGCTACAGTGTTGTATGAAAGCCGTGGACATTTGTATGGACATTTGTATGGAAGCCGTGGACATTTTACGACCTTAATCACAGTTATACTGTTAATTTATTTATGGTTTCTTGAAGTCATAACTGTTAGCTTGTTTCCTTCTATGAAAGTCTTATTCCGAATTTTACACACAAGTTGCATTCTCTATTATTTAAATTGACTTCTCTGGATACTGTTTGAACGCTACTATTCTTGATTTACTCATTGTAGAATATTATGATTTCCTTATGCTGTAAAACCTTGCATAGTGCTAAGTTTTTGAGATCGTTTTCACTTGTGACGGTGCATCTCTATTTGAAGGTTATTTTGTTTTTACAGCTGATGAGTTTATAAGTTAAGAAATGGGTAGGGTTTACTGTTTTATGAACAAATCTTCTACTCTTTTATTTCCTTTTAATATCGCTCAGCTTTTACTAGCAAACTTTATAGGATTAAATCCTTGTCAGGGTTTTGTTAGAGTTTTGTGAGGGTTTTGTTAGAGTTTCCTTGTCAGGGTTTTGTTAGAGGTTAAATGCCCGATAATGCATGCAGAGAGATTGACCGTTCTTCATGAAGAAATAGGTTCGATATCTGCTTGAGTCGGAGTGTTGGTGTTTTCAACCTATAACTCCAGTGTCTCTCAGTAGTTATGTCTTCGGTCAGGTCTTGAGTGGGCATATCAATTTGGAACAATTTCTGTTTTTTACACCTATGACCTGGAGCATATTTTTCATCACAATTATAGGAGAGTCCATTTCTTTGGTGGTCTGCCATTTGTGTTGGAGACAACCTTTGTACTTCCAAGGGATGTGTAGGAATTGTGCTAAGTTGGAATATTTGATTCTGCAAACAGATTTCTATGCACTTTTGAAACTTTTCTTCCTAGTTGCTTGGGGAACAGGGATATAAGGAGTGCAGAGCTATCGGGAGAGGAGAATGTGTTGATAATAGTGATATATTTGTAGGGTGCTGGTGTCCATTGTAGCTGTTGAATTTTCTAGATTGTGTACCTCTGCATGTAAATTTCTTGTAATATGTGAAAAGAATATTGAATCAAAACCCTCCTTGACCCGTATATAGCACATGACCTACTGAAATTTTAAATTTATGGAGTCGGTATAATCTCTATTCCAAAAAACATAATTATTGTTGCTTAGTTGCCATGCATTAGATACTGTGAACACTCTTATCAAGAGCCAATTCAATCCCTTTAAGAATGGCATGTGCTTCTGCCTGATTGTTGATCTTTCCTAAGGTTCATTCAAATTTTAAACTTTATTTATCTCCAGCGTTGATGAAAAGACCCACAATTGCAGTTACCCTGGATTTCCTTTCGGTACACTGATTTCCTTTGAATCTCTCTTATTTTTGCAATGCCTAGTTTTGTGCAGGGAAGTTTAAATTAAAGGAAAGCTTAACATGCTGTAGATTTTGAGCTCTAAAGCAATTTTGTGGGATTTTTGTATACCTACTGCTTTGGAATTTCCTTCTTACATGTATTAGAGGCAATTCATAATTTTTCTGTACCGTAATACACTGTTATAGATCAATATTAACTCCAGAACTCATAAGTCTAAAAAGGGATCTAAAGAAACAGAGACATGATTCTCTTGATGCTTAAAAGATCCCATCTTAAGATGGGTCTACGCTGGTTTATATTTTGTAGATTTATAAATTATTGTAATTCTATTTTTATTTAGTTTTTATAATAATTTAGCTATTTTTAATTTTCCATTTTTACTCCAATTCTTTTTTCCCCCTCTAAGAAGGCTGTTGTAACTTTGCGTCAATTATAACAATTCATTAGTTAACCAAACAATTGTCATATGTGAATCACTCATATTGTCAAACAATTGATCTACAAATGAAGGAAAATGAAAAAGGTGAACAGGTGCTTAGAAAAGAATTAATGACTAAGCCACAATTCGTCATATAGCTGATTAGGTTACTGTGCACCCAAATTTCTCTATCTTTTGGAAAGTTGATGTAACAAGATGGAACAATATGATTCTCATAGTTGTTCATCAACTGATTTGATTAATTTAGATACTTCCATCATTTTTACTGACACATATAAAAACACATGCTCTCTATAAGTTGGGCATACTCTACAGTGGACAGGTGTCGTACCGGAGCCATGTGGGTTGACGCGTGGTAAACTGACGTGGCGGGGAGGGCACACATGTATTGGCAACCCTCCCCTAGGTGATTGATAAAAATCATAACTATGTTCTTTATTGTATTTCTAGTTTCCAGCAATGTAAAGTTCTTATTCATTCTAATTCAATCAATAACATGCTAAGTATAGAGTTCCTTACTACTAGTGCCTCGTACATTAGAAGCGAGCAGGAGATGTTTCTAATTGTGAGTGTAGACTTCTATTCAGTGTTAAGTGATTGTAAACTTGCCCAGCACTGTCATCACATTATAACGGTCCACTTATTGGAGCCATAAGTGAGTTTAGAGCTTTGTACAGTGCACACAGAATAACTTATAGAAATAGTTTTATCATAATTAATATTTTACAGAAAGACATATTCCATTGAAAATTTCTTATTAACACACAGTTAGGTTGCCACAAGAAATCACTACTAGGTTGTAAGCCAAAATGTTGCTGTGCCAAGAAAAAGATACAATCCATCCAAAATCCACATCATAATGTGGTCAGAACCGAAAACATATGACACCCCTATTCTTTATGGCCCTGAGAATCTTGAGTGCCAAAACTCCCCGAGTTACCTTCTTGAGCCAGGTAGGTTGGCCTACCAGTCAAGGGCTGATTAGGAAATGGTTGATTGTTGCCATATGATTGATTCCAATTTGCAGCTTCCAACCATGGAGGTATTGAGTACCCATACCTCACATTTGCACTACTGACCCCTGCATTAAGTGGAGGTGTGTAATGAGCATACAGAGAATTGACACCAGCTCTGGTAGGAACAAGGCAAGTGGGTAAACCCTCGGTTTGATAGTGGGGCACTTGAATGTTTATGAGATCTTGGAATAATGGTGTATTATCTGCAATGGAGTCCAATGAGTTTGAAATAATCCTAGTTTCATCAGCTATTCTTGTATCGTTGATCATCCCTTGTTCCTTTTCAAGCATTTGTTGTGCCTTTCGTTTTTCCTTTTCCTGTCTTGCCATTTGCTTTTGTTGGTCCTTAACTTGCCTTGCTTTATCTCTTTCAATCCTTTCTTCTGCTCGCTGTTGCGCTGCAACAATCCTTGCTGCCTTCTTCTCCTTGACCATATCCTTCTTTTTCTGTTTTAATTCTTGCATTTCAAGTTTCTTTTTTTCTGACTCAACTAACAGGTTTATATAGTCCTCTGAGGTGAGTAGCTGTGAGCTTCGGCCCAGACGAAGACTACCCGGTGCACCTTGCGTTTTTCTCATTGATACTCTCTCTACTGGTAGCTTTAGGAACCGTCCAAGTGTCTTCTCCACCCCTTCCACCTGCATGTCATTGCTTGGTACTTCCCTTTCAGTATCTGTTGGAACTGATTGAACCATATCATTATCTTCATTTGATGCCTCATTATGTCCTTCATCTTCTTCCATTGATCTATTGTCCACAAAAAAATGAACAATTTCACTGTTCAATTCTGCTGGTTGTGAGGGCATGTTCATGCTTTCTTCATTGGTTGCTGAGACACTATGTGCATTCAAATTGATCATTGCTTCTGCTAGCCATGAAGGTGGGGTTACTTGGCTTGGCAATGTCAATTGGTCATTGTCAACTGCATGTTCAACAATATCATTAGCAATATCAGCGACAGGAATTTGATGTTCTTGAGTTGGTGGAACAATCTCCATGTTACTAGGAATTTGTTCATTGTTATATTGTGTTTCACATACAGTTTCATCATCTTCAGCATATAACTGTCCTTGAGACAGGGAAATCATATTACCAGCTGCAACAACATCATCTTGGTCATCTACTTCTTGCACTTCAACACATGTTTGGACATTCCCTTCTTCCTGACCATCCACATGAAACGCTTGGCTACAACCAGTATCATGCATAAGAGCATCATAGTTCAGTGGCCAGATTCCTGTCCTCCTAAAGCCAGCCTTGATATTTGATGGTGTCAAAGCCCTTTTAAAAGCTTTACTTGCAAGCTCTGCTAGCTCAAACCTTTTCACCTCAACCCCTGGATTCTTTGCCATCCATGCAGCACGCTCCGACCTGAAATAGTTCTTGAAAGGGCCAAACACACTAACATCAAGGGGTTGCAGCCTATGAGTGGTATGAACGGGCAATGTCAACAGGTCGATGCCTAAATTGTTTGCTTCCTCAATTGTTTGTACAGCCATGTGTCTCCCATGGCCATCTAATATCAAAAGGTGTCTGTTATTAGGCGAGACGCCACCTGGTACCGATGCAGCAAAGTGAAAAAGCCAACTTAGAAACAGTTCTTTAGTCATCCATGCATGGGGATGTGCAACCATGCATGCACCTGGTTCACAGTTCTGTATATAGTTTTTCAGTTGATTTTTACCTTTGAATAGATAAAATCCTGGGATTGAAGTACCAATTTCATTAACACAACATAAAATAGTTATCCACTCCCTGCTCTTGGGAAAAATCTTTGGCACATTTCGGCTCCCTCTCTTGGCAATTACCCGCATGCCACAATTCCTCCCTGCCTGTAAACCTGTTTCATCACTGTTCCATATATGGTCTGCTCCATAAGAATGTTTATCATAAGCACTAGAAAGTGTGTCATAGAATTTTTGCACAACTCCAGGGCGCAAATTTAATGCTCTGTCTCTGTCAAGGCCCTCAGCAGTATGCAATACAAGTTCTGGATGCCTTTTTTTAAACCCAAACCACCATGATTTACCAGGAAACCCATCTTTGAATGGGTTTGGCCTCCCTTGATAGATTTGAGCAACTGTTGATTTGAGTTGTATCAACTCTAGCCCATGTCCCAGTTGGGCCATCTCTTTACACCACTCAACCACCTCGGCCTCCTCATCCTCAGTCATAACTGTAAGAGGCCCTCTACGTTTTGTATGAGTCAGTCCATTTATCCAATAATGTATTGACGAGGGAGGAATACCATGTTTTTTTGCAGATGCCCGAACTGAGTATCCATTAAACTCTATGTCGTCAATTGCAACTAACATTTGTTCTTTTGTCCATCCTCTTATAGCACTGATCTTTTTAGTTGAGCTTGCCCCTTGGACTGTTGTTGATGGTGGTTCTGTGGCTGATGATGTGTTAACATCAGCGGCTGTCACATGGTCATCTTCAACAATGTTCCCTGGTGCATTGCTGGCATCGACATCAGCTGGCCTGTCATCATCAGACGATGTGCATCGCAGCTGCGCACCCCTTGTCACTCTCCTGCCACTTCTCCTTGTACGAGCAGAGTAACTTCCTTTTGCCATAGATGCAACAACCTGTAAAATTATTGCATGCATTTAGACATTAGAATATATGTTAAATTATGCTTTATTACTTCTGCAAAAATTACTTTTCCTCTATTACAGGAAATTATCAAAACATTTTGGATACAGAGCTTGTTACAGGAAATTATCAAATGTGAAGGAGATACGTGCTACTAAAATAGTTACACTTCCTCCATACAAATATGTTATTTTCCATTTTTATTAGGCTAGAAAGAAGTTTGGGTGGGGAACTGATTGTCAGTTTGCTCACTCAGAAGAAGAACTTCAAAAGGGTCAGCAAGTATTTTCTATTTTTGGTCAGAAACTAGAAACAATTTATGGCAATGCAATAAGTTCCAACATTTATGACGAGGTAGATAATTATAAAATCAAGTTGTCCATGCATTATGAGAAAAAGGGAACCTATTCAAATGAGTTGAAGTGCAAATTTTCCCATGGACACAATGAGCTTAGGCCTTTAGGTCACAAATTCATGCAACAATTTGTCCTAACAAAGCATTTTTTTTCAACGTTGTCAAAGAAAGACTCAATTTGTTGATTTTGTCCTGATAGAGCATTTGTTTTCAGCTGTCAAAGAAAGACTCAGTTTTTTGATATTTAACAAGGATCGAATTTGTAACTTTTTTGGCCATGAATATTTCACTGAGATTGTGTGTTGAATTCCAATTTGATAAGAGATGAAATATTTCAGAACAAATATTATTCTATAGTTGCTAACAATTTGAGGATATTTAATGCTATTCCTAATTTGCTCTACATTTTTGGAATTAAAAAATCTTGGTCTTTGATTCCTTCTACTTGTTTACCCATGATCAAATTCTATTACCAATTGAAAGTTATGTTACCCACATTTTTCATTTTTTCAGTAAGGACAAAACATTTTGGATACAGAGCTTGTTACATTATGATTCTATGGTCTCCCAGGTGTCATAGACAATTGGTTTTACTTCAGTTTAATTCAGTTTCATTGCAGTCATTTATTTTTTATATTTTTTCATATAATTTATTTACTTATTTTGAATATTGTGAAGAACAATCTCTGCTCCAAGATTTCTCTCCATTATCTGTGACTTAATTTACAGTGCTGAATTATGTAAATCCCCATTCCTTTGGTCCAACTTTTACAACTCCGAATGGCTCGGGCTCTCCATACCCTAAGGTCTCGAGCTCAACGAGGTGAAAAGATATGAAGGCCAATAAGACTGTCATCTGATATGTTACTTATAATTGTGTTTTCTCATTATCTAAAATCTTACAGTCATCTAATCCAATAAAGAGAAATGGTCATCTGCTCGGGCTTCAATTCTAAGAAACCATTCCCCAGTTCTATGGTCCATTCATCAGTAGTATAAATTCACTTATTTGCAGTCTTTCGACTCAATATCAAAATGTTTTCTTTCTCAATAGCTTCATGCTTCTGAAAATATGTGAAAAATATGTGAAAAATTACTAAGTTTATCAGAGTCATTAAAGTTACAATTCGTTTTTGTTCTATGTTTTAACTCATCCATGTTCACTCGGATCTTGTCACTTCTGAATTGCCCAAAATCGGATGGTTCACACTAGGAGTACAGTTTGACATCGGCTGGCATTCTTTCTTTTACAATAACCTTTCCTTCTTTCTGACAGGAGGTCTTATAATAATATAGTTGTCGACCAGTAAAGTAAGTCAAGCAAGCCAGTTCGGTAGCTGTCCAACGGGCAAAGGCTTCTTTCTTTAGAGTGCTACCCGCCCCCTTCTTCATTCATTCATTTAGGCCCGACTAGGAGTGGATCCAGGGAACCTGGCTCGGGAACAGCTTCTTACTAGTAGGGGCTAATCATAGTAAGAGAGTCCAATCTCTGAAATAGAGCTTAGTCTCTCCCCATAGTAGTATACTAGTAAAAGGCGTAGATTATGACTTGATCCAATAGAGTCAGAACACCTTTATATCTAAAAGAAATGGTGCTCGATGAAACGATCCAGATTACACACTATGCTGTGGGCTGGGGGGAGAGCTGCTCTACGAAGCTAGGCGTTCAGTGTTCTTATGGAGGAACCATAGAACCCAAGCCATAATAATCGCTCAATTCCTGTAAGCTAAGGTTCAAGGTTCAATTCCTGTTAGGTAAACAAGCTATGACTACAGTACTAGCACGACATACGTAACATTTGGACATACGTAACATTTGTGATATGTAAGTTGTAATCCCTATGAAGTTGATGATCGAATAATTCGTGTAAGCTAACCTTCAATTCCTGTAAGGTAAGCAACCTGTGACATTGATTAGATGGATACGACTGTATTCGATAGCTTAACTCTATAAGATAGAACACATACATAAACTCTGTATAAAAAAGGTTAACTGTAACTGTATAGGTTAACTGTCACCACCCTATGGACAGAACTGTAATGTAAGAAATCTGATAAATGAATGGAAAGAACTGTAATGTAAGAAATCTGATAAATGAAAACAATGAAAACAGAACTGTAAGAAGAATGAGTTGTAATTCATATATCTGATAAATGAAAACAATGAAAACATAACTGTAAGAAGAATGAGTTGTAATTCATTTAACTGACTTGAATATATTGGCTACTATTTTGTGATGTTGTCTTGAAGTTTGCTGAATAGTTTGAAAGCACAAGATGCAACTTCAACAGTGGGTGGACTTCTTTTATAGTTTTGGGGACTTGATTTTAATTGGTGGACATGGATGCACATGGATTGCAATGGCTTCATTTTGAATGTGTGGTATGGATTTAATTTGCTGTGATCTAATGGTTGGGAATTGTTTATTTGTTGATCCATGTGCTTTGATCTGTTTTAATGAGAAATAGAGTGAGTTGGGTGTCATTTATTGCAGTTATTGGGTCTGGGTGTCATTTATTGAACAAAGTGGATTTAATTGTTATTGGGTTGGGTGTCATTTATTGAACAAATTGGATTTAATTGTTATTGGGTTGGGTGTCATTTATTGAACATAGGGTGTTTAGTTGTTGAACAACACAGCAGTTATGGCTGACATACATTCCTTTTGTTATGTGCAGGTAGGCATATTTATTTGGGATGCAAAGTTGCAGTTATGATGAGTGGGGGTTGAAGTGACTGTTGTTTTGTACTTCTGGAATAGACTAGTTTGGAAGCTTTTATGGCTCTAGCTGTTTTCTACTTGGGTCAATATGTTTTGCAATATTAAATAGTTAAATATTATTTATGGACAGTTGTGGGCCCAGTCAATATATGGGTGATTTTTGGACATAATTTAAAACTTATTTATACATAATGTTATTTATTTCTGTTTAAATTTTGGTTTCAAAAGTCTTAATCACTAGTGGTTTGGTGGGACCAGTATTATATCAACTACTGGTCCCTGCACAACATTAGGAATCTCTCCCCTTGTTGTGGGGAAAAGTATCCAACACGGAATGACCCTATCCCACTCTAAGGGTGATAGTTCCTTAGCGACAGCTGAAGCAAAGCTATCTAAAGTTACTTCTTTATGACATGCAAGAGATGAAAGGAAGAGATCCACTTACCGATGTCTTGCGCAAATGGTCGATCCAATCTCCTCTATTTGCTGCTCGCTCCCAGCTCCAAGTCTTCTCACGGGCCCAGCTACACGAGATCCTGCGAACAAGACAAGAAAAGGAAACTACAAGAAGCATGCATTCATAATTGATTCAAGGATTAGCATAAATCAAATACGCAAGTAAGACAATACACCATTGAAACACATGCGAATAGAAGAACCTCAAATGATTTATTAATATAAGGAAGTAAGGTTCAGGCGGTGATACAACCGTAAGAGGTCCAATCCAGCATCACCTTCCCGACGGAAACAAATCTCCTCTTCACCTCCCTCAAGCAATCACCCAATACTCACAACTGTAAACCAACAGCAATTCTTTGCACAAAATTCCGGCCTCTAGATCCCATGGGATGAGATCCTTATACAGAGTTTTGGAGTGAAGATAAGTTAGCTTGATGTGTGACTTGTTGTCCTCTTCAACTCTAGTTGTTCTTCAGTCCTTGAGTCCAGTCGGAGTTTATACCTTCCACTTGGAGTTTTAGAACCTCTTTACTCATCATTAGGCGAATCTTCTGATCCAAGTGTCATTTTGGAAGCTTCCTGGGCACTGGCACATTGAGAAAAGATTCCTCCACATGTCAAAGTACACCCAGCGCAGGTAGCCTTTGTTGCACTTGCTATGCAGCGCAGGTACACCATAGAGCTTTTGACATTCAGCACAGATGCTTAGTGGAGCAGCTGCTTTGATCCAAAATTGACCTGTTTTTGAGTGTTTTTCAGTGGAGAACTGATCTGAAGTGCTGTGGTTTGCTGACCTTGTTCCTCTAGGGGTAGGAACAACATGTTTAGGGACTTTGGATCCCTCAGATTATTGACATTTCATGCTCCATGCTGTAAGGCACAAAAATGTCTATAACAGTTGCCCCCTAAAGTATGAGGTCGTTTATCAGGTGAAATGCTTTATTAGGAGGATCCGAAGTTCATTCAATCGTCGGGAGGTGACCTGTAACAAAATACAATACAATACATTATCTTTTCATACTTTCTTTTCATGATCTAGCTGATGCGGGCATTTCCCATGCTCAGCTTTATAAATACATTTGCTGTACATAAACAGACGATCGTCTGATAATAGACTGATAATTCTCTGCTTTTAATTATCATCCTTTTAGTAGGATGATCATCTGCTGCACATGTCTATGTTTTTATCTCCTGAATATATATCGCAGCCCGGATGGATGAAACTAGATCCGGGGTCTTCAAACTTGTCCGATCTTCACTCTAGTACAAGTCGATCCATGTGAGAATTTCTTGAAGTCGAACATGGAAAGACATCGCTTGATTACCAGTCAATAATGTAAACTGTTAACAAGCGCGAGAGGAATCACCGATAATGATGATGACCCTCAAGGTACTGCAGCACAATTCACGTGGCGTGAATATAGGATCTGACGTCGAACACCACGCAAAGTCTCCCGGTCGAAGGTCATTAATGTATACCTATCGCCGGAAGTGAGAAACTTGCCATTGAGGCATGCAAGCTTCAAAGTACTGAGGGGGTGTTCCTAGATCAACTTCTTGGATAGTGAGCTGATGTCGACAAGAAGTGATCCGTCAAAGGAGGGCCTTAATGAATCCCACATTAGTGACACGGAACGGAGCTAGTGATGATGGTGAAAACGATCTGTGAAATATGATTCAGGGTGGCGGTCATGGAAGGACGAAAGATGATGTATGGTAGTGGATGGGACCCGGTTGACACTTTCTGAATGACATCTCTTGAACATATAACGACACTGATGTGATGGATCGGTAGCATTACCCCATGTATGGATGCTATGGCGAGACCATGGTGAAGGGACCAGTGAATGATAATAACCCAACCCGATATTTACGGAGGCAAAAGTGTCATGTTCAAGAGCGACTTGCTACCATTAAGCTTTGAGGTTCTTCCCAATTTTTCCCCAGTCATTTCTGACCAGTACCTCTTTATTTTTGTCAAGCTTGAGGAGGATAACATATGCTTGTTCTATAACCTGCCCTTCGGGCAAGCCCATCGCTATGTTTTAACGAGCTTAACGATAGGGAAACTCGTTCTCGTCTAAAGACAAGTTTGTCGCTATCTAATATTTTTAACGAGCCCAGCGACAAAGATAACTCGGTCCTTTTCATCTTTAGAGAGTCTGAAAAGGGTACATAAAGTGGACTCCAGGGGTCCTTTTTCGTCATCTAATCCCTTAAGTCCGAAAAAGTATAAAACAATACAAAAGGGATGAATGTTCGATATCTTTATCGAGCCGAACTAGGCAAGCGCTCGATCTTTTTGTGCAATAATCGCTCAGGTCCAAAAAGATTAAAATCTAGAGGAGGGATAGCTCTTCTGGTCCTTTTAACGAGCTGGAAGGCCAAAACTCGGCAAACTTTTCATATTTTACGAGTCAGTGAAAAGAGCTCAAAGAAGACTCGTATTTTGAGGAACGAGTGATAAACAGGGATAGCAGCAGATTCCAGGTACAGGTTGGAATTTTCCAATCACGGCAGTGTCACAAGGATGGCTAGGTGAAATCACTCTTCGCAGCTGTTCCTCAAAATACGTAAACAATCAAGTGGATGTGAATGATCGGCCAAATGAAAAGTGGAGGTGACGGTGCACAAACACGACCAAGGCTTTTATGGCTGATGAATTTACGGTCTCAAATGGTTATTTACCGGTTCATTTTTTCTGGATGAGCTTGAACTCTGGGGGGGAAGCCTGCTCACATGCTTATGTTTATTTTTTAACGAGCATGAAGTCTGCGTTAAAACTGCTCGGATCTTGCGTTTATTTTTTAACGAGCATGAACTTTGCCAAAACTGCTCGTTTTGCGTTTATTTTTTAACGAGCATGAACTTTTCCAAAACTGCTCGTTTATTTTGCATGCCCCCAGCATCATAATAACGCATGTCAAAGGAGGGTGCCCCCCAAGCTTCATTGCATTCAACTTGGTGGTTGGAATGAAGGTTTACCTTTGAATTTTGAAAAGGGGATTTGTTTCATTTTTTAATGAGGTTGACACAGTAAAAGGACTATCCTCATGACTCCTTGTTTCATTTTTTAACGAGGTTGACACGAGATAAGAACTGTCCTCGGGGCCCACTGTATTTACAGTATTTCCATTAGGGCGATGATCCATGCTGACAAAATGTTTAGGAATCTTCTGAATCCGTTAGATATAGAAGATTTCATATTGTAGGTTTCCACTGTGGCTACTTCCGCCAGATTACTCACCGGCGGTAGGGCAAAAGTACCCATTAAGGCAGGGTCTTTTAGGAGACCTACTCCAATATTTTGAAGCGAATGATCGCTTTCATGGATCATTGGAGCGCTTCCCGTAACTTGTGAACTGTCGGGGAGGAAAGTTTGTTGGTCGACGACTGTAATTCCTCCTTGAAAGGGAAATGCAATCTGCCTGAAGTAGGTCGACACAACTGCGGCCATGGCATATATCCAGGGCCTTCCCAGTAGGATGTTGTAATCGAGTTTTCCATCAATTACTTCAACATCGACTTCTACTGTTTTGCCCCCCAGTTCAACTTGCAAGTTACTTAAAATCCCGTATGGAGTGTATGATCGTCCATCAAATGATTTTAATGTCGTTGACGATTTTGACAAGGGTGGTGAGCCTAAACTTTTCCAGCAACTCATCGACATAAGGCATGTAGATGCCCCCTCATCAATAATTGTTCGATGAACAGTTTTGTTGAGGGCTTTCACTTGAATAAGGAAAGCTAGTTGAGCTGGTAACTGAGGGTCATATCCTTTATGATCAAAGGCCACAAGATTGGAATCCATTGGGCCAATCCCACTTATCGCTGCTAGTAAAGCTTGCTCTTGGGAGGGGCAATTTTGCGGTACCTCAAGTGTCGACATAGCAGACGGCGATTGGGCCAGGTCCTCTATTATATTATAATTCTGTGCTATTTTTGCACGAGGATTAAATGTCGATTTGTGTACTACTCCCTTTGGCGACTTTATCATTGGTTTAGGAATGATGGGTGGCACGACTTTGGTCAAAGTTGTTTTTGAACTACTAGGTTGTTTATTTGCCTTTTTGTTCAACTGCTTTGGATTCCTGTAATCTTTATTCCTTGTCAAAGCATTATTCTGCTGCTTTGAGGTGGAAAACATAAGCACTTGGGATAGGGAAGCATTTTGATTAGCAACCAGATTTTGTCTTGGATTAGGAAACGGATCAGTCAATATTGCTGGGGTTTTCGAACTCTTAAAGAGCTTCTTAACTTCAGCTATATGTGGACAATCTTTCGTCCAATGATCCTCATCGCATATATGACACCCTGTCGGGGGTTTCCCTTTCCTTTTCTTTTTCTTCTTGCCCCCTGGTTGCTTCAGCTGTTTGCCCTTGTCGGTCGACATGGCATTTACTTCTGAGGCAAGAAGTTCCTCATTTGCATTTTGACTAGAAATTTTGCGTTTGCTAGTCACGCCATTACTGGTGTGAGAGTTAGTATTTGATTTAGGAGGGGGAGGAATTGAAAATTCAGGTCTAGGGGCGTCAGGTATTTTGTCGTAGAGCGTGCCCGACTGAGTATATACTAAGTCTAAGTATTGAGCACGAGCAATGACTTGCTCCTCTGTTACGACTCCTCCCTTGGCCACATCTTTCGTTATAGCCGGAAGTAACGACTTTATAAACCATTCAGCTAACAGCTGATCGGGAACGTAAGTTTTCACCATCCTACGACGACGTCGCCACTCATGTATATGATCAGATATGTGAGTGGCCGTTGTCTGTTTGAAGTTGGTAAGGAGTTCTGTTCCCGTTTCATACCTTATCGGTAATTGAAAATGGGTTAAGAAAGTCGTGGCTAAGGAGCTGAAATTGTCGAAAGAGGCTCTTGGAAATTCAATGTACCATTTAGCCACTGGACCTGTCAATGTCCTCTGGAAGAGGCGAAGTCTTATCGAATCATCGTTTAGAGTGTTCGATGAACACCACAGATGAAAAGTTATGACGTGATTCGACGGGTCTTCACCTGGATTTCCATTGAATTTAGGAATGTCCGATGGAAGTTTATGCGGAATTGCTGGCCACCAAGGGGCATAAGCAATTGGATCATTCGTCAGCCGGTTTAGATCTGGTAATTCTAGAGTTGCTACAAAGGGAAACTGTTGGTTCAGGTTAGGCGAAGCATATCCAGGATAAGATGGTATTGCCTGAGCAATGGGTCTTTGCAGACCAGCATAATGCTGACAACTTTGACAAAGTTGATGGGCATAACCATTATAGCATGGTTGCCCATTACTTACAAAGACTTGTTGCTCAGGTCCTTGATATGATTGCTGGAATGGCGGTTGTTGAGATTGAACCAGCTCTGGTTGTTGGACCATTTGCTGTCGACCAATACTGGATGATTGACCAAGATGAGGAGTCACAGTACTTGTTTGAGCCTGAGTCGCTCCAGATAAGGAGGCACTACCATGAGATTGTGATTGAGCCGCTGAGACAAGAGGTTGTTGTATTACAACAGGTAGCGCTTGTACTTGCGACGCATTTGCCATAGCAGGTGTGGTGGTAATATTCGATGCAGGGTGTACTGGTTGCATTGAATATACAACTCCTGGTTGTTGGGGCAATATTGGTACCCAACCGCTGGATGTAATTCCAGTTTGACCTGATCCTTGTTGTAAACTCTCATATGGTTGTTCTCTAGGAGGGAACAATGAAAGAGCATACTGCCCTCCACATGTTGGAAATCCAGTACTTAAAGGGTAAATTGGCCTTTGAAGACACATTGGATCAATTTGTTGAGTTTCAACATAAGAAGTACCAGATGATAATCCGGATGAAGAAATAGGAACTAACCATATCGTCGTCCCTGATGGGACTCCGGCTTGTTGTTAACAATTTGCCGGGACAGATGGTATACCAGCGAACATTGTTGGAGTAGCAGCAGGAGGTTCTGCTGCTGCTGTGTCAGACGACACAGTCCTAGATGTCAACGGTTGTTCAGACATATCTAGTCTATCCAAAAGATTTCTTAGCGATTCTACAAGAACTTACGATGCCAAAAGACTAACTTCGAAGATCAACGCAGGAATAGGAGGTGATTATGTTCCGTTTAAAATGAATTTTATATGACGACGCTTTAGACACAACTTGCTTTTTCACCTTTTAAGAGTCGAGAAAAAGCTAAAGATGACTCTAGTCTCCTTCGATGTATTAACGAGCCCGAAGTGACAAATGCTCGGATGGACTTTTTCAGTTATAGAGTTTGAAAAAGGCCAAAAGAAACTACTCTGGAGTTCTAGGCAAAGGGTGTGCCAAACCTTTCGCGAAACCACAGAATATGTTTTACGGTACGAGTGGTCGATCTTCGTGAATGCTGTGTTCACTGCATCGCGATCAGTAGGGCGGCCGACACGGCTTCCTATGGATAAAGGCTTTGTTCCTATAGGGGTCCCCCGATATACTCGACGGTACGCGAGGGCACAAGTCCGTATTAGTGCTATCGTCCCTCAGGAGGAATCACCCACCTTCGTAGAGATCGACGATCACTATGTTTAACGACGCCGGAACACGTCTCTACCTAGACCTCTACTGTGTTTCGTTATGTTTCAAAGCATTGTTAGATAAATTCAGTTCTTTTTAGGTTGATCTTGCTTAGCAGTTTGCCTTTATGGATCACCACGTGATGTATGATACAACTCCTAAATGCAGTCTAAGAATGATAAGCAAGCTTTTTCAATTCTTTCAACTTTATGAAAATCTTAACTACTCAGGGAAAAGAAAGACATCATCTTTTCAAACAGATCATAGAGCACACACTGATGCACTTTTCCTAAATCGACATGCAAACTGTCAAAATGCACATGCACAATGCAAGTATTTATTTTCTTCTTCCTTAATGTTGATGTATTACAAAAAGAAAGCTGTCGTATAATTTCGAATTCAATTTCAAGTGAAAGAAAACAAGTTTTTGTCCAATAATCAAAAGAACACCTTAAGATTCACTCGTTTCAACACAAGAAATACTGAAATTCGAACCATATAACGAAAGCAAATGTTCAAGCAGCTATGAACAGTAATAAACTAGCTCTTAGAATCACAACGACACTTTCTTACAGGCCTAGATCCAAGAGGTCACAGCAAGACTAGTTCACTTTCGCTACGGGAAATTGTGAATGAAAGCAAGAAATACAATAAGAACAATCACGGTTTCTTCATACAACTGAGGCGGAATGAAGGCGAAGAAAGGTAGTTTCAGCTGGGTATACAGGTTGACAACAGGCTGCAAAAACAATATTGAAAACTGGGCAACAGATAGTAGGGAACCCCAGTTGCACAAGGCAAAACTGGATCAGCGCAGGTACTGCACTGTCAATCTGACATGCAATGCAGGTAGCCCCTTCGGGACCTGCGTTGCAGCGCAGGTAGCCTTTGCTGCAGCTGCACTGAAGAGACAACTCTCGTCTCTCTCAGATTCCGGGTCACAGTTTGCTCAAAAATCAATGGTTTTTGGCCAAATCAGAGGCTATCAGCCAAGTATACACTAGAGGATGATTAAGGAAGATGAACACTATCACAAAGAGCTAAAAAGAGTCCTTGTGGATCAGCTCTTCAAATCATAAACATGCCCAGCACTGAGCTAGAGTAGCTGCCCTCTACTTTGCGTTCGAAGGATTCGAATGCAGTTCGATTCGGTACTCCCTTTGTTTAGGAAATGAATAGCAAGAAACACAAGCTACCAACAAGACACGATCCCCAGCGGAGTCGCCAGTCTGTTGTGGGGAAAAGTATCCAACACGGAATGACCCTATCCCACTCTAAGGGTGATAGTTCCTTAGCAACAGCTGAAGCAAAGCTATCTAAAGTTACTTCTTTATGACATGCAAGAGATGAAAGGAAGAGATCCACTTACCGATGTCTTGCGCAAATGGTCGATCCAATCTCCTCTATTTGCCGCTCGCTCCCAGCTCCAAGTCTTCTCACGGGCCCAGCTACACGAGATCCTGCGAACAAGACAAGAAAAGGAAACTACAAGAAGCATGCATTCATAATTGATTCAAGGATTAGCATAAATCAAATACGCAAGTAAGACAATACACCATTGAAACACATGCGAATAGAAGAACCTCAAATGCTTTATTAATATAAGGAAGTAAGGTTCAGGCGGTGATACAACCGTAAGAGGTCCAATCCAGCATCACCTTCCCGACAGAAAGAAATCTCCTCTTCACCTCCCTCAAGAAATCACCCAATACTCACAACTGTAAACCAACAACAATTCTTTGCACAAAATTCCGGCCTCTAGATCCCATGGGATGAGATCCTTATATAGAGTTTTGGAGTGAAGATAAGTCAGCTTGATGTGTGACTTGTTGTCCACTTCAACTCTAGTTGTTCTTCAGTCCTTGAGTCCACTCGGAGTTTCTACCTTCCACTTGGAGTTTTAGAACCTCTTTACTCATCATTAGGCGAATCTTCTGATCCAAGTGTCATTTTGGAAGCTTCCTGGGCACTGGCACATTGAGAAAAGATTCCTCCACATGTCAAAGTATGCCCAGCGCAGGTAGCCTTTGTTGCACTTGCTATGCAGCGCAGGTACACCATAGAGCTTTTGACATTCAGCGCAGATGCTTAGTGGAGCAGCTGCTTTGATCCAAAATTGACCTATTTTTGAGTGTTTTTCAGTGGAGAACTGATCTGAAGTGCTGTGGTTTGCTGACCTTGTTCCTCTAGGGGTAGGAACAACATGTTTAGGGACTTTGGATCCCTCAGATTATTGACATTTCATGCTCCATGCTGTAAGGCACAAAAATGTCTATAACACCCCTATTTACTCTCTCTGTTGAAGATCAAGTGCTTTACTTCACATTTCTTTCGTTTGAAGGTTGAAATGGTCGACTCCGTGAGTTGTGAACCTCTATGATGACCCAGGGGCTTGAATCATAATAAAATATAATTTAGCTTTTAATATTTTTTATATTTATTTTATAATTTAGCGCGTTTTGTCAATATTATGGAAATTAAATAAAAAAAAATTATAATTTTTTTCGTTATTTAAAAAGAAAATTATCTCCCCCAAGAGTTCTCAAATAACTGCCATTTACCTTCATAATCCATATACAACAGTTGTATTTACGGAGCTTTCTCCACTTCATTTGATTTTATTTTTACTCTATATTCTTTAAGAAGTTATATTTTTACTCTATGTTTTTTTCTTTTCTTTATATTTATTTAAAGTTGGATTGTCTATGGTATGAGTGGTTCCGATGGTATGCTGAGTCTGATGGTTCAAAACTAGAGGGTAAAGTATGTATGTCTTTGTAAAATTAGTAGCCAAATAGCTACTAATGGATCTCATATAACTCACAAGCAACACAACACATTATATTTCATTAGTCAATAACCAAAAGATATTAATGAGTCTCATATCACTTAGGAGCAATACAACACACTATATTGCATTCATCAACTAATGAGTCTCATATCACTCAAGAGAAACACAACACACTATATTGCATTCATCAAAAACCATTACATAAAAAATAGCTAATAATGGGTCTCACATCACTCTAGAGGAACACAACACACTGTATTGCATTCATCAACTAATGAGTCTCTTATCACTGAGGAACAACACAACACACTATATTGCATTCACTAGTAACCATTATATAAAAACTTGAAGAATCACTCAGGAGCAACACAACACACTATATTGCATTCATCAATAACCATTGCATACATAGGATTATATTATTGTTGAGCAACTTCAACTGCAAGCCTACTAAGTTTAAATAAGGTAAACAATTCAACAACACATAACTAGAACTAAATATGGGAGAATCTTCTAAATATTCTCCATTATTCCAACACTCTCCCTTAATGAAAAAATGTGTTTTCCACCACATCAATGGATTCCTACATACTTCAAATTTTGCCTCTACAAGAGACTTTGTAAAGATGTCAACCACCTTTTTGTTCTAATTACAATAGACTAAATCAATTTTCTTGGACTACATTTTTTCCCTCACAAAATGATAATGTGTCTCAATATGCTTTGATGTTGTGTGGTACATAGAATTGTTGGCTAGCTTGATTGTGCTTTGATTGCCACACTCGATAATAGCTGAATGTTTTTAGTATTGCTCCAACATTTTCAAGAATTTGTCTCAGCCAAATTGCTTGACACATATCACTACACAAAGCTTTATACTTAGCTTTAGGGAATGGAAAAGAAACAATGGGTTGTTTCTTAATTCTCGAAGCTACAATGCTCAATGCTCGAAGGGAATGACAAAGTCTAAATGTGTAACCTTAAAAATAGCCTTCCAAATTAGCATCAAAGTCATCACTATATTTAATACAAAAGTTAATTATTCCTTTTAGTTATTGAATAACTCACTTCGCTCCTCGAAAATGGATTTCAAGAGGTTTGGCCATGAATTGCCTTAGAATGGTAACTAAATATGTTGTATCTCACTTGGTTGTAGTGAGATAATTTAAACTTCCCCCAAATTGATGATACAATGTACTATCCACCTCTTTTGTCCCATCATTATTGCATAGTTTGGCATTGTTTTCTAATGGCATTGATACTTCCCTGAATTGGTCCATTTAGAGTCTTTTTAGTAACTCCTTCTTATACTTACTTTGTGTAACCAATGTTTGTCCACAAATTCTCCATATCTCAAGACCTAAGCAATAGTGCAATTCACCAAGGTCTTTGATTTCAAACCCTTTAGCTTAATCAATTAGCTTAGAAGTATCGTCTATTATAATAATATTTTCAACGTATAGAGATGTCCTTTTTAATCCATCTTGATATAGAGAATAGGGTCAATTTATCTTTTCATAAAACCATTTTGAAGAACGAAAGAATCAATCTTCACATACCATGATCTTGATTCTTGTTTCAATCCATATAATGATTTATTTAACTTGAAAATAAGGTGTTCTTGGCCCTTTTTAAAAAACTCTTCTAGCTAAAGAAAATATACTTCTTTTAGTTCTCCATTCAAGAAGGCTAGCTTGATATCTAGATGATGTAGTTTCCATTTATGCTTCTTAGCTAAGGAATTCATCAATCTAATATTATTTAACTTAGCTACAACTGCACAAAAATTCTTCATAATCAATTCCCTCTTTCTGTGTGTATCCTTTTGCAGCTAACGTGACCTTATATTTATGTATACTCCCATATTCAACTTAAAATTTAGGTTAAACAACCATTTGGATCCTATGGGTACCTTATTTTGAGGAAATCTTGTGAGTTCCCGAGTATCATTCTTCAATATAAACTCATATTCTTCCTTCATTGCATCACTCCATTCTTTATGTTCATTAGCTTCTTTGAAATTCAAAGGTTCTATGACATTAATAACTTTAGACATTAAGGAATAATATATAAATCTTAATGGTGATTGAGTTTGGCAACATAACCTTCTTAGTATTTCGTTGCTTTCATCTGTTATCCTTTTTTGTAGTGAATCATCTCCTCCTCTTGGTGTGTTCTGGCTTTTAGAGGTGTCTATGTCACTGGATTATTCCTCCTCTTTCTATTCTTGCATAATATTTTCTCCTTTCTTGACATCATCATGCTCATAATTGATATTCCATGCATCATTCGTGGCATTCTTATAGGCTTTATGTAAGGGATCATGAAATAATGCATTTATGCTTGCAAATATTTTGTGTGCAAGAATCAAATAACATATAAACTCTATGATCATAATAGTGACCTATTAAAATACACTCGATATCGTTCCGGTCAAGTTTCCTCCTGTCATATTTAAAAAGATTAGAGCATGATTTACTATCAAAGTCTCTCTGATGGCTTATTGCTAGTTTATATCCATTAATTTCTTCAAAAGGAGTCATATAACTTAAACTTTTAGTTGGAATCATTTTTTTCATGTAAACAACACTATTATCAACTTCATCTTGATAGGAATTGGTAAGATTTTTACATTTTAACATGTTTTGTGCACATTCGACTAGGTTATGTTCTTCCTTTCAACTACTCCATTTTGTTGTGAAGCATATAGTATTGTGTATTTTTGTACAATTCCATGGGATTTGCAATACTTGATCAATTAATTTGAGATATATTGTCCCCCTTGATAGGATTAGATGATCTTGAAGTATTTTCTTGTTTGTTGTTCAACCATAGTTTTGAACTCCTTAAAATTTTCACATACTTTACTCTTGTTTCTCACGACGTATATGCATGTATATTTCATATAATCATCAATAAAGATAAAAAGGTAATATGTTCCACCTAATGGTCTAGTATGCATAGGACCACATACATATGTATTCACAAGTTCTAAAATATTGTCTTTCCCTTCTATCTATGTGTGTAGGGAACCCTTCCCTATGCATCTTCCCTAATGCATACTCTTCACATGCACAATACTAATTCCTAGGTATTGGAAGCCCTTTCTACCATTATGCTATTTGCAATAGTAATATATCATGAAAATGAATGTAGCCATATCATTGATGCCAAAGAGATTATGTTGTCATTTTCATGGATGGAAATGCTTGATGGATTTTTGTTGTCACATTGAGCTTATACAATCCAACAATTCAAACTCTTATTGTAATGTCCTTGAAATGATCCTACATGTCTTTCACCATACAATGTGAATTTGTAAATTTAGACTTCTAGCCCTTATCATTAGTAATAGAGAATGAGATTAGATTCTTATTAATACTAGACATGTACATCACATTGTTGATTAGTTTAACATGACCATTAATTAATGTAACTCATACAACACCACACCCTTTCATTTCATGCGCACGATCATCTCTAAGATAAATATTTGTACCATTGTTAGTTTCATGAATGTTTTCAAAATAGTGCCTATTACAGGAAACATGTATGGATGCTTCAACATCAATAGACCAAGTATTTGGATCATCTACTTCAACAGATAGTGAAACATTTATAACAAACACTTTAAGATTTTTGATGCCATCATTGATTATTTATCCCTTATAAAAATTTTACTAGTATGTTTTTAATTTTTATGTTTGGACTCATGATATATTATTTTCATGCAATCATTAGAGTAATTTCCAAACCTTCCATAGTAATGGCATTTACTATTGTCCTTTGGATATGTCATACCTAGTTTTGATTTTGCAAATGGTGGCTTACCAAATGATGGATTTGCTTGTGGTGAATTTCCTCCTTTATTACCTTGCCAAGGATTCCTCTTGAAATTTGGTTTCCCTTTCTCCATTAACGCTAAATCAAAATTTTGAGGCTTAATATTTCTTTGTGTCTCTTACCCGTGCTTGAGTATGCCTACCAAGTCATAAAATGTGGGAGCTTTTTCCCTTGTTGTAAGACCTATGATGAACATTTTATACTCATCTGACATTGCATTTGAGGTTATAGTGACTAGGTCAGTGCTAGATGTTACTTCTCCTATGTCTCAAAGTTTATATTTAAAATCCTTAATTCTTGAAATAAATTACTCATAGTTTCATTTTCTTCCACTTCAATAGATATAAGCTTACCCTTCAAGGAAAAAAGTTAATTTCTATTCTTTTCTTCATACAAACCCTTTAGCATTGTCTAGGTCTCTTTCAACATCTTGCAGTATCTGTGATGTGGTATAATGTTATCTTTTATGGAAATTCATAACAACGCTTTCACCTTAGTCTCTCACTTCTCCCAATCATGAATTGATGCAGTTGTAGCTCCCACAGATACTTATGGCTTCACTTCATCACCACTCATTATCGACGAGACATTGTATCCTTCCATTAATGTTTTCACTTTAAACTTTCCATCCACATAATTGGCATCATTCAACATGGTTGATTCATTTATGTAATGATCTTCTAGGGGATTAGCCATCCAAATATTTTTAAATCAAGGTTATATAAAAATATAAAAGTCAAACCAAATATAAGAAGTTTCATAGCAGTTGATTCCTTCACTTTAACGTAAACACCAAACACTAAATATAAACAATAAATATAAGGATTAAAAGCTCCAAAATATGGCAATCACATGCTTCACACAATTTGAGTCTATGCTAGACACAAAACAATAATTTTCAAGCAACTCCTCTATATTTGAAACAATTAATTAATGATGGATTTGTATTTGAATCTCTACACATGGGTGAACTCCTATGTAAAATCAACCATGGAGATCTGGCTCATATCCTAGCAACCACACATCAACACAAAATTATTTGAACTATGGGCTTGTTAGATCTTGTTATAATATCGTCCAAGGTAGCTTCAATTCTCTTCATATTAAGGATCCAATCGAATGATAGTAATTTCGAAGAATGTCCCATATTTTTTATTACAATTGGAAATGATTCATTGTGGTCTTCCTCTTTGTAGAGGACACATATATTTAAAGGATCTCAAACTGATGATAGAGGTATGATTCCTCCCTAATGCAACACTTCCTAGATAACTCTGGTCAGAAACACTTCCACAGTGCAGGTTGTACACAACTTGACAATGCTCAACACCACAGGCACCAATAGCTTCATGAGAAAGTCCCACGTTCATTGATTTGTAGCAGTAGGCTCATACACATTTCGTTAGGCTTAGCCTACCTAAACGCACAACTTGAATCAACACATCCTTCTCACACCAGTTGAACTCAACTCTAGCCTTACGACCCACAATCTTGTTCGGGTGCCAACAAAAAAAAATCAAAGACATAACTTCAAGAAAGATGAATTTTTTTGGTGAGGAAAAATTCACTGAGGAGACTACACCACATCATACTATCTTGCATTCATGAAGCCAACTAACCATTAAGTATATAGGATTAGATTATTGTTGAACTACCTCCTATCATATTGGAACTACCAACCAAGTCTAAAAAAAGAAAATAATTCAACAACACATAACAAGATACAAATATGGTAGAAGATTCTAGACATTTGTTATTCCAACCATCTATATAAACATCGAAACTTATTTATGCTAATATTTTTATAAAAGTTAATTAAATTATAATTTTTTAAGATATATATATATATATATATATATATATATATATATATATATATATATATATATATATCTAATTAATTAATTTTAATGATGGAGATTTACCTTACTTTATCATGATTTTTTTTAATTTCTATATAATTTTTTCACAATATTATAGACTAACATAATAACTTATCAATACTACGTGACTATTATAATAAGTGTTAATATGATATTTTTTAATTATTAATTTAAAATAAATCAAGTAAAATAGCATAACTAAACTAGACATAAATTTAAACCCCTAATTTAATAAATATCACCAGCCTACTAATTACTTATAACTAAATTATAATTAAAAAAACTCAAATTAATAAAATCTTAGATGTTTTAATTTGTAATTTTTATTTTCACAAAATAATATTTTATATTAACCTTTTTAATAGTTTAATAAATAAATAAATATATTTATATTTGACATGATATATATATATATATATATATATATATATTTCTCACAAATTACCTAATAACAAAGTTTACTTTCATTATAAAAATTATAGATTGTTAAGCCAAATTAAAATATTTTTATTAAAAAAATAGATCATTCAACATTGACCATATCCAAACCATACCATATCTTGTTCATAAAAAAATCTACCAAATATTAATAAAATTGAATTAAATTAATTAAAAAAATTATTATATAATTGTTCGTAACAATTATGAAAGCAAAATAAGATATACATCAATAATGTTATGTCCAACCAATTACATTCAATGTTTTCCCTTCGGAGTCGTCTCTATCATAAAATTTTGGAATTCCTTATGCAAAGCCTTGAACGAAATCAACTCTTAGTTGCACACGTCCCAGCATGGAGTACGAAATCAACTCTTAGTTGCACACCTCCCAGCATGGAGTTTATACACTAATTTGGGTAAACATAAGACTGCGATGCGTTCGAGTTACTTGACAATGGGAACGAGGTTCCGGAGCCATTGTCAATCCACCTATCTTATAATTGTCAATCCAGGACAATTATAAGATAAAATTAAGCCATAACAACTAATGTGTGAATAAAACATAGGGTTTTGTCATTAACCCCAAATCCCAATCCTATATGAATAGTTGTTTTGTAATGCTCGTGAATTATTATTTTAAATTAAGATACATAAATGGTTGGCCGACTTTGTAATAATATTGCATATTGATCACAATTTGGTGGGGTAAGTTAATTGCACGGTATTTTAACTTATTGATAAAATGACCTTTTAAAGTAATTTTAATCAAATTTTAGTTAATATTTTTATAAACATGAGTTTAATTTGTAGAATTTGAGTGTCGAAGGGATTGTTTAGGGTGTTGAATCTATTTATGCTTTCAAAAATATATGCCAAAGAACAAAATACCAAATATCGTTTGAGATTGTATCATAAGATTGCGTTGAAAAAAGCCATTTTTTATAGAAGTTAGACTACACTATTTGATTTCATTAATAATAGATAAACATATATAGATTTATGAGTAACATAATCATGCTACTAGTATGAATTTCACTTTTATAGAACAAGGTTCCATCTAACTAATGGAAAACTATGAAAGACAAATGGCAAGTCCAAGAAAACTGATTCTCTAGAGGGAAACTTAGACTAGGGAGAAAGAACGGATTTTAAGGGGCCACCTCACACAAGACATATAGGGTTTAATAATGGAACAAGTCCTAGGAAATAAATAATTGTTAGGGTGAGGTTTTCTACATGTTAGGAGGCTCGTAGGAGTCAAGGATGAGTGTAGAAACACCTAAAGAGAGCAAGGATTCTCAAGCCATGGGAGGTGGGAGCACATTGGATGTGTTACGTTAAGTCTTTATCTTTGAATTCAATCATCTACTATTCAAAAGAAAAAAATTGTAGAACTAATAATAGGCATGATGAGGTCATCTGTGTAAAATCACAATCTAGGCTTGGAGCTATCTCGGTAAATAAATTTGTCTTATCAATTGACTATGGATAGGTGGCACACCCCTCATCAATTTGTGTTGCCATGTCTGGTTACAAGTTCATTAGATGCTTAATATGTATGTTACAAAAGTAGCATCAAATTTCATGCTTAGCAATGTGAGTACAACATGTAAGATCTTTTAATTTGTTTACTGGTTCCTTGATTAATGATAGAGAGAATGTCACAACTTCTTTATGTATTTAGACAAAAAATGTTACAACTTCTTTATGTAATTATACAAATATTTTTATTGTTCCTTATGTATCTAGACAAAGAAGGTTGTAGTTATTTATGTATTTAGAAAGAATAAAAATCAAGTAGGTTTGATAGTTGGTTATCAAATCTATTCTAGGATTACTTTTTAATAAGGATCATGCTTCAAAAAATAACCACATAATAACTTATTTCCTACAAAAACTCCCGAGACATATTAATAGGGAGAAATGCTAAAACCCCCTCTATAATTGGTCAGTATAATATTCACCACCTAAATGAATGGATAAGAAGGGATTATAATAGAATGTATGGGGTTGAGAAATGATATACTTGTCTAGAGAAACCATTTCATAATGAATAATTGCAAGGAAAAAATACCCAGTTAATATACTAAAGGTAATGCAACAAGAAGCATTAAACTAGATAAAAAACAAACTTTTCTTTGGACAAATTGTCATCATAGACTATTTTCACAAATTTCTTGAAATATGGGTAAATTCGTCGACAAACAACACACACGAGTAGAGTTAAATGTAGATGTAAAAACTATTGGTATTTCCTGTAGAAATGAATTTATGCAATGTAGATTCTAGAAGTTATAATAAAATTCTGATCCCATCCCTTATGCCGCCATTACAACTTGAAGCCTTAGATTCTTAAGCATAGAAAATCACAATATAAGTGATGTTGTTCCCAACGAAAAAGGGAAAGTGATGACAATATAGTAGCTTTATAACCATTCATTTGAAGGATAAATTTTATGCATCGATGCTCAGCAATAACAAGAAAACAAAAAAATGGCATACAATATGTAATGTACAAAGGCATGCCAATGTTTGTTAAATTGTCTAGAGGGACAAACCCCTTATAGTAGTTATGAGTCAACGACATAGGTAACAACTTAAATATCATATGTATTTTACATTAGTAACTCTACATGGTACACATAGAGTCAATGTTACACCATGCTGGAATCAAGGGGCTTGAGTGTGATGCCCTACCCTTATCCATAAACAAAAATATTTGTAGAAAGAAACATTTTCAAAGTACCACATAAAACATTAAACAAAATCCATATTCTTCTATTAACCCCAAGATAATTTTTTAATGAATACACAATTAGAAGGAACAATGCCCTAGGTCATGAACCGTCCCCCAATATTTCAACTACAAGGTACATAAGTTTACATGACACTACAAACCGATGACATCTGTGAAAGAGGGGATTTATATACAAAGCAAGCAAGTAGAGCGGGCGAATAGAAGCCACATGCAAGCAATCGTATTCCTATCATCGCTATGCCAAGTAACACTAAGTGCTATAAAATCATTTAGAAGTGTATTGATGGACTAACTTACATCTCCCAGTTTGAAATTAATAGATTTTTTCTTCCAAGAGGTGAAATCCATACCAAACTACACCTAGAAGTCACTAACCACCTAAATATAATGAGCTAAGAACAAAAGATACAAGGCCCAAATTAATATATATATATATATATATATATATATATATATATATAGAGAGAGAGAGAGAGAGAGAGAGAGAGAGATATTAACAGTACCTATAACATCATTGAAAACCCATCGACATTGTTATATATTACAAGAGAGTTACTACCATAATAGGGATGAGATTTGTAATGAAAAAACATAGCAGGGATAATTTCTATCATTGAAACTAAAAATTGAGATGTTGAAAGGGAAAGGGGGAGTAGGAAAAGGCCGGAGACAACAACAATCATTGAGAGGAAGAACATTTGTAATGAAGAGAAAGATAAATCATTACAATGGAAACCCCATATGAAGATATAATTCCACTATCATGTAACCACGTACAATCGTAATAGAGTTGGAAAATACACAAGCCCAAGCGAAGGTTTAATGAATGAAGGTGACATAACGAACAGTTTAGAAACATTACTCCGAAAACATTTATAAATGATAGCCTCACAATTTTCTTATGAGGAGACCAAAATCCACCATCCACATATTCACTAATTACGATTGTACTTTTGGGATCTACTCTGGTAAGGCTATAATCTAGAAACCATTAACAATTCCACTTCGACCATTAGTGACCATTATTGATCCAACATCCAAGGGCTGAGAAAACATCAAACAAGTGAATAGGGTGTGGGAGGAAGATCCGCATGTAATATAAGGGGGATGCGTACACCCCAATCACCCACCATGGATGCCACAATTCATATGGGAGGGCACTAATTATGGGAAATGGGAATTCCACCTTAGAACTAGTCACTCCAAACATGAAACACTGCAACCATGTAAACTCCACCATATAAGAGGATAGGCGCAAACATGAAACATTGCAACCATGCTAATAACTTTTACCCTTGTAAAGATTGACCATGTATGTATATATGTATGTATACATCTATGCTCATAATGATACACATCATACTTGATTAAAAGCATATTGGACTTGATAATCCTTCAATTTAGAATTTATAAATATATATCTATATATATATATATATATAGATAAGGTATGTGCACTACATTTAGGGAGAAAAGGAAAAGTTGCAAAGGTAACTAAGTTGCTTACCTTCATCGCATCTGAATAAAATTGAGTTTGACAACCTAAAAGAAATGGATGAAGCTATAAAGTAAGGATAACTATACGATCAAAAATTTAGTTAGAAGACAAAACAATACAAGTTGTGGTCTGCTGATTATAGTAGAAAATCTAGTACACCATTTAAACCTATTTAAAATCCCACAAAGTCTGAAGGATTTAGAATCATGAAAGCAAATTTTACTAGGGAGCCCCATCTTGCCAAAATTGTCGATAAAGAAAAGGAAAAGACTGATTAGTTATACACCATATCCAAGAAGCATCCAAAATCAATAATGTTTCAAAATTTATTCCAGGGATTAGTGTAGCCTTAGAAAACCATCTGATAGAACATCAACCTTCATTGGTTCAAATAGATGGAAAGATAAATACTAAACCTGTTATAGTCCCTGTAGACCTAGTTTCTAGTTAGAGTAATGTGTAATGTAAGGTAGGATAGAGTTGTAAATTAAGGAAAAGAAAACATACACAATCTTGGCTTGTGCAGTTGGCCACTAGGACTAAATGGAAGGTCACAAAATTGATCCCAGGTTATGCCTTAGAAATGGATCCATTAATTTTTTTTGTAAATTTGAATATCCTACCATTAGGATCATAAGGTGTGTTTATTGACATGGACTAGTTCGAGAAACATAGATTAATTCTAAACATCTTGGTTAAGGCCTTTGATTGAGTGGATGATGAAGGGAATTCACCGAAATTCAAGGGAATACCTAGGGCCATAGTTTTAATATGAATTTCTACTGTATAAATGAAGTGTGCCAAGAAGGGATATACCATTTATGATATTCAATTGGTTGACACAAGAAAAGGAAATAGAAAAACCAGTCTTGAATACTTTCCTATCTTTAAGGAGTTTATAGATTTGTTCGAGAAATAGATTTCACAGCTACCACCTAAGTGAAATATCAATGTCACCATAGATTTGATATTTGGGTCGACACGTATTTCATGGGCTCCCAACAAAATGAGTATATCAGAACACACATTACTAAAATTATAGCTACAAAAATGGTTGGAAAGGAGGTACATCTGACTTAACGTGTCACCATGGGAAGAACCAACCTTAGTTATAAGGAAAATTGATGGAACACTAAGGAAATGTATAGATTACAATAAATTAAGAAATACTATTATTAAAAAATACACCTAGTATGAAAGACTGATGATTTATTTGACTAGGTCTAGGGTTTAAAGGTATTTTATAAAGTAAAACTGAGATCATGCTACCACCAAATCTGAATTAACGAATAATATGTACATAAGAATTCATTCCATACTCTCTATGGACACTACAAGTTTTCAATGATAACAACCCTGGTTAAAAATCCATGTAATAAAGTTAGTAAAGGAAAAAAAATAAGACGAAGCTCATGGGACACATATTTCAAGATGAATCATGGGAAAAATGTCCTAGTGTGTGTCAGTTTTCGTTTATTATGGTTAAGGAAATCAAGAATGGAATTGCCAAAGGAGAAGGGGCATGAATTAGAATTTAACTATGAAAATAACGTAGAAAAGGAAGAAAGGAAGGTTCAAGGTTGAAAATTTTCATGAGAGGGAAGTTGAAGGAAAAGCGAAGGAAAATGAAGAGATTAGAGGCCTCAATGATAAAATTGCTTTTGAGGGTTAGTTCATGCCTTCAGCTGGTTTCGATTTTTTAATTGTTATCTTTTTTGAGTTTAGTCTTAGCACTCTCTTTACATTCTCTCACTCTCTCATAATCTTGCACACTTAGAGTATTCTTGGACCACTTGGCATATATTGGATTTGGAGAAAGAATGGAAAGGAAAGAAGGAAAGTGAAAGGGAATAGGTGGATCGACGACTACAGTTGTATTTTTCACAGGTATCAAGTTACATGTTTGATTTCCTTGCTGTTTTTGACAAGCATGGCATCTGCATGTGGTTATTTGTTTATGATCTCTCATTGGTAGGGAGGATTTCCTCAATTGGCAAAGATTTTTCCTACCCTTTCCATTTCCTGGACGGCCATGGTGTTATGGGTTTTCCCATTTGTTTTATGATTCATGCTCATGTTCCTTATGGATCTGGGTTGAGTTACTAGTTCCTAGAGCCTTTTGTTGGAAACATTCTCTGGAAGACCTGTAAAATCTTAGGTTGAGTTACTAGTCCTCGAGCCTTTGCTGGAAAAATTCTTTGGAGCCTTTGCAACAATTGTGGGTTGAGCTACTAGTCCTAGATCTGGGTTGGAACAAATGCTTTGGAGCCCTCCACAACTTGTGTAAACCGATCAATCTAGTGATGTCAAACTGTGAGGCAAAATCATTGGTTGAGGGTTGAGGTGGTTTTGCCTCTAGAAGCCCTAGTTTGGTTTTGTTTTTCTTATTCCATGAGATCCCACATTCATTCTTGGAATATGTCATCAGGGTGATTCGCTAAAAGAAATATTTGGTTCAACCCAATATATGGTCATGTGGTACATGGATGTCCCTGAATTGGTTGGCATTTTCATATTCTGGTAAGAGGTATTTTCTATCGTGATCTATGAGCATATGTATTGATTATGATGGTAATAGTATGGCTGAGTTTCCATGGTTTATATGTTGGTTATTTTTTGGTTTCTATGTTGGTTATATGATGTATAATGCCTATGGATCTTGACATGTTTTATGAATATATCAATCGTTGATGAAGGCATGTACTAAAATTTTTTATTGCAACTATTATGAGAGGGAAATAGACCTTCTTGGTGAGTCTTAGATAAGTTTTAGACATGGGGGCTTCACTCAAGGAACCTCTGACATATCACGTGCATTCATGGCATATTAGATAATACCCGTAATTTGACTACATATTGGAAAATACCTCTAACATTCACATTATTTAACCCCATACCAATATGAATCCAATACACCTTCCCAATTTAAGAAAACCCTACTTTCACTAGATATTGTAGGTATCCATGTTTTCATTAACATTTTTTATACCCCTTTATATATTTTCATTAATTTTGAACTCCATTTTTAGACCTGTGAATATAAAATCCCTTTACCCACTATATATCCCCCAATATATTATATTATTTTTCCATCAATATATATCCCCCAATATATTATGTCATTTTTCCCTCAATATATATCCCCCAATTTGAACCCACGTGGTATGGTATTGCTCCCCCAGGGAAGCCCCTGTGGTTTTAGACCCTTATGTTGAGATATGCATTCGTGACCTGTAGATTACATATTTGTCATGTGTTTGATGAAATGGCTGCCATGGTTAGGATGGGTCAGGTAAAGCCCTTGATAGAGTTTTGAATTAAAGGGTTTTTCTTTGTGTCATTTATGATTTCTAAGAATTTCATTAGGTTCTGGGTATAGGTCTATATCATAGCCCTCAAAAAAGTGGTCAGAAGTTGGGGTTGCTTGCACGAAATTGAGTAATTTAGTCTACAATTGCTAGGAACAAGTCTTATGGAATGACTGAAGGGTTACAATCATTGGCTTGCCTCTTCATGGCAGTGAACGGAGAGTTATATTTGTTGGCTTACTTTTTCATGGGAGCGGTTGCGAGTCTAGGTCAATGAATAAGCAAGTTAACTTAGGGTTTGGGCACTTGGAGTGGTTGTTTGTCTCTTGAGGGTCCTATAGCTCCTAAAGAATGTCAGTATGGTTTTAGTTTTTCCGATTCCACTTCCTTAGTTGTACTTAGGAGGCTGAGTCACATCATAGTAACTCCTCGTCACATATTTACCCCGGTGGACCGGTGAACAAGGGTAAATGTGGGGGGAGGTTGGTTACAGGGTCACGGTTTCAAATCAAGTTTTCGTTATCTTTGGGTGATATTTAATAAGATAGAGTGGTATCAGAGCTCCTAGATTCAACACTTGGACTAGATGGGAAAAATAGGTTTATCACGCATTCATGTTAGTTATCTATGTGATTGTTATGCATGATTTATGATCGTCATTGTTATTGTCATCATGATGTAGTTGGCATGTTATTATGTTGATATGTTGGTGGATATAGAGTAGGAGATGCAAATCATTAGAGTGATGTTGCAACACTCGATCTCAAGGTAAGAGAAGATCATCATATAGGTTGGGAATACAGGGATGCAAGTTTCTATAAACATTATGGTTATGTACAGTCTTGTCATTCTATTGTTTTCAAGATTACATGAATGATAGATTTTAGTTAATCAATGTGGCCACATGCACATGCTTCTGATAGTCATGAATTACAGTAACTTATTGTTATATGAATTCTGTTCATACAGATGATGATTATGTTCATTGCATTTAAGATATTGATGTTATATGTATAGTGCTAATATGGACTGGCCAGTATAGATGATTATGGTTATGATATTTAGGTATGATTTGATATATTTGTGATACTTTTTCATGCTAATTTGGACTAAACTGTGCAGGTTGATAGCCTCCCCTGAGTTATGTTGACGTATGAGTTTGGTTATGTCGTATAATTGGTTATCTAACATGGTATGTTTATAGTTTGTCTACATGTTTGATTAATTGCATGATATGACTATGTGTATATAAGATTGGATGAAAGAATGATCTTGTTTTAAGATGGTTGTACTAATGCAATATGTGCTAACGAAACTTATACATACTTGAGTGTAAGTAGGTACTATTTTTAGTATGATGCTTAATTACTGTGAGTTGATTATGACATGGTTGTTAGTATTCGTAAAGGATGATTTCAAATTAATGTGCACGATGTCTTGATATTTGGAACATGTGATTAACATGTGTGAACAATTGAAGGGCCACATTCTTAATATTAGCATGACAAGGTAACAATTGAGTTGTTCATATAACTAATAGCTGGGTGATGTGATAGCATATAATAAGACTCAATTGCAGTAAGGTAAAAGTTAAAAGAAAGGAATTGGGTGAGAATTCCTTTAGCCATGTTTGGAAACAATAACTCCAAAAGAATGAGCGCTTTCCATGAATACTTGAAGTTTTATTAACCTTGATTTTGTCTGACATTATGTGGATTTGTCTTATATTCATGGACATGTATTTGAAAGGTATAAAAATTTCATTTTTACTTATGGCTATATTCATCAAGGAATTAGAGTCTTTTGGGAGATGATATATGTACGTGTTTAGTTATAAGGCCGTGTGTTGGGTACACAAAGGTAAGATAATTGGTATATTGTTATATTTATTTATACACTGATAGTTATGTGTTTTGGAAGTATGATGAGGCGATTGCATGGAAAAATAGGCTTTTATGAAATCTTGAAGAAGGATTAGGTTGAGCTTTCCCTTCAAAGCATTGGGAACCCATCGAGAATGTGTCATGGTGTTTGCTGCTAGTTTTGTGCTTGCAGTGTTTTGTTATTTATTTGCTCTTGATATGCAATTTCTTTATGTTTTGTGCATTGCCATCCCACTTTATTGTGGTGTCATATTTCTATTGGCTTTCATGGTTTTCTTCTTGTTTCTTTCTTATTCTTTCTTGATATGTTTCAACAGTCTTGGGAATTTTTTCCCCTTGGAAAAATCGTAATTTTCATTAATATAAGGAAAATTACATGTTGTAGATTCTATGTGCATATGCATGATTTAAATGGATTTGTGTGTGTCAAAAAAAAAAAGCAGATATGTTCTCCATGCATGGAGATAGTTCCTTGAAAAAGCGTTGTTTAAAAACTCAAAAATTTGTTTACTCTTCGCGGAGAGTGTACCTGTAACATGAACTGTTTATATATAAGCTAGATAAATATAAACATAAATAACAAGTCACATGTTAGATGATATCAGGCTCTTGTTGAGCCTGTGTTGCATGGTCCATGTATGGGCGATGGTAGTACTGGTAGTGATTCTCGTCTCGCTGCTCTTGAATCATCTAGAGGTTACGTGGCCGGATCGTTGCCTCTTTGGAAAGTTTGTCAGTGAGTGTGCTCCGTTCCCTGTAGGTATGGTGACATGAAAAACAGTAAAAAATAATCATGTATCTATGTACCTCATCCAATATGTGCCACAATGTGTAAGCATGACATGTTGTAGATTTGTTTATCTAATTTCAAACAATTTTTGAATGAGATTTTTTTCTCTGATGAGTTCTTCATAGTTGTTAGTGCCATCTCCAAGTCCCATATGTATATCGTAGTAATTGGAATTTTTTAAATATAGAGCAGCCCCTCCCCCACATCCTGTCTCTTGTGTTGATCCATCGAAATATGCCCATAGTTGTGAGTGATCAATGGTCTGAGGGATGATATTTCTGGGTGGAGAGTTAGCATCATCCTCAAGTATAATGCTCTAGTCAGTGAGGATTCTGGCTATGATGGTTGGCCAGTGAGGGGCAGAGTCCTGAAAAATGAAATGGTTCATTTCTATCCAAATTTCCTAGCTAATGAGGAGGGGGAGGTTCCTATCTTTTTGCAGAGATGTAGATGTCCACCAGTTAGCCCACACCTCCTTTGTGGTCTACCCTCTCTAGGTGGAGGTTGAAGGGATGTGCGAGAGAGTGGAGTTCCAAAGGTCAGTGGTGATGGGACATGAGACAAATAGGTGATCCATAGTTTCAGTGTTGTCCTTACGTAGGCAGCACTAATAGGGCCCATAAAGCCCCCTTTTGATAAGGTTTTCTCTGGTCAGGACCTTGTTGTTATAGACATGTTTGGGCACTGCAACCCCAATCACATATGTCCAAAAACCAAGGGCTTCTAAGTCCCTAAAAGTGTTGTTTCATACCCTAAAGGAGCAAGGTCAGCTGATTACATCATCTCCCAAAAGTTCTCCATGAAAAACCACTCAGAACTGGTCAAAGCAAGACCATATAGACTGCCCAGTGCTATGGGTGCAATGAAGCTCACCTATCACATGCAAAAAGTGTGATGCATATTAGAAAGCCCTTCTGTAGGGTGCGATGAGTGAGAGCAGACAAATGGAACAAGCGGTTTGCTAGGTGGAAACCCAGAAGTTGACTCACCCCCCGGCAAATATCTATATATGGATCCCTCATCCTAGAGATCCAGAGGTTTGGATTTGATAATTTGCAAAGAGGTGCTATTGGTTTCTCTTTGAAGACATTGTTGGGTGATATTACTTTATATGAGGTGAAGAGGGCTTTCAAGCTGGGAGGATGGTGCTGGGTTAGACCAAGTGGTTGTAATCCTCTCTTCTACTACTTTTATCAATAAATCTATTTGGGTTTTCCTCCATATTCTTGTGTATCTCTGAATATTGTGTTGATATATGCATTTGTATGGTGAATATATATTTGATCCTATACTGTTTACAATGATAGATCTCTATGCTCTAATGGTATTATGCTGTTGTCACTCTGCAAGTGCTCTTTGAAGCGAGACAAGTAAGGAAGCAGTGGTGAGATTCCGTCGAAGGGGAAAGGAAACAAGCAAGGAGCCAAGAGAAAGACTGAGGTTGGTACTCTCTGCTTCTTTCTAATCTATCTCTCATAAAGGAAAACACAAGTGACTTTGTTTGTTTCTAAGATAGCTACCCATCTTAGTGGGACTAGCAGTTATGAATAGACACTAGATTTCCTGGTAACAAGATGGTGACTCTACTGGGGAAAAATTAGTTTGATTTCTTGTCTCTATTTGTTTGATTCATAAACCACAGACGGAGCCTGAAGTTAAGCTAGATATCCTTCGAACTGCATTTGCTATGCAAGTGCAAAGTAGATCAACGTTGCTTCAGTCAATCTCTGGGTTTGTTTATGAACTGAAAAATTGACTTGCAAACACCCTAAGTGCCCGAGAGGTAACTCAAGTAACCTCATTAGATTAGTCCCCATAGTTTGTATTTACTGACTATCATTAGCTCAGCCTAAATCCCTGAACTAAGCTGCAAACTGTGACCAAAAACCAAGTTAAAGTCTCATCCCTGGACCATTGCACCTTCTCTTCTTGGAAATCTAGATGCATCGCACCTCCCATGTGCAGTAGGTGAGATGCATCCCTGTTTCCCTGTGTTACAGGTGCAATGATCAGATAAGACTATTTCTGCCTCCAGATTTTGGTTTTTTCTTCACTGTCTTCAGCTTTATTCAGGAGTTTTGTTGTCTGTGATCAGTAGACCACTGTTGAAACCCCCTTCCTTAGCATAATCCAGCCTCCATTGTACAAATATTTGTGAATGTTTTTTTATGTATTTTTTCGCCATTCACAGTTCTCATTTACAAAATGGTAGCTTAATCGGACTGACGTTTTTTTGATTTGAAAGTGTCGCAAGTGTTGTTTTCAGTCAAGGAAAATAATCCTTCTCTTTTTTATAGTTGATTACACTATTACTCTTTTATTTTATCTGAATTAATAGTATTTCAAGTGTCAAAAGCATTTTTCAATTCAAAATCGCAAAGTTTCGTCTTGTATCCTTTTCATTTTTTGAAAAGAAAATCGTTAGTACTATCGCTTTGAAAGAAGATATAATTCAGATTTGTACTTAGCATTCTTTTTGTCATTCACACATGAAGAAAGCAGAAAAGAAATACATGCATGTGCATTTGCATTTAGACTGCTTGTTGATTTTGATTTAGGACAGTGCATCTAGTCTGTGTTCTTTGCTCTATGTTGAAAGGATTTTGTTTCTCTTTCGTTAGTAGCTAGGATTTTCGTTGCAAAAAGAAGAGTAAACGAATGTTTATCATCTTAGATTGCATATTTAGGAGTTGTATATCTACATCACATGGTGAACCTTAAAGGAAAATTCTTAAGAAAGATCAAGTGTAAAATAAATTCAATGAACATAAAAACGCTTTGGAACCTAACACACAACATCTAGAAGTCTAGGCTAGAGAAGTATTTTGGCGTCGTAAAGCCGGGTAACTGTCACTTTCATCGTATGTTGGGTGATTCCTCCTCTTTGAAACGACAAGTGCCAGTATGGACTTGTGCTCCCACGTACCGTCGAGTATATATTGGGAGATCACAATAGGCTATATCTTTTATCCTTAGGAAGCCATGTCTGCCGCCCTATCAATCGCAATGCACTAAACACAACATTCGGGAAGATTGACTATTGTACCGTAAAAAGTATTCTACAGTTTTGCGATTGGTTTGGTAATCCCTCTGTCTAGATTTCCATAGTAGTCTCTTTCGTTCCTTTTTAGACTCCTTAGAGGAAAAGGTCATTTGAGGAGTTGTCACTTCAGGCTCATTAAAAGTCAAAGGTGAATAGAGTCATCTTTAGATTTTTCTCGACTCTTAAAAATTGGAAAAAAAGTTTTGTCAAAGCATCTAAAATTCATTTAATTTGGAATAACATTTTCCCCTCTTATTTTGAGTTGATCAAATAATCCACAATAATGGAAGAAAGTCAATCAAAACCCCATTGTTTGCAGAGACTGATGAGTCATCAATCTTTGACTCTAGAAGCGAAACCATTCTGAGCCATGCGAACTCATTTAATTGGGTCAAATTCTCGTGGTTTGTTTGGAACTTGTGTTTCAACATCTTTGAGACTCCAGTTACTCCAACCATTTCTAGTATCCCTGCCTCTAAAAAAGAAGTTCCACAGTTACAAGGGGACATTAGAATTGATCCTAGTGTAACATTAAACACTTTTATTCCTAAACCAGCTCCATCTAGGGTTGATTTGGAAAGTGTTACACCTCCAGCATCTGTCACTATAGAATCTATACCTTCTTCGGCACCAGAAATATTTTATGGACTTGACGGTCTCCCTCTTCCACCCAGGTTGATTGCTATAGAAGAGATTACGAAGGATCTTCCATCCAGTACACCATCGCATTTTGGAACTGGGATCCACCTATATCCTTCTACTTTAGAAGTTTGAACTCCTTCATTTCAAGTTCATGTAGAATCACTGGGAAGTATTTTGGATAGACTTGATATGTCTAGACAACCATCGACATCTAGGACTGTGTCGTCCGATACAGCGGTAGCAGAACCTCCTGCCACCACTCCGAAAATGTTCATTGGTATACCATCTGTCCCAACTAGCTCTCAACTGCTAGAGGGAGTCCACCCAAGGATTGTTTTGACAGTATGGTCTGTTCTCATTTGTTCGTCTGGAATAGTATATGGAATTTCTTATGTTGAATCTTAGCAAATTGATCCTTCACAACAGTATCAAGTTGAGCGGTCTGGTCTCCAAATATCAATCATTCCTTTGATAACTGGATTGCCTCCGTATGGGGGGCACTATACCCTTTCATTGTTCCCTCTGAGTGAACAACCATATGAGAATTCATAACCGAATTCAGGTCAAATTGGAATCACATCAGTGATTGGGTGCCAATACTGCATCAACAACCAAGAGTTTTATACTCAATGCAACTGAATCTACTTGTGTCGAATATCCCCATTACACCAACTATTATGACAGTGTCGCAGGTACAAGCGTTTCCTATTGTATGTCAGCCTCAAGTTTCTCAGGTCATAGTACAACAGCCTCTTTTCTCCATGATGCAACCATAATCGCCAATTAGTGGCTCCTTAATTAGAAGGACTCAAGCTCAAATGGGTACTATTACCACTCATCTTGGTCAAACATCTAGTATTAGGCAACAGCAAATGGTTTCACAACCATGGCTGGTGCAACATCAACAACCGCAATTCCAATAAGCTTACCAAGGACCTGAGCAACAAAGTTTTACAGGTAATGGGCAGCTGTATATTCAAAATGGTTATCATCAATCATCCCAAATTGGTTATGCCCAAAAACCTTATCAAAGTTATCAGCATCAAATGCATTATGCTGGTATACAAAGACCCACTGCTGAGGTGATCCCATCTTATCCTGGGTACGCTTCGCCCAACCTGAATCAACAATTTCCCTTCGTGGTGACTTTAGAGTTACCAGATTTAAATTGGCTAACGAACGATCCAATCGCTTATGCCCCTTGCTGGCCGGCGATTCCTCATAAAATTCTGTCAGACATTCCTAAATTCAATGGAAATCCAGGTGAAGATCCATCGAATCATGTAATGACCTTTCATCTATGGTGTTCCTCCAACAGTCTAAATGATGATTCGATTAGGGTTCACCTTTTTCAGCGAACATTAACTGGTTCTGTAGCAAAATGGTACATCAAATTGCCTAGAGCTTCATTCGATAACTTCGGTGCCCTTGCCACCACCTTTTTAACCCATTTTTAGTTACCAATAAGGTACGAAATAGGAACAGAGCTTCTTACCAATCTCAAACAAACGACGGCCACTCACATATTTGATCATATTAATGAATAACGACGTCGTCGTAAAATGGTAAAAACATATGTCCCTGATCAGGTACTAGCTGAATGGTTTATTAAGTCTTTGTTACCTTATATTGCAGAAGATGTGGCAAAGGGAGGAGTCGTCACTGAAGAGCAGGTCATTTCTCGTGCGCAATATCTAGACTTGATATATACTCAGTTTGGCACGCTTTATGACAAAATCCCTGATGCTCCAAGGCCAGAATTTTCCGTTCCTCCTCCTCCTAAATCAAACAAGGACTCTTATCCCGACAATGGCGTGATAGGTATGACAAGCACGAAATCAACAAAGGTTGTATCTAAGGAAGTCTGTAAGGTTTCTGGTCAAAATATAGATGAAGAACTTCTCGCCTTAGAGGTTAATGCCGTGTTTACCGACAAAGGCAAAGAATCGAAGCAACTAGGGGGCAAGAAGAAATGGAAGAGCAAAAAGAAGAAACATGACGATTCGTCTCGTGAAAAATCTCCTACAAACCCTTATGGGCAAAGGAAACCTAGTCAGCCATGCCTCATATGCGATAAGGATCATTTGACGAGAGATTGTCCATATAAAGCTGAAGTTAATAAAATCTTTAAGAATTCAAGAACTTCACCAGTATTGACTGACCCATTTCCGAACCCAGGAACCAATCTAGTTGCTAGTGACAATGCTTCCCCATCCCAAGTGCTTATGTTGTCCATTTCAAAATAGAAAAATGATGCTTTGATATCAACAAGGAATAAATATTATGGGAATCCATAGCTGTCGAACAACAAGGCTACTGATCAACCTAGTAGTTCGACAACAACTTCGACCGAAGTTGTGCCACCCGTCATTCCTGAGCTAACGATAAAGCTGCCAAAGGGAGTAGTACAAAAATTGAAATTTAATCCTCGTGCTAGAGTGGCACAGAATTATAATATAGTAGAGGACCTAGCCCAATTACCGTCCGCTATGTCGACACTTGAAGTACTGCAAAATTGCCCCTCCCAAAAGCAGGCTCTATTATCAGCAATAGGTGGGATTGACCCAGCGGATTCCAATCTTGTGGCCTTTAATCATAAAGGATATGAGCCTCAGTTACCAGCTCAACTCACTTTCCTCATTCAAGTGAAAGCCCTCAACAAAACTGTTCATCGAACAATTATTGATGAGGGGGCATCTACATGTATTATGTCAATGAGTTGCTGGAAAACTTTAGGATCACCACCCTTGTTGTGATCGTCAACAACGTTAAAGGCATTCGATGGACAAACATACACTCCATACAGGATTTTGAGTAATTACAAGTTGAACTGGGGGGAAAAATAGTAGAAATTGATGTTGAAGTTATCAATGGAAATCTCAATTATAAAATCCTACTGGGAAGGCCTTGGATTTATGCTTTGGCTGTTGTTGTGTCAACATACTTCAAAAAGATTGCATTTCCTTTTAAAGGAGGAATTACAATCATTGACCAACAAACCTTTCTCCCAAACAGTTCACAAGTTATTGGAAGCATATCCATGATCTACGGAAGCTCTCAGTTGCTTCAAAATATCGGAGTAGGCCTGCTAAAAGACCCTACATTGATGGTTACTTTTTGCCTACCGCCTCCAAACAACTTGGCAGAAGTGGCCACAATGGGAACCTGCAATATGGTATATTCCATTCAGAAGATGTCTGTTATGAAACTAGCTCAAGAAAAGATAGAAAAGATAGATCAACGCCTTAGAATTCAGCCTCTTCGAGGGGGCAACCTCCTTTACATTACATAAATGAACAATTCTTGGATGATACAAATGACAAAACCTCCTTTCTATATATAGGAGTCTAAGGAGTCACAATATAATCCAAACGACCTAACAATAATAATATAAAGCCACAAAAATAACAATAGAGGGATTCTATGGGGCACAGAAATAACAATATGGGGGTAATAGGGGCACAACAATATAAATAAGGGGTATAACTACAATAGTAATGGGGTAATCACTAGTATTATAGGGACCCAACATGCCCCTCTCCTTCAAAAAAGTGTTGTCCTCAACGCTTGAGTAGTTCTGGATACTTCTGCATAAAATTCTCATCCTCCCATGTGGAATCTTCAGCGGATAAGTTCTTCCACTTGATAAGATACTCTGAAATTGATCGATTTCGTAGCTGTCGAGTTCTTGTTTCTGTGACTGCTTCCGGTTCCAATATAATTTTTCCTTCCTCGTCAAGTTCTGGCAATATTGTTTGAATTGGGAGCTTGTCACCTATAACCTTCTTTAAACATGAAACATGGAAAACTGGGTGCAATCGAGAAGCTGCAGGAAGCTCCAATTTGTATGCCATAGTACCAATCTTTTGCAACACCTTGTACGGACCATAATACTTTGGTGATAATTTATTATCCTTCTTAGCTTGCTTTAGGGACATTTGCTTATATGGTTGTAGCCGTAGGAATACCCAATCACCTACATCAAAACTTCTTTCACTGCGATGTTGATCTGCCTGTTGTTTCATTCTATTTTGTGCCAACACGAGGTTATCCTTTAAGAGTTGGAGGACTTGTTGTTGATGTTCGATGTGATGTTCCACTGCCTGAACCTTAGAATTTTCTCTTAAATATGATGTGATGGATGGTGGTTGATACCCATAAAGTGCCATAAATGGGGTCATTTTTGTTGCTGTATGGAAGGAAGTGTTATACCACCATTCAGCCAGAGGCAACCATTTGACCCATTGTGTCTGTTTATCAGATACAAAGCAACGAAGATATCCTTCCAAACATTTGTTTACTATCTCAGTTTTCCCATCAGATTGAGGATGATAAGATGAGCTATGAGCTAACTGAGTACCAAGACAAGAAAATAATTCTGTCCAAAAATTTCCAGTGAAAATGGGATCTCTGTCACTTACAATAATCTTTGGGTTTCCATGTAGCTTTTGAACTGTTTCCATAAATGCAGTAGAAACTGTACTGGCTTTAAATGGATGTGATAATGCACAAAAGTGTGCATACTTGGTAAGTCTGTCAACTACCACCATGATGACACTCTTTCCCTCAGACTTGGGTAAACCTGTGATAAAATCCATTGAAACCTCCTCCCAACGTTGGCTTGGAATGGATAAAGGTTGTAATAGACCCGGTGTCTTAATTGTTTCAACTTTATTTTGCTGGCAAACCAAACATTCCGCCACAAACTTTTGAATATCTGATTTAAGGCCATCCCAAAAAAATTCCTTCTTAACCCTGTGGTAAGTTTTTAAAAATCCTGAGTGCCCTCCTAAGGGAGAAGTGTGCAATTCCATAAGAATCTTTTGTTTTAGCTGGGAATTCTTACAGAGGTATAAGCGATCTTTGTACCATAACGAATCATTTTGCCAGCTAAATGTATCAGAAGTACTGGAATCTTGTTGTAGCTTTCGAATAAGTGCCCACACTTCTTCGTCATTCTTCCATTCCTCCCTTGCTTCGTTTATCCAATCTGGTTGGATAATAGAAATGGCACACAACAATGCTTCCACATCCTCATCCTTTCTTGAGAGTGCATCTGCCACCACATTTTGCTTCCCTTTTTTGTAGATGATTTCAAAGTCATAACCCAACATCTTTGTGACCCACTTTTGTTGCTCTTCAGAGGATAATCTTTGTTCTAAAAAGTATTTAAGGCTATCATGATCCGTTTTTACCTTGAAGTGTCTTCCCATTAGGTAGGGTCGCCATTTCTTAAGTGCATGGAGTATTGCCAACATTTCCTTCTCATAAATAGCTTTGCTTAAAAACTTTCCCTTGATTGGACGACTTTCAAAAGCAATGGGTCTTTCATCTTGCATTAGAACAGCACCAATTCCATTTCCTGAAGCATCACATTCCACAATAAAGGTTTTTGTGAAGTCCGGTGTAGCTAAGACCGGTGCTTGGCACATTGCCTCTTTAAGATGTTCAAAGGCCTTTGTTGCTTCCGGAGTCCATGAAAATGAATCTTTCTTCAATAATGTTGTTAGAGGTGCTGCTATTCTCCCATAATTCTTAACAAACTTGCGATAATACCCTGTCAACCCAAGAAATCCTCGCAGATGCTTTATGGATGTGGGGATTTTCCATTCCTTAATGGCTTTAATTTTGCTAGGGTCTACCTTAACTCCTTCATGAGATACAATATGACCCAAATATTCCACCTCCTGGACTCCAAAGAAACATTTGGATCTTTTTGCATATAATTGTTTCTCCTCCAATAGTTGTAGCACCCTGTCAACATGTTCAACATGATCCTTCCAAGACTTGCTGTAGATTAGTATATCATCAAAAAATACTAACACAAATTTTCTAAGGAATGGTTTGAAAATTGAATTCATCAAACCTTGAAATGTTGAAGGTGCATTGGTAAGGCCAAAAGGCATGACCAAAAATTCATAATGACCCTCATGAGTTCTAAATGCTGTTTTCGGAATGTCTTCAATCTTCATTCTGATTTGATGATATCCCGAACGAAGATCCAACTTGGTGAAGTAAATTGATCCATGCAATTCATCCAGTAATTCATCAATAACAGGAATGGGGAACTTATCTTTAATAGTGAGCTTGTTGAGCTCCCTATAATCTGGACACATGCGCCATGATCCATCCTTCTTGTGCACCAATACTACTGGAGCTGAGAAAGAACTTTGACTCGGTTGAATTATACCAGCCTCTAGCATTTCTGCAACCATACGTTCAATTTCACTTTTTTGGCTTTATGTTTGGAGGAACACTTCCTGGAATTAGATGAATAGCATGATCATGATCACGCATAGGTGGGAGACCTTTGGGAGTCTCAAATACCTTGGAATGATTGTCCAGGACTTTTTGGAGATCTGGAGAAATAGATGATTCCAATGTGGAAACATCTAGCGAACATAATTGTGCAATTACACCTCTTTGCTCCTTTTTTAGAAGCTTTGTCATGCCATTAGAGCTGATTATCTTTCCTGGTTTCCCTGCAATACCCCTTAATTCAACTTCCTTTCCTTCCGTAGAAAATTTGATGAAAAGTTCTTGAAAATTAAAAGCTATTGTACCCAAGGATTGTAGCCATTGGACTCCTAGTACAACATCAGCACCTCCCATTGGAATGGAAAGCATTGGGCTAGTCAATACATATTCTCCCATGGATAGCTTGATATTATGGCACTTTCCAGAGCAATTTATTGTTCCTCCATTTGCAATCATCACTTGACACTCTGGTGTTGGATATAGGAAGCAATTCAATTCTTTTGCTACCCTACAATGAATAAAATTGTGGGTGCTTCTTGAATCAATCAACACTATTACCTTTTTCTTCTTGATTTGTCCTTCTATCTTGATGGTTTGAGGAGTGGTAATTCCCGCCAATGCATTACAAGATATGGTCGGATTTATTTGTTCTTCATCTAGGCTTTGTTCCTGGAGTATATCTTCTTCTTTTGACCTTTCTTGCTCCTTTTCTTCTTCCTCTTCACAATCTATGTAGAATAATTTCTTCTCAGCACACTTATGACCTTTAGTGTATTTGCTATCACAACTGTAACAAAGCCCTTTTTCTCTTTTTTCTTCCAATTTTTGTGGTGTCAACCTTATAGGTTGTGGAAGACTAGGGGCAACAACACTTCCGTCTTTATAGTTGTGAGTGGTATGCTTCCTGGTTGCCATAATTTTGCTTTCCATTTTTCTTGCTAACTTGAATGCCTTCTCTAATGAATCAGGTTCCCAAAGGCGAACATCATGTTGGATATTATCCTTTAAAGACCCTATGAACACATCAAACCTATGCTCCTCTGGAATATCTTTTACCCTTATGTTCAATTTTTGGAACTCCTCAATGTGCTCCATTACTGAACCCTTTTGTTTGAGACTTATCAATTGGCTAAAAAAAGTGTTGCTTTTTGTATCTTCATAATGTGCTATCAATTCTTCCATAAAAATTGCCCAAGTGATAAATTGTTTACGAGAGCAAAGCCATTGATACCATACAAACTGATTTGGTTCCAAATATACAGTTGCCATACGTACCTTTTGTGCGTTTTGCACATTATTGAGATCGAAGAACTGCTCCATCTGTAATATCCATGTGGCGAGATCCTTGCCATCAAACTTCCTCATATCGATTTTTGGAATATGGTGATTCTTTCATCCAACATTAGGATGTATGGAATCATGATTAACATTTCTTTTGTTCTCATCATGAGTTTCCTTTACTACCTTTTCACCATTAGTGACCCTTTCTTGTAGCAACTTCTTCAATTCTTCCATGTCTGTCTTCAAATCTATCTTCAAATCTGCCATGTCTCTCTTCAAATCTGTCTTCGAATCATCCATCTTAGCTTCCATGCCCTTATCTTAGATTCCATGCCATTTATCTTAGATTCCACGCCATTTATCTTAGCTTCTGTTAGCTTTTGTGAGCGTGACATTTGTTGCACTTGTTCTTGTAATTTTGATATATCATGTAGCATTTCTTCCTCTTCTTCATGAGTCATGCTAGAGCTTTCAGGTTCCTTACTAGGTGTTTGCATTTTCTTTCCTCGGGGCATCAGTTACTGATAATAATGCTTTACTATGCCCTTTGAATTCCGTTAAACCAAGCTTACACAAAAATTAAAAAAAAAACTACACACCGTTTTTCACTTTATAGAAGCCTGATATTGAATCTGATGTATCTCTGTAATTTTGGATCATCAAGTTCTGAAATTGCGACCTATAGGAGCCTTCTGCGTCCTCTTTCCAATGCCACAAGTCTGACCCAAATTGGATTCTCCAAGGAAGAGTTATGTGAAATCTACCACAGTGACTTGCTTTTAGACTAGTTCAGTAGAGCGAACTTGTACGACGTGCCACAAGTCACTGTTTCAACCTTTGGATCTGAAACATGCATACAAGAAACAACAGTCCGTCTTATTTCTGTACCTTCTTATGAAATTTCAATCCAATCCCCAGAGAGAAAGTTATGACGATTTTCCCCAGGTCACATGTTTTGAATGTAATTTAGGAGTCTGCAAAAAGACCAACTTCCTCAGATCATCTCTCCGCAAATATCACGCAAAAAGTTCTGAAATTCGGACCCAAGGTTCAGCACGATTTCTTCTCAAATGGGTTTTTTTTGCGACTTCTGAAACATCACAAAAAAAAAGTTATAGAAAAAATTCCACGATGACCTGTTTGGAGCAGCGAAACCCTAGAATCCAAAGCTCTGATACGAAATGTTATGAAACCAGCTCAAGAAAAGATAGAAAAGATAGATCAACGCCTTAGAATTCAGCCTCTTAGAGGGGGCAACCTCCCTTACATTACATAAATGAACAATTCTTGGATGATACAAATGAGAAAACCTCCTTTCTATATATAGAAGTCTAAGGAGTCACAATATAATCCAGCCGACCTAACAATAATAATATAAAGCCACAAAAATAACAATAGAGGGATTCTATGGGGCTCAGAAATAACAATATGGGGGTAATAGGGGCACAACAATATAAATAAGGGGTATAACTACAACAGTAATGGGGTAATCACTAGTATTATAGGGACCCAACAATGTCTGAACACGATATTAGCATGGATCATCACCACGTATTGCCTCCAAGCCCAATAGAAGTATTGTAGCAATCAATGTTCTCGGCATGGGAGGCAAACCCAAATAAACGCTCATTGAGTGTTTGGATAGATAGGTCTAAGGAATATGGCACCTCTTCAGATCCTTGGTTGCATGTACATTCTACAGACGAAGGAATCATTCAGTCAATGATGATAGGAGAGGCACCATGGGAAGATTACCACCATCATTCCCATCTTCCAGATCACCGCGAAGATTATTCCAACAACCTTAATCATCCTTCAGTTTTTTTATTTTCTATCAAATACTGTAAATATGGTTGATTATAAGGATAGTTCTTTTACTATGTCAACATTATTAAAAAATGAAACAACTCCCTTTCCAAATTTAGTCTTTGATTACGATCTCGTAAAATCCAAGTCGAGTCTTAAAAAGATTTTGAAGGTAAACCTTCATTCCAACCACTACGTTGAATGCAATGAAGCTTGGGGGCATGCAGCTCGATTTGTGTCATTATGTTGGGGCATGAGAACTTATAACAAGCATATTTTTGCATTTCAAGCTTGTGTAAACATGAAACTGAATCTGAGCATATGTTGTCGCATGGTTCAAGATCATTAAAAAATAAACCTAGCAATGAGCAGTTTTACGCGAAGTTCAAGCTCGTTAAAAAATAAACCTAGTAATGAACATATGTTCCACTAGAGTTTAAGCTCGTTAAAAAATGCACCCACCTCCGGTATATAATGATTGCGATCGCATCATTATCATATTTTGAGCCTTGGTCATGTTCTTACCATCACCTCCACTCTTTCTTAGACGATCATACGCCTCCATTTAATTGTTTACCCATTTCGAGGAAGAACTGCGATGAGTGATTCTGTCAGCCATCTTCTTAACACTCCTGTGATTGGAAAGTTCCAACCCTTACCTGGAACCACCTACAACCCGAAAATATCACTTGTTCCTAAAACAAAACGAGTCTCCTTTAAGCTCTTCTCATCTGACTTGTAAAACATGAAAAGATTGCCAAGAAATTGGCGTCTCCAGCTCGTTAAAGTGATTGGAAGTGCCATCCCTCCTCTACATTTTAATATTTTTGGACTTGAGGGATTATTACACAAAAAATCGAGCGTTTGTCTTGTTCGGCTCATTAAAATTATCGAAAAGTCATCCCTTTCGCATTGTTTTACACTTTTTCGGACTTAAGGGATTATACTACGGAAAGGAATATTGGAGTTTCCTTTCTGTCTCTTTTCAGACTCTCTAAAATTGCAAAAGGACCAAGTTATCCTTGTCGTTAAACTTGTTAAAACGATAGCAACAAACTTTTCCATTCAAACAAGAACGACTTTCATTGTTGCTAGGCTCATTAAAACATAGCGATGGGTTTGCCCGAAGGACAAATTAGAGAACAAGCATATGTTATCCTCCTCAAGCTTGACGAAAATAAAGAGGTACTGGTCAGAAATGACTGGAGAAAATTGGGAAGAAAACTTGAAGAAACTTTATTGGTAGCAAGTCTCTCTTGAACATGACACTTTCACTCCATCACCATGATTGAGTCGGGTTGGATTATTCCGTTCATCAGCCATATCACCATTGGTCCACCGTACCATCCACTTTTGGGGTTAATGCTACCAATCCATTTCAGTGTCGCTAATATGTTAAAGAGAAGTCACTTAGAGAATTCAACTACCCAGCCTGTGTCTCATCCGCTGCAATACCTTCACGCTTCATTCTTTCATGAGCACCACCTTGAACCTTGTATCATCAAACCATTTTCACCTCTACAAAATCATTTTCTCCATTCTGTATTGTAGATGTGGGATCCATCAATTCCATCCTACGACGGGTCACTTCTTGTCAACATTAGCTCATTATCTAAGAGGTTGACCTGGGAACAACCCTTTCAGTACTTTGAAGCTTGAATGCCTCAATGGCAAGTTTCTCACTTCCGGTGACAGGTCTACATTAATAGCCTTCGACTGAAAGATTTTGCGTGGTGTTCAACATCGACTCATGTATTCACACCACGTGAATTGTATTACAGTACCTTGAGGGTCATCATCATCATTAGTGATTCCTCTCGCGCCTGTTAATAGCTTACATCATTAGCTGGTAATCAGGCGATGTCCTTCCATGTTCAACATCAGAACATCTTTTCACATGGATCAACTTGTACTTTCGGCGAAGATTGAATGAGTTTTGAAGACCCCGGATCTAGTTTCATCCATCCGGGCTGTGATATATTCAGGAAAATAAAGACATCAAATGTACATCATTGCTGCATAGATAATCATCCAAACTAAGCGATGATGGCTCTACCAGAATCATTAGTATGCACAAAGACGGTTGTTTGTCCTATGTACATGAAAATGAATTTATCAAGCTGAGCATGGGAATGCCCGCCTCCGCTAGATCATGAAAATATTATGAAGATAATGTATTGTATTGTATCTTATTACAAGTCACCTTCCAGTTCGAAAAACCTCGGATTCTCATTATAAAGCATTTCACCCGACATCAAAAGATTTACGACCTCATGCTTTAGGGGGCAACTGTTATAGACATATTTGGGCACTGCAACCCCAATCACATATGTCCATAAACCAAGGGCTTCTAAGACCATAAAGGTGTTGTTTCATACCCTAAAGGAGCAAGGTCAGTTGATTACATCATCTCCCAAAATTTCTCCATGAAAAACCACTAAGAATTGGTCGAAGCAGGACCACACAGACTGCCCAGTGCTAAGGGTGCGATGCATCTCACCTACCACATGCAAAAAGTGCGATGCATACTAGAAAGCCCTTCTGTAGGGTGTGATGAGCGAGATCATACAAATGTCACAAGTAGTTTGCTAGGTGGAAACCCTGAGAATCTTCTAGAAGCTACTCATTTGACACTTGCCTCCGTAAATTCACCCAAGGATGAATAAGAGATCATGAAATATCTAAGTGGAACCAAGAACTATCAGAGAGATGACACTAATCAAAATCCCAAAAGCTAACTCACCCCCTTGCAAATATCTATATATGGATCCCTCATCCCAGAGATCCAGAGGTTGGAATTTGGTAATTTGCAAAGAGGTGTTGTTGGTTTCTCTTTGAAGACATTGTTAGGTGAACTTGCTTTGTATGAGGTGAAGAGGGATTTCAAGCTCGGAGGATGGTGCTGGGTTAGACCAAGTGGTTGTAATCCTCTCTTCTACTACTTTTATCAATAAAGCTATTTGAGTTTTCCTCCATGTTCTTTTGTATCTCTAAATATTGTGTTGATATATGCATTTGTATGGTCAATATATATCTGATCCTATATTGTTTACAGTGATAGATCTCTATTCTTTCATGGTATTATGCTGCTGTGACTCTACAGGTGCTATTTGAAGTGGGACAAGTAAGGAAGAAGTGTTGAGATTTTGTCTAAGGGGAAAGAAAACAAGCAAGGAGCCAAGGTTGGTACTCTCTTCTTCTTTCTCATCTATCTCTCGTAAAGGAAAACACAAGTGACTTTAGTTTGTTTGTTTCTAAGATAGCTACCCATCTTAGTGGGACTAGTAGTTCTAAATAGACACTAGATTTCCCAGTAACACTTGTTCGAGGGGGGCTTTGAGCTTCCACATTCCTTTCCACCATATATCGATGTGTAGTGGCTTGTGTCTATTGGAAAGATGTAGATACCCCTCTGTTGGAGAGTATCAACCTTTTTTTGTGATAGCCCATGTAATCTCATCCTCCCCTTCCAATATATGGATGTGGGACTCAGTGAGGGCTAATGTATATGCTCTCCAAGGTTGATGTCAATGAAGAGGTAAGAGCAGGCTATGGGAAGACTTCCACACTTGGTGTAGGAAGGTTGATCTCTCGTAGTCCACAATGTGGTAGATGTGTGTGATGCCTTTCTCAGTTAGGTTCTAGAGTAATCATTCAGGTAGTAAGTGTGCATTCCCACATCCTATCCAAGGGTCAAGGCCTATACGGACATATGTCCCATCAGATATTCTCCACGTAAGGTCGTCACGAATAAGTGGCAATGAATTTAGAACCGCTCTCCATATGTTTGAGATCCTAGATTTGTTCCAACTTGTCTGCCTCGGCCAATCCATCGGTCGTAGTGGATCAATATACTTAGAAGATGCAACTTTGGTCTAGAGGCTGCTAGTGGTGATTAATTGTCACCCTAGCTTGGTTGCAAGTGCAGAGGAGAAATATTCTAGTTTCTTTATACCCCATCCTCCCCATTTCTTAGGGATAGACAACAAATCCCATTTTGCCCACGCAAAAATCCTCCCTTTTTGCTTTCCTTTCCATAGGAATCTACAACAAAGATTTTGTATTCTATTAAGAATGTCTCTTTGAATCCATGTAAGTGACATCCAATATATAGGGGTGGCCTCTAGGACAGCTTTGATGAGTACTAGTCTTTTGGCTCTAGAGAGATACTTGTGATACCATGTATTAAGTCTCCTTTCAAGCTTAGAAATCAACCATATCCAACAAGCAACTTTTTATCCGAGAGGCTTCAGCCTGTATCCCAGATAACGGAGGCCTTCATCTAGCTGCAACAAGGTGAACGGGAACCTTTGTAGTGCAAACTGAATCTCATGAGGGGAGAATTCTGAAATGGTAATGGTGAATTTTGAGTTGTTAATGATATTTCTCGTAGCGGTATTGAATAGATTGATGGCATGATGTATGGTGGTTAGATCTCCAAGACCCCCATTAAGGAACAGTAACACATCATCCATGAAAAGGAGGTGTGTTATCATGCATCTGTCCGAGATGCTGATTATTGAGAGCCTACCCCTAAGGTGTAAATCCTTGAGCAATCTGCTGAGCCCTTCCATGACCAGGAGGAAGAGTAGGGGAGATAATGGGAATCCTTGTCTGAGTCCTCTTTCAGAACTAAAGAAAGGAGATGCAACTCCATTTATCAGGACACTAAAGGGTATATTAGTAGTGCAGCACATAATCCATTTTATAACTCCCACAGGAAATCCTAAATGAGTTAGGAGCATTCTGATGTATAACTAGCTTACCTAGTCAAATGCCTTTGATAGATCAGCCTTAAGGATCATAACTTTGACCTTCTTAGTCTATATCGAGTGTAGTACGTCCTGGGCTGTTCCTATGGCTTCATGAATTTGATGGTCCTGTAGGAAGGAAAATTGTTCAGAAGATATGTGGGTGGATAGAATAGGGCAGAGGTAATTAGCAATGATATTGGATATGATTTTGTATATAAAATTGCACAGGGAGATGGACCGGAAATCATTGAAAGTTGATGGGTTGTCTGATTTGGGGATGAGGGCAATGAAGGTGGAGTTGATGGCCCCATGCATTTGGCCAGTCATCCTGCATTCCTCGATGACCTTGAGTAAATCTTGCCCTAGGATATCAAAAAAGGCTAGATAGATCTCCACTGACCAACCATCTAGACCAGGGCTCTTATCCCTCTTAAACCATTTCAGGGTGGCCTCCAGTTCCCCAAGAGTGACTTTTCTGTTAAGGTCCATAAGATCCTCATGTTCGATAAACCAGGGGAATAGTTGTACTACCCTGATGACCTCTACTAGGGTGGAAATGGAAGGGGCCTGGAAGATTTGTTTGAAATGTGAGGTAGCTAGGGTGGCCAGGTGAGGGAAGGTGTCCACCTCAATTCCTTGCTCATTTTTCAGTTTCCAGATTGTGTTAATAGCTTTTCTTCCGTTTGCAAATTTATGAAAGAATTTTGAGTTATCATCTCCTTCCTTCAGCCATATCGCTCTGCTCCATACTCTCCAGGTTTCCTCCCTTTCCTTAAGTATGTTTCCTCGTTTGGTTGTTAAGTCTGTGAGCTTATCCCTGAGCTCATTTGATGGGAAGATTCCCCCACTGTTTTCCTCCAAGTCGGCAATTTCTAATTCAATATATTTTAACAGTTGCTCTTCTGCACATCTCTTATTATGTGCCCATATCTTAGATAGTTTCTTCAATTCCTTTAGGTTGGTGATGAACCCTTTTGTGATGTTCCCTTTGCCAACAGGTGGATGGGCCTTCCAGAAGTTTGTGCCGAGGTAGGTGTAGGAATTATCCTTCAACCAGGAGGAGTTGAATTCGAAAGGGGCTTTTGGTTTTCTTATATCACCCTAGATGTCAAGATATATTAGCACATGGTCTGATAGTCCACCCGATCCCACCCACTGGCGATAAGTGAAACCCTGCTCCAGGAATCGTTCCTTCATGAGGAAATAGTCGAGTCTCCTGGTAAGACTATCCTCCCCGCTTCTTCTATTCCTATAGGTTGGGACAAGTTTGGCTGATGGGATATCAATGAGACTGTGTAGATGTAGGAGGTACTCAAGGAAGACCAGTAAGGGGTGAACTTGGGCATGGTGCCCCATGAATTTGATAACCCCAGAGAGAAGTTCAGATCTTCGCCCAGAATGATGTTGTTAGGTTGCAAGATGTTGGCTGACAGTAGTTTCTCTCAGATATTTTCCTAGTTGTGACAAGACCCATAGACATTCAACAGTCTGATCTCTAATCCTAGGTCGGTAGAGTAGATATCCACCCCAATGAACCTGATGGCACCCTGAGTGCTGTTCAGTTTAATCGAGCGAGGATTGTATCCCAGGGCGATGCCCCTTGAGTGGCTGTTTACATTAATGGCTTGGAAATTCCATCCTAGGAGCATGGATTCCAATAGAGGGGAAATGGTATCAGTGGTACCCAGGGTTTCTTGTAGTAATATCATTGCGGTCAACTCCTTTTGGAGAAGCCTTCACATTGCTAGTTTTTCCTCGGGACTAGTAATCCCTCTGCAATTGAAGGAGAGGACCCTCATGGTGGAGACGGCTCTAGGGGACTCTGCCTCTAAGGACCATGTCGAGAGTAAGTTGTTTGCCCGTGGCCACCTCCATTCCTACCTTCTGTTTAGCTATTGATAGGGATGAAGGTCTACCTAGCAGGAGATTTGGAGTGGTGGAGGGAGGGTCAAGTCCAATGCGTATAGCATCTGAAGCTTGTGACTGAGAATGTGAGCGGAGGTGGTATCTATGAGGGGTGGGGTCAATACCAGGGTTCAACTCCCATGGAATTTCCTCAGAGGTTGTAGGGGGAGTACAAGATGTAACAGGCACATGGGAATTGAGGGGGCATACAAGGTGACTTAGATTGGGTTGCGATATATCGAGGTTCTGCTGAGCTCCCAGAGTATTATCCTTATGAGCAGAAGTACTAGTAAATGATGCAGAGCAAGGGTTAGGAATAAACATACTCGAAGATAGTGCGACTCTAGTGGCCACCTTAGAACTGGTCAGTGGAGGTGAAGGAGGCTGAAGAGGTGTTTTTCCGTGCTTTTTCAGAGTTGTCGAGGCCAACCTAGATCTAGCTGCAGCAATGTCCATTTGATCTGCCTCATCCGACTGATCCACCTGTGTGAGGGAGATGACTTCCCCTTGTTTCTAGACTTTGATTTTGCGAGTAGAGGGAAATCTTTGTAGAGGTGTCCCACCTTGTCGCATCGTTTTCACTAGAAGGGGACCCCCTCATAGTCAAGTATCTAGGTGCGGTTGTAGTTCATCCATCGTAGTGTGACTTGTTCCTACAGCCCTCCTATGATGTCCAGGTGAACCAGTATCCGTGCATAGGCCATAATCCCAGTAGAGAGGTAAGATATATCATAGTCTAGATAGGTGCCCAGAGAATTCTCAATTCTTTTGAAGATGTCTTTGGTCTAGAAATGGAGTGGCAGTCTAGGGAGGTGAACCCAAATTGGCCCAACCCCAAGCTGTGCTCTATCCGGGTCAAAAAGTGGATTGCATCTCCTTATCATTATCGGGGCCTATTCGATGTGCTAGAAGGAAGATAATACTCAATTGGTCTGTTCTGTTCACGCAAATAGGATAGCAAACTAACCATGAACAAAGGTCTGTACAAAAGGCAGATTGGCCAAATGATGGCCCCAGATTTCTGTGACCCACTGCTTAAGTCTTGTTGCAGAGTAATTTTGTCCCTTGACTCTGCCTACCAGGACTATTACTGCCATGTCCATGGTATCTTGCCACTAGAAGTCCTCTTCCCAGTCAATAAAAACTTTTTGTGCCCTGGGCTTAACACACCTTTGCCTCTTACCAAGTCTCGGCTCTGTGTCCTTTGTACACCCTTGGTCTTCTTCAAGATTAGGGTTAGGGTTTGATGATGACCATTCAGGGCTAGTAGGGACATTTGAGTAGCAGCCAGAGAGTTGAGTAGGAGCTGAGGGTGTAAGAGAGGGAGAAAGAATGTGCGGAGCCTATCCCTGCAAAGACTATGAGGGGAAATGTGAAGCTGTAGACGGTTGAAGTGAGGAGATGCTAGATTACCCATCTGCTAGATCAGGGCTAGAGATCATGGAAGAAAATTGATGGGATATTGGTGCCAAGGGGGGGACATCGGAGGTCATCTAGGAGGCTGGCACTTCCTAGAGTTCGATGACTGCTTTAGTCTTACCCGTGAGCTGGACTACCTGCTAAAAATGGATATGCCCTTGAAGAGGTCCTCAGAGTAGTCTATTAGGTCGCTCTCCATTGATGCCCAGGGGTAACGCCAACTGCCAGCATTTTCCAGAGTAACCGTCACATGAGGGAACCAAAACGATAGCGCAAAATTGATGGGCAGTAGGGTTCAGTCACCTTTGTGGGAGGTAAGGTAGGATCACGTCGGAACGGAGGGAACGTAACGGTGTGTGGTTGAGGAACTGTAGGGAATAGGCCTAGTCGTTGCAGGTGAGTACCAGCTATAGCACGCAGGGCCTACCCCGTGCTAGGGTGCGGTCGCACCAGGGAAGCTCCCATTCTCCCATAACCCAAATCCGTGTTGCACTAAATGCTGATAGTCTTGGGAATTCATTGGGAAAGAGGAAATATAATTGAGCTTGGGGAGAGATTTGTGGTACTCAAAAAATAATGTAAGACTCAAATGAAGCTTAGTACATGGGTGACGGCAGGTAAAGGCTTGAGTGTGATAACTAGTTGGATTTTTTGGGTCCATTCAGATAAAAGGACGATGGCAGGACAATCATGAGAAAGGTAACATGAAAGGTAAAGTAAATAGATTTTGAGGCATCTGATTCTTTAGCTGTGTTGAGAATTTTTTTCGCAATGTTATATATGTTATGCATTAATAAAAGGAGTTCTCTTAACCTTGATCTTATGATATCTGGTAATCATTTTGTGATTAGGATTATATATATATATATATATATCTATATATATATATATATATATATATATATATATATATATATATATATATATATATATATATCTATATATATATATATATATATATATATATATATATATATATATATATATATATATATATGTCATTGTCTAATAGGTTCGTTAGGGATCATGCTTGTTTTATGCTTTTGTTTATATGTATACGCGTATTTATGTATTCCATTGTATGACATGCTATCGGGGATCATTCTTGTGGAGGAATGATTGCTTATGACGGTGGATGGGATGAAGAGGTTCTTGGTTTATGAGGAATCAAGTGGGAAGAGTGGCTTGTTGATCTAAGAAGTTAGTATCATGTTGATATGATTTGATATTATGTGATTATATTGTGTCTATGTTTATTTTAGGGATGATTTATGCTAAGGTATAGATCATTGGATTGAAAGCAATGCGATCTCTGACATGTTGGAACAAGCATGAATACTGGAAAGGCAGTAGAAGCTAAGTTTCTTGGTAGAGTCAATGTGGTCTCTGGATGTATAGTACTACTGTTGTGTATCTGTTGTACATGTTGTACCTATGGTGTTTTTTGCATGTTGCATATGTGGTATTGTGTACATATAGTGTTGTGTGCATGTTGTATGTGCGATACTATGTACATATATTGTTTTTTGCATGTTGGATATGCAATGTTGTGTACATATAGTGCTATGTGCATGTTGCATTTGCGGTGTTGTGCACATATGGTGTTTTACGCGTGTTGCATATGTGGTATTCTGTATATATAGTGTTGTGTACATATGGTGTTGTGTGCATGTTGCATACACGTATTGTGTACATATAATGTTGTGTGCATGTTGAATATGAGGTGCTATGTAGATATAGTGTAGTGTGCATGTTATATGCTCACTATTGTGTACATATGGTGTTGTGCTCATGTTGTATATGTGGCATTGTGTACATATGGTGTGGTGTGCATGTTGTACATGTGGTTCTTTGTGCATGTGGTACATGCAGTTTTGCATGCATGTGGTGTTGTGTACACGTTGAGCAGGTGTTGTTGTGTAGATGTGGTCTTGTGTACATGTCGTGCAAGTGATGTTGCGTACATGTGGTGTTGTGTACACATGGTGTAGGTGGTGTTTTGTATACATTGTGCGAGAAGTGTTGTGTACATGTGGTATTGTGTACATATTGTACAGGTTGTGTTGTATACATGTGGTACTATGTTATGTGTACTGTGTAATAATTATATTGTGATGTGTATTTTCTCTTTGTTTTACCTATGCACGTATATGTATTGTCTTGTACATAAGGTGTAGGTGTATGCATTTTGTTGTGTTGTACACTGGATGTAGGTGTATGTGTTGTGGTATACACTAGATGTAGGTGAATGAATTATGTTGTGGGGTACATTAGGAGTCGATGTATGTGTTGTGGTCTACACTAGATGTAGGTGTATGTATTATGTTGTGGGGTACAGTAGGTGTAGGTGTATGTGTTGTGCTGTTTTGTACTCTGTGTCTAGGTGTATGCATGTGATGTATATTGTGTGTATATGTACTGATTGAAGAGAAGAGAAGCATTGGGTGCTTTCCGGGTGTGGAAATTGATCCAATGTGTGTATGGAAAGAAAAAAGGAAAAAACAAAGAATCGATTGAAAGATAAGTATCAATATTTTATTTATGTATTAATTTTGCCTATGATCTATGACTCTAATTTATGATGGTTGCATGTGATCTATGATTCTGATTTATGATGGTTGAGTTTTGAGCTAACTCTATGTTATATGTTTATACATGATGATTTGATTAAATAAATAGTTTGACTTGTTGTGACAGGAAGTGAACATAATTGCAAGTGTACCTTATTGATGATCTACCAATGAGTTATGATTTGAATTTATTTCATTTTGATTTGGGTCTAATGGAAATTATGTGCTTGGTACAAGAAAGCATGGAAAATGTCGGGTTAGTGTGGATGGAACTGACTACAAGAATATTTGCAACAATAGTGAAAGGAATTGGAACATGAAATAGTGCACTAGTAAAGCACTTCAAGAGCAGGGCCATTGTAGGACACTGGTACTACTGTCTTAGTGGGTCCTGACCCAGGTACATAGTTAATTGTGTTAAACAAAACCCTACAATATTGGCCCTTTCAGTATCAACCCACGTAACACAGGCATAAGTATAACTAAAATAAGTATGGGGGGATGCTGGAAATAAGTTTCCGCATCCACAGATTAGTGTGATGCCTTTTATTTCCCTAGATTTGCCTTCGTGTATATCTATAAGCCCTTAGGGATCGATACTGCAACTTCCCTTAAATGGACTCTAGATATTAGAGAAGGTCTACGATAGGCCTTTGTGGATGCTTAACAGATGAATCATCCACTTATGCGCACCATAAAACAACCTTAGATCTGAGTTCTCATAGATCTACTTAAGTACTCAATAAACATAACACAATGTATTATAATCTTTGTGTAAGTATTTAACATGCATTGCATACATTTAATAAGACTTATCCAATTGATTCGTGCATCAATACATCATTATTTCATAAAGACATTATTCCATCACAGCCTATATCAGAAACATAAATAATAGAAGTAAATAGATAAACACATGAATCTCTTCAATAGTCTTCTTTATCCATCTTCAATATGAGGTTACAGACTCAAAACTGCCCTGCGTAGTCAGTTGCAGGGGTGCACACATTGAGCTACAGACTCTTACCTAGGCCTCCATGCACTCAATAACAAATCCTTTTCCCTTCTATCTACCCACTATTTTCTTTCCCTTTTCCTCAAACGTAGACATAAGCATGCCTTAGACTCATTTAAGACACACTTATTTATAGCTTTTTACATACAATCCCATGGTCCACGGACCATGGGTGGATCTCAAAACCGATTTCTGTTGACATAGAAAAGGGGTTAAAACCCCTTTTGACTCCTAACTGTCTACGCACTCTGCATCCACAAATTCTGAAGACTTTACCTATTTTACAAAAATTTACATCAATACTTGGGTTTTTAAGCCCAAAACTGACCCAAGGGACCTCATCCCAATAGGCCCCTAACACAAATGTTGTCACTTTCCCTTGAGACACTTGGCCAACATGGTGATCTTGCCATGAGGATCCCCCAGCTCCACCTGCACGATTGCAACCTTGGCAACGCTCTACGTAACTTCCTGCTTAACCTATTCTATAAGTTGCTCTATAGCTGGTCCTTCCCCGACCAGCTTGATCTTTTGTTGTGTTTGTTGCAAGCCTGTTGACTTCTCCTGAAAGTTGGTTGAGACCTCGTAAGCTTATTCTAACCAAGGTCCGAACCTGATGTTAAGTAAGACCTCCTTCTTCTAAGCTACTTCTACCTGTGCAAGGAGCTATTTCCCCTCTTTCAACTTGGTGAGGTGCTGTGCTATAGCAATTGAGCACATCGTCGCTCTGATCTCGTCATACTATGCATGCATCTCGTGAATCTTTGTATTCAATATCTACATGTTTGGGTCCTCCTGAAGGGTCATGACCAACTCCATTTCCTGTTCAAACAAGGCCATGCAGTCAGTGACTATGACATCCAAGGTAGCCATCCCCTCCTTGATGGTAGCTCTGCTTTGCTTCCTGACCCTAGGCAGAGTTGTAGGCTGTAATTTGAGTTTCAGCTCCATGATCTTCATATTGAGTTCGAATTGAACTCACCCAACTTCCGCCTTTTCCTCACATGCTCTTGCAGCTAATTTCTGGATCTTAGCTTCTGATTGTGCGTCCTCTAGGATGTGCAACTCTGGCACTGTTCTGCAAGCCTATGCTACCGAGGCCTCTAGCTTGGAACTCTATGCCTAGAATGTCTCTTTTTCCTTTAATTCTTGCATTTTCTTGGCAAACATCTGTTCGTTGCTCACCATGTATTCGCTGATCAAATTGAGAGCACACTACTTCTGATCTCTCAATTCCTCCATCACTCCTCTGTGCAGTGTATGAAAAAATTCATTGTGGAGTGCTAGAATGTTTAGCGTGATGTCCTTAAGGGTACTTAAGATGATTCGATCATCGGCTGATTCTACATGTAGCGACCCTTCTGGTAAAGAAAATGTTCAAAGGTCCAAGGTCCTTACCAATTCTGCAGCCTGACTTGTCCTCGGTGCTAGGCTCACTTGGGCTGCACTCGCTTGACTCATGCCCACTTGTATCCTGCTAGTTTGGATCTACAACTCACACATATCCATCTAGATTCTCCCCCGTGTTTGCATGTACTATCGCTCGAATTGTTGCAGGTTTTCAGTTGTAGTATCCCAGACTTTGTCGCTGATCTCATCGAGATCGCCTTCCATCAATATCATGAGATCAACTTTCATTTTGTCCGACTTTTGCTTCTTTCGGGGATCCTCCCGCTACTCCCGTCCACGCTTCCTTAGCTAAAGTGGGATGCTCTCCCACTCATCATCTGCCACCCTATTCAGATTTTTCTTCCTTGTCTATCATGGGCAAAGGGGATTTGCTGCTTCTCTATAATTCCCATTTCTCTTGCTCGGCCTGCTCCTTAACAGCGCACTCCTTCTCCATCCGAGCCTTCTCTATGGCTTCCTTCTTCTGCTACGTGGCCAAATTTTGCACCCTTACTGGTTCCATCATCCAAATCTGATGGGGCGTGCCATTCAGCTAGCCATTGATTGATGACCTCTTGTATGTCATGATCTGTGACCAAGTATGGTAAATCATACCATTTCTGTTGCGGGTACTTTCATCCCTGAATATAAAACGTGGTAGAAGTCTGCTTTGAATGTGGCATACACTGACAACTACTTGTACAAGGTTGGGGACAAGCTTCACTGCTGATTGATGGCCATGCAGAGACTCATTTCCATAAGGACCCAAAAGATCTTTATTTATGTGACCCACGTAGGGTCCTTTGTGGCCGAGAGGGAGGTGATCTGCACGGCCTCTGGAAATCCTTCATTCAATGGAGGAAATTGGATGTCGTCTGGAAGCTCCCATGTGACCAACACAATGGGTAGCAGCCACCACGCATAATGGAATGGCTTGGTCTCATCGTGAACCTCGCAGATATAGACACGGATTTTGATGCATAGGTATCTTGACTAGTTAAATTGCACACCCTTCGTGCATTATACAGCTAAATAGACCATGGGCAGCAGAACTTCGTTTGCGTGACACTTTCTCATAACCTTTCCTTCCAGTATTTGGGTGGAAATCTGCATCGTGGGATCATTGATAAACGTGATTGAGTAGTCGCATGACTTTTTCACAAGTGCAAACTCCTTTTTAATCTTACCCACCAAATGTTTTTCTCCCGCCTTTCGAACAAACTCCTTGGCCAGATTCAAGCCCTCATGCAGTAGGTACACGATCCTATGGATGAGCATGTCAGTGATGGGTATAAGCCCTCCATGCCATAAACACCCATCGTGTACTAAAATAAGCAACTGAAGCACACAACTCATTTTGATAGTGGTGCAGTGGTAGTGGGGCACCCACAACAAGTTCAATAACCTAGAATTTTCTACTTCGCAGATCCATTCCACTATTTCTAGCTCAGTGACACCTGAGTCTGGGTGATACACACACTTCATATAATTTATGGTTGCTAGGTGAGGGAACTACTCATGGTCTGCTAGGTCCCAATCTTCCTTCCTCAGCAGAGGGATCCACGCAAGGCATGGTCCTTCAAAGGGTAGCTTCTCTGACAGTAGGGGCGTAGAGATGATAAACTTATCTGAGTTTGGGTCCTTGGTGAAATTTTCCTACCCCTTACGGGGAGGGATATAGTCAGGTAATTCCGTAAGGGGCTCTACCCTGTTAGCGTCGATGTCCTCAGTGCCCTATCCTTCCTCAGCTTCGAGATTGAAAACCCTCTCGGGCTGCTTGTCGTTCTTCTCCTTTTGAGTTACAAAATGTTTCCTGGGTGACTTGCACACAGGTAGCGACTTCTTGTGTTTATCCTTCTTTGGCTTCTGGGTTTCTCGAACAGGTGTATGCTTCGGCCTAGGTGACCTTAGCACTATAGGCACATGAGCTGGAGCTTCCACACTTAATACCCCTTGAGGAGCTCCTTTAGATGAAACATATTCCCCCAGTGTTGGCAGTTTCGGTAGGGCTTAGACCTAACATGGTGTTAAGGATAAACTTCTAGTTCAATGATGGTAAATTGGAAAATGTAGGGCTCACGACCAAATCCTCAAAGAATGAGTGGTTCATAAGCAATAGACAACACAAATCAAAAAATCTAAGTATGAAAAGTGTTCTCTGTTGGATCGACACACATTATTTATAAGGGTTTTTGAATTCAAATCCAATGTCCACCCAAAAATTTGATCATTAATGTTGTTTTGGCGACAGATCTTCAAATATTTTGGCTTTAAATGCCACCAGCCCACTCCTCTTAACCGTATTTTGTTTGTTGAATCATGAATAGTGACTCCAATGGTCACTTTCCTGCTGTGCTGCATGACAGATCCCTTCATAGTGCAGCTCCCTTCGCACAGCTTCTTATACTATAACTTCACCATTTTCCATGCAACGTGCCTGCCTCGAAGTCCTCCAATCCTGGCAGTGTATTTTATAGTCACGCACTCCCTTACAACTTCCTAGAGCACTAAGATTGTCCTACCATCATATAGTCATTGGGAAGGATCCCCTGTATATGGATTCAGTCAAACTCTATTCACCCTTCCTAGAAAAGGTTCTCCATTTGGCTTTGCGAGCTGAACCACACCTCCATCTGTAATCTCTTTGATAACATATGGCCCAAGCGAGTGCATCTTAAATTTCCCTACAAACTCAGTGAACCTTCTATCGTATAACTATACCAAATCATTTACCTTGAATGGGTGTAGCTTAATGTGTCGATCATTCCATGTATTTTCACGTTCTTTTTGTACATGTTGATGGCATCCAACCAAGAATCTATCTTCTTCAATCTCTATCAACTGTGTAAGCCATTATTCCAAGGCTCCACAATATTCCATACCTATGAAAGTTGCTATGGGTAGACTAGGCACAATATATTCCATAGACATCACAACTTCTATGCCGTAGACCAATCTAAAAAGTGTTTGTCCTATCAGTTTTTTGCAAGTAGTCATGTACGCCCATAGAACCTCAGGTGCGTGCACATCCCAATCATTCTGTTATGTGTTACAAATATTAGTCAGCACATTCTCCAAAACCTTATTAAAGGCCTCAACTATTCCATTAACCTGAGGATGATACAATGTTCGCTTCTGATGATAAACCTGGAACACTTCAGTCAACATGATGATAGTTTCATTTAGGAAGTACATACCCCGATCACTCATCAACACTTTTGGGTAGCCAAATTTGGTTAACACATACTCAAACAAGAACTTCATTGTTGTAGCCCCTGTAGAATACTTCACCAGTTGTGCCTTCGGCTATCTAGTTAGATACTCTGTCATGGTGATGATATACTGTGTACCTATCTTCTTTTTTGGGGGCTAAATGGGCCCAACGAAATCAATTGCCCATTTTTCAAATGGCTGTAATGATACTTGAGGGTTTAGTGGTAGCTCGTCCCTCGGCGATGGTCTGCCCATTCATTGACATGCATGGCATGCCCTATAATATTCTTTAGAGTCTTTATGCAGCGTAGGCCACCATAAGCCTGCACGCAAAATCTTTTGCGTTATCGACTTTCCTTCATAATTTCCTCCCGTAGCCCCTCCATGAGCTTCTGCAAGGATGTTGTTCCATTCAAAATATGGCACATATTGTCGCAATATCTCATCTGCACTCATCTTATACAAATTTCTTGCAATCACCGGGAAATCTGTTGCATGCACTGCTAGTTCCTTCCTTTGTTGACAATATCTGCAAAGTGATTATCTACTACACGCACTATGTAGAGTTGCACATTGGGAAACCCTTCCTCAAAATTAGTAGGCCCCTCTCATGTCTCGATCCGCAAGAGATGGTCATGTCCCACATTCAACCTCCCTAGCTTCACAATCACCTCAAATTCATACTCCTAGAATAGCAGCAACCATCGAAAAATCTTCCCCCCCAACACAAGCTTATTGACTAGGTATTTCAAGGTAGAATGATCTATGTACATTTTGAAATGTCCACCCAACAAGTAGTTCCTGAACTTTTGATGCGCGTATACTGTATCCAATCCTTCGTGCTCTGTCATTGAGTAATTCTTCTTGGCCTTTGATAATTTCCTGCTTGCAAAGGCTATAGGGTGGCCCATCTCTCCCTCACCAGCCTCTATTAGCACTGCTCCCAACGCAATGTTGAGGCATTGACATGTACATGGAATTCCTTTATCTAATCCTGGAAGACCAAAATCGGCATGGTGACCATCTTCTCCTTTAAGACATCCAAACTGTGATGACATTGTTCATCGCAACAGAATGTAGCATCCTTCTTCAGTAGTTTTTATATAGGCGTGGTAATATGAGCATAAGCCTTGATGAACTTTTTGTAATATCTTGTATGTCTGAGCGTTGCGTGCAGTTGTTTGACACTTCTTGGGGCCTCCAAAATTTACTATTAATGTGATCTTGGTAGGGTCCACCATTAGGCCTTTCTTGCACACCACATGACCCAGCAAGATCCCAAAGGGGACACAGAATAGACACTTCTTCAGGTTCAACACGATCTGTTATCTACGACACGTATCCAACATCAGGCATAGGCTTGCTACATGGTGCTTTACTAGGCCAAACACTGTTCTGCAATCAAAATACACCTCCAAGAATTTATGAATTAATTCCTTAAACGCTGCAATAACTATGCGAGAGAATATGGCAGGAAAATTATTAAGTCCAAATCGAATGACAGTATACTGAAAACAAACCCATTTAGTCATGAAGGTTTTTTTTCTCCTATCCTCTGGCACGATCTTAATTTGATGGTACCCTAAAAATCCATCAGTGAATGAGTAAGCATCCTGCAGTCCAACATTTTCCAATACCTAATCAATAAACGGTGTCAGAAAGTGATCATGGATGCATGCATCATTAAGCTTCCTTAGATCTACGCAAATCCTTATTTCTCTTTTCTATTTCTTTTCCTAAACCACCATCGTGCTCACCCAATTAGATTCTTCCACCTGTTCAATGATGCTTTCTTCTAGCATTTTATCTAACTCCAAGCAGACCTTTTCCTTATATTTGGGATTAAGGCGATACGAACTTTACTTAATAGGCTTCATGTCGAGTTTCAAAGTGATTTTCATCACACCCAAGTCACCTATGATGCCCTTTAGGTCTGAAAACTTGGTAGGAAAAAGATCTTGGTACTCACAGAGTAATTCAATAACCTTATCCACTATGGCATCATCCTAGTAGTCTCCAATCATCAGAAATTTTTGCTTTGCTTCAGTACCAATGTTTACTTGCTTGGTTTTCAATGGCGTGATGATGTTCGGGTTTTCTATTTTTGGACCTTGGACCTCGTGATGACCTTCTACCTCTAGAATATTAATATTTCTTGGATCTTCATTCTCCCCCTCAATGGTTGCATTATAGCATTCTAGCATATGGTGCAGCTGGGTGCTCCATTCCAGTTGAACCAACTCCAAAGGATCCTATAGAATTCTAAATATTGATGACTTAATCTCCTGCAGGGATTCATCAATGCATTCGAACCCATCTTCAAAACCAAAGGTCATTAAGAATCCTTCCCTTAATATATCTCACTCTGCCTCTAGAATAATAATATTTCTTGGATCTTCATTCTCCCCCTCAATGGTTGCATTATAACATTCTAGCATATGGTGCAGCTGGGTGCTCCATTCCAGTTGAACCAACTCCAAAGGATCCTATAGAATTCTAAATATTGATGACTTAATCTCCTGCAGGGATTCATCAATGCATTCGAACCCATCTTCAAAACTAAAGGTCATTAAGAATCCTTCCCTTAATATATCTCACTCTGCAGTGCCATGACAGAGCTCTATTTCCATATACCAATTCATAGGAATTGTATCCAAAGTATGATAGAATAAGTGCACCCACTCCAGTTGTGGCTATGTTCCATAAGCTATAGTCCACTTTGCTAAATGGTCGCATGGATCATTTCTCCCATCGTACTTTTCAGTGAGCCAAATTTTAGGATGACCAAATCACAACCTCATCATTCTTTTGTAATCTCTCCATTCATTGAAGTTTTCCTTTTGCGTACCCCACCATCATGCGGGTGTAACACGTATCGCGAAATCCAGTGCTTGGAAGCAATGATACTCAAGTAATTCTCGTTAAAAGGCATCCAAAAACATATCCACTTCAGTTAAACCATCATAATAGGGTAATTTTCTTACCTTTGATGACATACAATGTAGTGTAGATACTTCATGCAACCTAATCTACCAATTCTTCAATTCTTCATCTAAATCCAAGGTATAGGAACTTTCCTGGTCCCATGTAATCCATCCATCAGTTGTTGGATTAATCTAGTCTTGATCGCGTGTAGTTATTTTGCAGATCTAATCCAATTCATCATCACTTTCTTCGTAGTCATGGACCAGTTCAATATAGCGCGGTTCTTCTGCAGGGTCTAATGTACTACAACTCGAAGCGATTTCCTCTGAAATGACATTCTCTTCTTTAAGTTGATGACTCCATTCATTTTAATGGCCCAATCAATTTTAAGGAGCGCAAGGTATGGGTTGTTGTCGTCGACAATCTCTATTACTTCAAAACTGGCTAGTGTGCTCTCACCTTCTATATCTACAGTGACTCCATGTAGTCATCTCATAGGGATCATCTTCTGCTAGTTTTCCATTCTAAGCTAGATCATAGACCATTGTAGTGCAGGTCTCCCCACTCTCTCCTATGTTTGTTTAGGAAAAATGTTCACGCCAGACCCCCGATCCAAAATAACCTAGTCCATCTCATAATCTCCTACCTACGTGGTGAGCCTCATCTTGCAACCTATTCTTACCTTGTGTTTTCCAATTTTTCTTACTACGTAGTGTCCATCAAGAGTGTTTTCTTCACTAGAACACTTGTTTATCAACTCCTATAGAATATTCACAGCCTTGCTATCGCGCATAAGTTTCATGCAGGTTTCTAGGAATGTGGTAAATATAAAGGGGTCAACCTTTGTAGGCGCACTGGGTTTTGGTACTTTGCCCTGGCTTGCTGAGGTAGATGCCCCAACGAAACTTTTCTTGGCTTCCATAAATGTTTCCTTCGTGTGCTCTAGATCGAACCCAACTTCCTTCTCTAGGGCCTTCCGGACCCACCCATCCTCTTCACACTATTTTCCCTTCTTATCCCGAGTTGTTGTTTCAATATTCACATTACGATCTTCCTCATGGGGATCAAATCTCATCATTTATAATTTCTGCATAGGATTCTCAGGTTGTGCCGCCTTCTTCTCCATCTTAGCTATTAGCACAAGGAATTCTTCTACTGTGTGGTAAAATTTGCTACAATATTGGCAGGATGGTCATGTTTGATTCTGACACTCCCGCCCGTAGTGCCCTGGTGTCCCATAGTTATAGAAAATATCCTATCTGTGACCTCTATTAGGTCCTCCTCCTCCTTGTCCACATCCTCTTCCTTGATAACCTCCACGTCCTCCTATTATACATTGATATGGAGGCCGAGTTTCTGCTTGCATTCAATAGGTGGGAATTCTTTCCATCATCAACTCATCGTTGTGAAAGTGGCATGCATCATGGCCTACCAATTTACTGAAATCACAAAACAATTATTGTGGTGTTTGAATGAATTTTTGCAGCTAATGACAATTATTCATTATGTGTTTTCCAACCACCTGACAAATAGCGCACCATAGCGTGGGCCCCGCACTCGGTCTTGCTGGAGCTTCCTACCTTAAGGGAATCGGTCGCCCCCCTGGTAATATAATTTTCAAAGAAAGGCAAGTGGTCTTTATCATGTCCCTGACTCTTACACTTGAGGCACCAGACTTCCTCGCGCACCTCTCGCCTAGCTTCCTTCTCTTTTTTCAAGCTCTACAATTCTAATAAGAGGTTCTGCAACTTTGACTGAATCTGTTGGCCTCACAAAGTCGCATCCTAAATAGGTGTCTCATGTAATGTCATCATTATTTCCAGGGCTTTTGTCTGAGTTCCTATCTTCTATTGTGACAAAGCAATCCTTAGGTGGGGAAAAAGTGTGGCTATAAACCACTCGCGGCACTCACCATTTGTGAGATGCATATTAGCTTCACGGATCACACATTTCAGCCTTTGATCCAAATCCCAAGGCATCTCACTAGTCCTCATTGTGATTTCCTTAAATCCAATGATTGACTATGAGTCATACTTAGTCTTACTAAACTCCTTGTTTAAATCATCCTTAGTTTTTGCTAGTGTTTCTAAAGGATGATCAACGCAGTACTTAATATACAGCGTCAGTGCGTGATCCTACAAAGCGGTAACAAAGTGCACCATCTTTATGTTTTCATCAATAATCTGCTGCATGGTCCATGATGAGCACCGGTATTGCAGCAAGGATGTTGCAACTCCAGGGCTAGCAACTTATCAACCCAGGGTTCGTACAAACTTGGAGGTGATAGTGTTGTATGCACAAGGAAAAGTGATGGTCTTGCTTGTCGTCACTGTTCAGCTGGAAAGAGACCACTGGCATTCCAAGACAGCCTTCTATGGAGTCCAAAGAAGCTTTATTCTTTGATGGAAGAAGGGAAAGTCTACTCTAAGAGAGCTACTCTACTATAGTAATAAAAAAACAACATGTAATGCTAAATCACACCATACCCTAATTAACCATTTAAGTAGCTATGCTAAGCAGAATTGCTAAATCAACACTAAACATATGCTACTATCTAAGTTTCAAAAGTAAAAATCATCAAACCATACTAATGCGCAAGCAAAAAACTAAATTAAATATCTTTTTACTTTTTTGGTTTTTTAGGCAAAATCAAGTATGCAAACTAATAGTTCTTGCGGATGTGACAGGTGTATGGAAGGTGTTTGAGGATGGATAAAATATTTATGAAGTGGTTAGATGGTGTGAAGGGGTCCTAGGAGACGTTTTGCGACTTCCTAGAGGTTTCCCATCAAGTTGGCCTCAAAACAAGTCGTTTCAAGAAAACCTACAGGATGTACTAGAAACCTACAAGATGATCCTGTAGAAATTACAGGAAACCTACAGGATACAAACGAGAGCTAATTATGAGGTGTTGGAGGTGTTTAAAAGCTTGAGAAAGGTGTGTGATGTGTGGAATGGGGTGTTATAAGGTCTGGGAGCACTCAGGAGTCAATATCCAAGATAAGAGATGGCTAGATTCGCTCAATCTATCTATGGGAACTTCAATGGAAAATGATGAAAAACTAGTGAGGGTGATGGTGAAACAAGAGATGGCTAAGGCGGATGAAGTGGAAGGTGACTACTGGTGATGAAGTCTGGGTGTCCTCTTGATGTACTTTCTCTGCTTAAAACATGTGTGTCTTCCAAGAACTATGCAACAAGATACATTTTCATAAACTAGAAAAGCATGAATCAATTGCCTATATTATGTATGAAAGTTGCTGAAGGGAATGAAAGCGTGAGTGAGATCTTATTGCAAAAGTGGAGAAGGAAAAAGATGACAATGAAATCTTCCTTGCAACATGAACCAAATACTGAATGAAAGACTCCAAGCTCCAAAGCTCATACAAGAACTAGAAATATATGTTTTTGGGGCTGTTGAATGGTCCCCTGCTCAAGTTATGGTCCTAGAGGGAGGAAGTGAGGCCAAGACACCTGCTGACAACCTTGTGGTGATCCTTTTTCTCCTTGCTAACTTGATACATGAAATAAGGCACAAGTGGAAGCAAACTATCACAGAACCAATCTAATCTAAATTGCTGTAATGGAAACGAATCTACTAAGAAAATGAACAATTAAGCTATGAATCCATACTAGCATACATGTACAATAAAGAGGAGCCTTGGCTACTAGGGTTGGGCCCTAAACGAAGAGATTCAGTCCTTTGAGTTAACTCAATTCTGGCTCAAAAAAAAATTCATTCTTATTACCAAAACAATGGATTACATCAAAAACTGTCACAAGTATTGCAACTCGAAAATAGAGTAGAGTTTAACAATAAAAAATCAGAATCCTACTGAGGTCCTAGGCCTCTCTACTTATACATCTACAGTCTCCAATGACTTCCTTAAAATTAGGGAGGCTCGACTCCAAAACTCAAGATAATCTCGTGCTTTAACTTTCACTTGCTTGACTGCCTTCTAGTCCTCATGATTTGGTTGTTTTCACTCTGAGCTAATGAAGGAATATTCGAATGGATGGGTAGTAAATGAGGAGGATTTACCTCCTATAATCCCTCTCCCTTGTCCCATTCGAGTTTTGACCTTGGTCTTTGCCAAAATTCCTTGCTTTTATCCTTTAATCCTGCATTAAATGCACATTAGACCACAAAGCAAAATATCCAACTCTAATTCATCTCATAAACAAAATATAATCAAAAGTATGCAATAAGTTATGAGGATAGTTGGTTTGACTAAGCTAGGAAGTGAATTAAGGTCCATATAATTACCCAATGATGAGGCTCATCATCACCCCCCTACTGAAAGTGTTGCTCATTCTCTGAGCAACTTAATCAATATCCATATCCTTCATGGCTGTAGTAGCCTCTCTGACATCCCATGCCTCTGTTGTGGTCTCCTCTTCTTGTTCATAGAAGCCTGCCTTCTTTTCTACTTCTTCCCACTACCTCTTTTCTTCTTCTTCTTTTCTCCCTTCTAGCATCCCTAGGATTAGTGTTCGAATGAGTTTTAGGCCTATCCAATTGTCCTTCAACCTTTGCATAGACTGCTTATACATAGGTGTCATTTTGAGTGCCTCTCTCAAGCTTTGAGGGGAGTGATATTCTCTTATCTTTAAGCTATGTGGCAGTGTGTTCCATATTCTTAGGAAAGCATGTATACTATCATCTCCTAGTAGCCTAAACATGTCCTCAAAATTTGAAATTTCTTTCTCTTGGGAAATAAGATATCTAGGTGCCAGCTGAGGATCATTTGCAATAGAATTATGGGTACTGATGAGGGCCATGGAATTTGATTATTCAGCTCTGATCAAAAGAGGTTCAGTTAGCTCTCTGGCTAATATCCTTTTCATCTCTAGAGCTCTTGACTCCTCATGGTTCATCCATGATGCCAAAGCCATCAATTGTAGATATTTTAGCTTGTCATTAAGGTCCCAAACATTCATGTCATGAGGGTGATGTTGTGCAAATAAAACTCAACCATTTTGGCCTTATCTGCTAGTGTACTTTGATCACAAAGTTCAATAAACTACCTGTAGTCCCGAAATGGCATGGCTCCCCTCTGTGCTAGTGTCTTAATCTGAAACTGCAACCATTGCTCTTTGACATAAAGAGCATAGGATTTAGCTGGCATCCTACATTGCATTGCCTCCAAGGAGAGGCTGGCCATACATGCTAGTTGGTTCTCTCTTTCCTGCAATTGTCCCCTCAGCCATGCATTTTCTGTCTCAAGTTGATTTCTCATTATAGCTTCTCTATCCCTTAAGCAACTTACCTCTCTACCCATTTCTTTGAGTTTCTCTTCCATGTGCCCAATGTATTCCACCCCCTTTGACTTGGTGATCTGCATACATCGGTGGGTTTTGGCCCTCTCCTTCTCAAGCTCGAAGAACAATGGGATGCCAAATTTTTGAGGTATTACCCTGCGTCCTTCAATAAACTGGTAATAGGAATCCAAGTTAGGTTGGAGGCTAGGTTCCTTTATCTCTAGGTCTTCCACTTTAGCTTCTTGTTGCTCCCTACCTTTCTTTCCAATTTCTTTGCCTGCTGTAGATTCAGTGGAGTATCATGTACGACTATTTTTTATTCCTATATGCGTCCTTCAATAAACTGGTAATAGGAATCCAAGTTAGGTTGGAGGCTAGGTTCCTTTATCTCTAGGTCTTCCACTTTAGCTTCTTGCTGCTCCCCTACCTTTCTTTCCAATTTCTTTGCCTCCTGTAGATTCAGTGGAGTATCCTGTACGACTATTTTTTCTTCGTATATATTTTGCTATGGATCTTGTCGGATTGCCTTACCATTTGAGGAAGTTGATCTAGTAGTAGGCCTCCTTACATAGGTGATAGGAGACTTAGGGGAAGGCATTTTGTCTTTTTGTGTAGGGGAATCTTCAATCGCAATAGGAATTTTTGTTGATGTTTGTGGCTTCCCCTGTTCTATTCTTGTGCTCTTTCTTGTTCTGAAATATAGTGGGGTCTGACTCTGCCTTTTTCCATTTTGCTTGATTGGGGTGCTGAGCGCAGTGAGGGCAACTGCTATCTCTCTCTCAGTGTCATACGGAGACACCTTAGGTGACTCCTTGTGTTATTTTCCCTCTATTTTATTGCCTTCTTCCTCTCTATTTGTCATGTCTTCTTCCTCTTGTAGATCTTCATCATCTCTATCAGTTTCCTCCTTAATTTCCTATTTTGTTTCTTCATCATCCTCCTTCTATTCTCCCTCTTCTTCATCAACCTCATCATGTTCCTCTGTGTCAGCTCCTTCTTCATTCATCTCATCCTTATCATGCTCTGTATCTTCCTCTTCCTGTTTTACCTCCTCTTCACTAAAAATAGGACTAACATCATAAGTCAGGGCTTTGATGTATCCTCTGCTGGAAAGTATCTGAAGACTAACCATGTTATAGGGGTTCTAAGGTTTTAGAGGGAATATTCAATGAGGATCCTAGTCAACCCATGGTGAGCCAATTGTTAGGAATTCCCCTCCTTCACTTTGATGCTTGAGTCTATGAGTGATTGCAATGAAAAATATGGTATGCAGAGTCTTTCGTGAGGTGGCGATTCTACCCCAAATAATAATTTCTCAAGGATCCTAAAATGATAGACATAAACAACACTATATCTACCCTCACATGAGATGTATTTGATGAGTTAGTAGCCTACCTCACTCCATGGGTTTGGGACACTTTCCCTCCTTACTCCATTTTCGTCGTTAGTGGGTTCTTCACCTTTTAAAAAGAATTTTCTTTTTTCCACCTGTCTATCTCCTTTGTCTTCTTTTCTCCATGGGATTCCTAGGGGAAGTGTGGTGACCTTGATGATGAGCTCTAGGATGATATCTTTAGTGAGGTCCCTTACTACAACAGTGGCATGGATTATGCTATGTGGAGTGAGGGAGAGAGAAAATTCTTGAGCCACCTCATCATCATACCCTCCGAATTTTTCAAAAAATTCCATCCAGTTGTGTCTTGTAAAGATTTCAAGCACCTTGGGTTGTTGTTGGATTCTCATAGTGTTTGTGGGCTCTCTCCTAGTAAACCCTCCTGACATCTTTCTAGTGAATCTTAAGGAGAAAATGATATTGTTGACACAATTTTTCAAATTCAGGAGCAAAACAGAGTTGACTGTGTATTTAATTCACTTCAAACAGTTACTAAATTCACTCAATTTCAGTGTATCCCTAGTTCATTTACTTGCAAAGGGGGATGAAATTGTAGAGCCTACCTCTTTAGACTGGTTGCAGTGGCCAATTCCCATGATATCCCTTCTAAACTCTTCTCTGCAAATCCTATAGACAGTCTCCATGTATCTTGTACACTGTATCCTGTAGATATTCCTGTGAATGCTCTTATAAGAATTCTTGTGTAGAACAATGGATCTTTGCTATTGGTGGGTGGCCTGGGTTATGAGAGTGACTTGGGTGAGGGAGTTTTGAGGAGGTGAAATGCATGAATGCATGGGAGCGATGTTTTATTTCCTCTTATGGTGATTTGGGGTGAGGTTGTGTGCTGGCAGCAAAGGTACATTGCCACTTTTCGACCATTGGTCCCCACTACCACCTCATTATTTCCCACTCCTCGTAATTAGCTCCCACCTCATAGATCCGTAGTTTAACCGCTTTTTGTCCTACTCCTCTGCCTTTGAGTTCACTGTAGCCACATGTTAGAGGACACCTAGTTGTGCATGTGCTAACTGAACGAAGGTGGCCAAGTTAACTGGCCACGATTTTACTTATAAACCAACTATCTCGTAATCCTTACAATTTTTTACTACATGATGCATATGAGTGAGCAAGCAGGATACTTACCTGTGGTTTCAATGTTATGCTGCAGTTGTCAAAGACCAAAGGTGCTGTGTTGTATATTTATTACATACATTCTTCTTCCTCCTCTTGCTGTCTGCTAATGGTTTCTTTGCTTTTGTAGGTATCTGTGACTGAAGATCTGATGTTGCTATTGTGGAGCTCCTAGATCATCCTAGTGATGACCTGTTGCTATTGTGATTGGCATTCTGTGGGATAGGCTACTACAGGATGTATTGTAGATTCTTCTCCCTTAGAATTCTTTAATAATTTGCTTGATGCGGCTGTGTGGATGGTGACATGGATGGAAAGGAGTAGAAGTGTAGAGAGCAAAGGATACTCAGGTAATGCTCTTACTCCTCTCTATTTCCCTTTTTTTCTAAGACTAATTTTTTTGTTTTTGTTTTTAATGATGAGTGCAGGGATGATGATGGTGGATGAGGTGAGGTGCTAGATCATGCATAGGGTGAATTTTATGGACCTAAAAAATCCATCATGTTACTTTGGATTTCTTCCTGTAGGATTTTCGGGTCATTATAATTCTTACAGGATAATCTTATAGGTTTTCAAGGGATTCTGTAGGAATATAGGGGATCTTGTAGAAAACACAGTCTTTGCATAAATCAAAGCAATGGAGTGGAAAAATGACAAAAATTATGGAGGGATGCATGGTAAGGAGTGGAGAAGATGAATATATGAGAGGCAGGGGTGTCGTCAGGATCCTCTTTCGCTCCTTGACTGTCTTTCTCGCCCACCTGCAAATGGAAATTTCATGAGAACTATATATATATATATATATATATATATATATATATATATATATATATATATATATATATATATATATATATTTGAAAAACAACTAGGCTACCTCATAGAGGTTTTCACCCTAGTTGTTTGCGCTGGGTGCCTCAATGAAGGTTTTTATTCAAGGACCTTCTTATTCTCTTTTTCCTTTTGTTTTCTTTCTTTCTTTTTTTTCTTCACCACTGGGCTGCCTCATGAGCATTTCAACCCAAATATGGGACTCAGGCGCCTCATGGAGGTTTTCACTTGAGTCCTTATCCATTTTTCTTTTTTTCTCAGTAATTTGATGAGGGAGGAGCTAGAACTTGCTCCACCACCATTATTGTTTTATTGATATTATCAATGAACTTGTGTTTTGATAAAGGTCTCTTGTACATTTTCAATTGGTGCCCATTAACAAACAAATGAATGGCTTCTTCATCTATAGTTCTTATTTGCACTAAACCATTATCATGGCATCTTTCCACAACATAAGGTCCGAGCCATATTGTCCTTAACTTGCCCTTGAATTCTTTATACCTAGAACCATATAACAATGCCTAATCACCGTCCTGAAATTGCTTCTTCTTAATAATTTTATCATGCCAGATCTTCCTCAGAAGTTGGAATACCTATGTATGTAGGAGGGTCTACATTCTGAATTCATCCAAGCCATTCAATTGGAACAATATCTCTTCATATGCACTGCTAAGATCCACATCTAGTTGGGCTACCATCCTTAATGTGTTATATTCAAAATCAATGGATAACAATGCCTTTTTCCCATAGACAAGCTCATAGGGTTTGAATCTAGTGGTGGTATTATAAGCCCAGGTGGCCTCAGCTAGTATTTCTACCCAATCCTTCCAACTGTTGCTCACCACCTTGGTTAAGATTCCCTCTAGTGCTCTATTGGTCACCTCCACTTGCCTATTAGCTTATGGATGATAGGGAGTGGAGTTCCTATGCTTGTTCTTGTGATGGCTAAGCAGGTCTTCAATCATGTTGGAGGTAAACTGGTTGCCTTGGTCTGTGGCTAGCTCTCTAGGGTACCCAAATTTGTAGAATACATTCTTCCTTAGGAACTCAGCCACCTTCTCTTCTATTGCTGCCTTAATTTCCTTGGTTTCAGCTCACTTTGTCAAATAATCAGTGCACACAATAATGTATTGTTTTCTCTTTGAAGGAGGGTCGATAGGTCCAATAAAGTCCATGCCCCACTTATCAAATGGCTCGAAAGCCATTTGAGGCTGAATAGGCATTTCATCTCTTGGAGTAGGCCTTCCAATCCTCTGGCACTGACCACACTGACTAGTGTACTTTTTCACATCCTGATTAAGAGTGGGCTAATAATAGCCTTCTTATAACACTTTGAATGTTGTCCTCTTTGCCGCAAAATGAACTCCACAAGGCCCATCATGACAGGTCAGAAGGATGTCAAAGACTTCCTCTTCCCTGACACACCTTCTCAAGATTTGATCTCGGACAAGTTTTAAAAGATTGCCCCCAATCCAAGTGAAGGGGGTGCTTTTCTTGACTATCTTTCTCTTTTCTTTGGAGGGCAAGTTTGGTGGGAACTATGCTGATACCAAATATTGTTCTATATCAGCAAAGCAAGGAGAGAGAACTGAAATAGCAAGCAAGTACTTGTCTGGTCACTAGTCATCCACCATTCCTTCTTCTCCTACCAGCACATTTACCCTAGATAAAAAGTCTGCAACAACATTTTCCTTACCAGGATTATCACCAATGGTTAGGTCAAATTGTTGTAATAAAAGAAACCATCTTATAATTTGAGCATTCACATCTAGTTTGTTCATTAAATATTTGATTGCAACATGGTCAGTATGCACAAATGTTTGATAGTATTAAATGTAATGCTTGAATTTTTTTAATGAGTGCACAACAGCCAGGAGTTCCTTTTCGGTCATTGTATAATTTAGCTCATCCTTTGACAAGTTCTTACTAATAAAATAGATAGCATAAGGCAGTTTTTCCTCTACCTAACCTAGGGATGCTCCTATGGATTTTTGTGAAGCATCAACATGAATATGAAAGGGGAGCACCCATTTTGGGCCTCAGAGAATTGGTGCAGTGGTTAACATACCCTTTAGAATGTCTAAGGCCGCTTGATAGCATTTTGACGATATAAAGTCAGAATATTTGGCCAACAAACCAAATAAAGGAGAGGAAAACTTGTTGATGTCCTTTATGAACCTTTGGTAGTATCCAGCTAACCCTAAGAAACTTCTGACATCTCTCTACTTTTAAGGAGGTGGGACCCTTTGGATGATGGCTATTTTTTTTGGGTCCACCTGCAATCCTTGCTGAGATATTGAATGACCTAGCGCAGTCCCTATAGTCATTAAGAATTCACATTTTTTAGGAGTGAGAGAAAGGTTCATTTCAATGCATTTGTGGAGTACTTTTCCTGGGTTAGTCAGGTCTTCTTGAAAATCATAGCCATAAGGTGTAAAATCATTCATATAAATTTCCACCGCAGCATGGACTAATTCGGCGAAAATAGTCAAGACTACTCTCTAGAAAGTGGCAAGAGCATTGCATACACCAAAGGATGGACCCTATAGGCAAAATTGCCTGAAGGACAGGTGAATGTGGTCTTATATTGGTCTTCTGGGTAGATCTGGATTTGGTTGTACCCACTGAATTCATCTAGGAAAGAGAAAAACCTTTTTCCTGTGAGGATGTCTAGCACTTGGTCAATGAAGGGTAGAGGAAAATGATCCTTCTTTGTGGCTTTGTTCAACTCCCTATAATTGACACAAATCCTCCACTTACCATTTTTCTTCGGAACTAACACCAAAGGGGATACCCACCCACTATCGGAGATAGGGTAAATGAATCATGCATCTAGCAATTTTTGCAGTTCTTCTTTGACTATATCTTTAAGAGTTGGATTCATTCTCCTTTGTGGTTGTCGAACTAGATTGCAACCTTCTTTGATGTATATATGGTGAGTACATATTGAGGGGTGTACTCCCTTCATTTCCTTGTAACTCCAAGTGAAGGCTTCTAGATTTTCCTTTAACATGTTGCATAGCTTATCCTCTTCAAGAGAAGAAAGAGATGGATTAATTTTCAAGGTTTTATTTGTTCCAAATTCTATGGTTTCGACATGGCGTGGGTTGGAACCAGCCAAGCATAAGTCAATTAGATGATTATTCTGGGTTTCGTGTACTGCTTCTTCTAAAGGTATTGAACCAAGAGTTGGACATTGGAGTAGGTGTTCAATCAAGTCCTCCTCATCTTGCTACCCTCCTCCCATGGTTGATTCCAAAGCATAAATTTGGGCAAAATAAACCTCGTCTTCTTCCTCCTCCTCCAACCATAAAGGTAAGTCATGCTCTAGAGAAGGTTGAGCAGGAGGGTATATGACTAAATTCTTGGACATATGCACATTCTTGATGGTCATATTCCTAGCTCTAGAGCTAATGTAAGCATCAGTTGTGGCCAACCATGGCCTCCCAAGTATGAGAGGACAACTAGTAAGCTTAGCCTTAGGCTGGAGAACTAGGAAATTTGCTGGGTATTCCCAGCTGTCAACGGAGACCATCACATCCTCCACAATTCCCTCAGGGGTTACTGTGGAATAGTCTACAAGTTGTAGAACTATTGTGGTCTTCCTCAATGACCCTTGGAGGTTAATCTTGAGAATGGTGTCCTTGGTCATCACATTAATGGTAGCCCCAAGATCGATCAGAGTGTGTGGAACAATGGTGCCATTGATGTGCACATCTCCTACAGGGCTTCTACGGTCCAAATATTTTGGACATATTACCAACCCCAGCATTAAGTCGAACAGTTGCCCAATGAAATTAATGGTAGGGGCATCCCTTTTTCTCCTCCATGGATGCTTGAAGCATTTCTCCTTAATCAACTTATTTTAAATGGGAACATATTTTATTGCCTCGAGAAGGGGTATCTTTACACATATATTTTTCAAATTTCACAGAAGTTTAGTCTCTTCTCGAGTAGGTTGGAGTGGTTGGGCTAATCTCTCAGGAGAGGGTGGATTTACTTTAAGGTTGCTTTCCTCTCTTTCTTCCTCAACCTCCCTAAGTGGAGGGGGAGGTTGGTTATCCTGGAGAACTCTCCCAGATCTCAGGTTAATCTGTTGGATTTAGAAAATATACGCTGGATATGATGTCTCTCCACTCTATACTTGTTGAGCCTGCCTATTTTTCAGGTTCGGATTTGGGTGGCAAGGCATCTGGGGTTTCTTGGGTGGAGCAAAGTGTAGGAGTTGTGGTTGGGCAGGTGGTGGAGGCAATAGAGCTGGAGCATTGTTGTATTGAGGCCTCCACCACTCGAGTGGTGTATTCCACTGAGGTTGTGGTAGAGCGTAAGGTTGAAATGAATGGTTGGCTATCTGGGAATGATATTGAGATGCATAGGACGAAGAAGGGGGTGTAGACGAAGAAGGATGAGCGTGGGGTCCCCAAGAAGGTATAGTTGTGGTTTGGTTGGGGTTGTAATATACATTGGATGACCCTTGCATTCTGTGCTCTTATGGTCTAGACCCAGGAGGTCTCCTTTGGTGAATGTAGCAAAGCTGCTTTGTTACCCCTTCAGCTCCTTGATATACAACTTTTAGTCTGGGTAAATAAGGGCACTTTTCTGTGGAGCGGTTCTCTTCACAGATTGAGCAAATTTCAATACAGTTCAATGGATATTCGTACCTAGCATGCCTCTAGGTGCATCTAGGCAAAAACATGGCCAAGGATCTATTGGGGCAAAGTGATTTCCTACCATTTAATTGTCAACCCGGGGGTTTCGTAAAACTTGCGAAGCATGGGTGCACTATATATGCTAGAAATTAACTTCCAATTTAGATCAATCTAACTACTAAACCAAATAATGATAAACCGAATTCACCTATTCTAATTCAATAATCAATTCAAAGGAAATTATAATAGAGTGTTTAGAATTGAGATCTTAATCTATCACACTTCCAGGAATTGAAATCTTAATCTACTACACTTGCAGGAATTGAAGTTTTAATCTACCACACTTGCAGGAATTGACAAGCACACCACTCTTTCAAAAATGAAATTGCATGAAATGAAATCTACTCGAAGGGATCATGTGTGCATTATCAAATCAGGATCCTATGAAATGAATAATCAAAACCACATGATATGAAATGAAAGCAAAAACAATAATTCTTAACCTCTAGATATGAAAGCAAATAAAAATAATCACTCTTAACCTCTCAGACACGAAAAGAAATAAATCTTAATATATGAAAGCAAATAAAAACAATCACCCTTAGCCTCTCACATAGGAAACGATATGAAATAAATAAATCTTAATATATCAAAGCAATAAATCTTAATCTATGAAAAACAATAAATCTCACACATTATAGATGGCCAATCCAAAAGCATGAGGGATGGTCATCCTGAAAATTTCATCTTTAATATCCTTTGACCAACAATAGTCCCGATATTTGTTGTTAAAGGCCTGTTGCATATGAGCCAAAGTTGTGATGCTATCTCCAGGTAAGCCCATGAACTAGTGCAATGCTGCATCCTTGAGGATAGATGGAAATATTTTTAACTTTTGCTCATTATCTGTATAGTCATATGTTCCGAATATAACAACAAACTCAAATAGGAAAGTGTCGGGGTCCTCTATGGTTAGGCCATGGAAATGTGGTAGGGTAGAGGGGCTTATATTTTTCATATTGGTGTCCCTGTTGGTTTCCCTGATGGGGAAGGCACCCAGAACTCTCTCTCTATTTCCTCTGTGATTTCGGTTTTCAACCATTGGTTAAGTAGGAATGGGTTCCTCTTCTTCTTCTTCCGATGTAGGTTCTTCAAATATGTCAGTTTTCTGACCTAAAGGTTGCTCAAGTCCACAACCACCGAAGAAGAGAGAAGGTTTGTTGTTGGATGTAGTGGGGTTATTTGGCAAAACTTTCCCTAAGTTGTTCGTATTTCTACGAGGCATGAAAGGAAATATTCTTGGGTTGGTTTTGTATTCTTTTTTTTTTTAAACCTGGAAAGTACTTGGAGAAATGAAATTGATGATTGATTGAAAATCACTGTCACAATGAAAAATCTACTTTCTAAATTGAAATCCTACTTGCAGAATGGAAAGGAAGGCAGATAATGAAAAATGAAACAAAGGAAGAAAGAAGTTTACTTTTGCAAAAATAAACTAATGGAATAATATTGAAGAGAAGAAATAGAAGAAAAGAAAGCAGTAATCACATTCTACTCAGACACCTCCCCGACAACGGTGCCAAAAAGTGATCAGTGTCAGTATTGCAGCAAGGATGTTGCAACTCCTAGGCTACCAGCTTTACTTATCAACCTGGGGTTCGTACACACTTGGAGGTGATAGCGCTGTATGCAAAAGTAAAAGTGATGGTCCTGCTTGTTGTCACTATTCAGCCGCTAAGAGACCACTGGGATTCCAAGCCAGCCTTCTATGGAGTCCAAAGAAGCTTGGTTCTTTGATGGAAGAAGAGAAAATCTACTCTAAGAGAGCTACTCTACTGCAACAATAAAAAAACAACAGGTAATGCTAAATCATACCATACCCTAATTAACCATTTAAGCAGCTATGCTAAGCAGAATTGCTAAATCAACACTAAAAAAATTATACTATCTAAGTTACAGAAGTAAAAAGCATCAAACCATACTAATGTGCAAGCAAAAAACTAAACTAAATCTATTTTCACTTTTTCGGTTTTTTTAGGCAAAATCAAGTATGCAAATTAATTGTTCTTGTGGATATGACAAGTGGATGGAAGGTGTTTGAGTAGGGCTAGAAGGTTTATGAAGTGGTTGGATGGTGTGGAGGGGTCCTAGGAGGCTTTTTGTGACTTCCTAGAGGTTTCCCATCAATTTGGCCTCAAAACAGGTCGTTTCAGGAAAACCTATAGGATGTACTAGAAGCCTACAGGATGATCCTGTAGGAATTACAGGAAACCTACACGATACAACTGAGAGCTAATTGTGAGGTGCTGGAGGTGGTGGGAAGCTTGGGAAAGGTGTGTGATGAGAGGAATGGGGTGTTAGAAGGTCTAGGAGCACTTAGGATTCAATATCCAAGATAAGAGATGGCTGGATTCACTCAATGTATCTAGGGGAATTTCAATGGAAAATGATGAAAAATTGGTGAGGGTGATGGTGAAATAAGAGATTGTTAAGGTTGATGAAGTGGAAGGTGGCTGTTGGTGATGAGGTATGGGTCTCATCCTGAGGTACCTGCTCTTCTTAAAATGTGTGTGCCTTCCAATAACTATGAAACAAGATACATTTTCATAAACTAGAAAAGCATGAATCAATTGCTTATATTATGCATCAAGAAATTTGTTGAAGGGAATGAAAGCATGAGCGAGATATTATTGCAGAAGTGGAGATAGAAAAATATGACAATGAAATCTGCCTTGAAACATGAACCAAATACTAAATCAAAGAGAACAAACTCCAAAGCTCATACAAGAACTAGAAATATGTGTTTTCGGGGTTGCTGAAGGGTCCATTCCTCAAGTCATGGTCCCAAAAGGAGGAAGTGAGGCCGAGACACCTGTTGAAAAGCTTGTGGTGATCCTTTTTCTACTTGCTGACCTACTACTTGAAAGAGGGCACAAATGGAAGCAAACTATCACACAACCAATCTAATCTATATTGTTGTAATGGAAATGCATCTACTAAGAAAGTGAACAATTATGCTATGAATCTATACTACCATACATGTACAATAAAGATGAGCCTTGGCTACTAGGGTTGGGCCCTAACCCAAGGGCTTCAGCCCTCTGAGTTGACTCAGTTCTGGCTCAAAACAAAAATCATTCTTATTACCAAAACAATCAATTACATCAAAAACTGTCACAAGTCTTGCATCTCGAAAATAGAGTAGAGTTTTACAATAAAAATTATGAATCCTACTAAGGCCTAGGCCTCTCTATACATCTGAAGTCTCCAACGACTTCCTTAAAATTAGGGAGGCTCGGCTCCCAAACTCAAGATAAATTGATGCTTTGTCTTTCACTTGCTCGGCTGCCTTCTAGTCCTCATGATTTGGATATTTGCACTCTGAGCTGATGGAGCAATATTTGAATGGAGGGGTAGTAAATGAGGAGGATTTACCTCCTATAATCCATATCCCTTGTCCCATTCGAGTTTTTACCTTAGTCTTTGCCAATATTCCTTGCTTTTATCCTTTAATCCTAAATTAAATGCACATTAGACCACAAAGCAAAATATCCAACTCTAACTCATCTCATAAACAAAATATAATCAACAGTATGCAATAAGTTATGAGAATAGTTAGCTTTACTAAGCTAGAGGTGAATTAAGGCCCATATAATTACCCAATGATGAGGCTCATTAGTCCACCCAACATTTGCAACAAACTAGAATTGATATGTATCTTCACTCCCTATACTCTTGAAAATCAACAGCTTTATTGAGTTTGACATGTTGAATGGCAGTGGTGGTGGAGGCAGTGTGGGGGAAGGTGTATGTTGTGGAGGTGAGGGTGAAGGTGGAGTGGGTGGATGATGTATCCATGAGAAACACTTTCTTATCAGCTGAACCGCACTCTGCAGTGAGGCATGGGTCGTTCCGTCATTGTCGCTTGAAGGAGGTCGAGTCAATGGTTATATTTAGAGCCTAATTTTTCTCGATTTCTGAAGATCCGTCCACTTCATGTAGATCCAAACATCAAGGGAACGACATAACCTATTTCTCACACAAGAGAATCTTAATCCAGGTATTCAAATATCTCATATATTTACCTCATGGTCCTTTCAAGAAGTGTCACTCTACTTCCTTGTAGTTGACTGAGGTATTAACTGTGAACTCTATAACAAACCCTTCTATAATTCAATCGAAGCACGCATGATCTTGTCTCCAGAAGCTTCCAACCTTCACACTAGCTCTAGAGTCCACACTATTGGGCCGTTAAGCTTCCACCTTCCTTGGTCATCTGCCAACTCAACTATCCACTCATATAGTTTGATAGGGAAGGTGCAAAAGCAAATTTCATGTATTTCTATGTACAAATATCTCTCTAACCACTGCTCCTTTGACAGGCGCATATTTCTGTTCTCTTGCACTGCAAATTCATGGATCTTCCTATCCAACCAATTCTTAATTTCCTTCTTGGTCAGATTCCAGTGATGCGACATCGCACATCTCCCTATGTAGATCCCGGTCCCAACAACAGAACCATTTGCTTGCTTAGTGGGTCCTTGTTGGGTCCCTATAATACTAGTGATTACCCCATTACTATTGTAGTTATAACCCGTATTTATATTTTTGTGCCCCTATTACCCCCATATTGTTATTTCTGTGCCCGATAGAATCCCTCTATTGTTATTTTTGTGGCTTTATATTATTATTGTTAGGTTCACTAGATTATATTGTGGCTCCTTAAACTCCTATATATAGAAAGGAGGTTTTTTCATTTGTATCATCGAGGAATTGTTCATTTATGTAATGTAAATAAGGTTTCCCCCTCGAAGAGGCTGAACTCTAAGGCGTGGACTTATCTTTTCTATCTTTTCTTCAGCTGGTTTCATAACATTTGGTATCAAAGCTTTGGATTCTAGGGTTTCGCTGCTCCAAACAGGTCATCGTGGAATTTTCGCTATAACTTTTTTTTCTGTGATGTTTCAGAAGTCGAAAACAAAACCCATTTGGGAAGAAATCACGCTGAACCTTGGGTACAAATTTTAGAGCTTTTCGCACTATATTTGCAGAGATATGAACTGAGGAAGTTGGTCTTTTTGCTGACTCCTGAATTACAGTCCAAACAGGTGACCTGGGGAAAATTGTCATAACTTTCTCTTTGGGGATCGGATTGAAATTTCGTATGAAGGTACAAAAAGAGGATGGACTGTAGTTTCTTGTAGGAATTTTTCAGATCCATAGGTTGAAAAAGTGACTCGTGGCACGTTGTACAAGTTTGCTCTACTGAACTAGTCTATAATCAAGTCATTGTGGGAGATTTCACATAACTCTTCCTTGGAGAAACCAAATTGGGTCAGACTTGTGGAATTGGAAAGAGGATGTATAAGGCTACCACAAGTTGCAATTTAAGAACTGTATGATCTGAAATTACAGAGATACATCAGATTGAAAATCAGGCTTCTACAAAGTGAAAAAATGTGTGTAGTTTTTTTTTTTTTTTTTTTTTTGCATAAGCTTCGTTTGAAGGAATTCAAAGGGCATAGTAAAGCATTATTATCGGTAACTGATGCCCCGAGGAAAGAAAATTCAAACACCTAGTAAGGAAACTGAAATCTCTAGCACGACTCATGAAGAAGAGGAAGAAATGCTACATGATATATCAAAATTAGAAGAACGAGTGCAACAAATGTCACGCTCACAAAAACTAACAGAAGCTAAGATAAATGGCGTGGAATATAAGATAAATGGCGTGGAATATAAGATAAATGGCGTGGAATCTAAGATAAATGGTGTGGAATCTAAGATAAAGGGCATGGAAGCTAAGATTGATGATTTGAAGACAGATTTGAAGACAAACATGGCAGATTTGAAGACAGATTTGACAAATTTTCTACAAGAAATACATACTAAGGGTGAAAAGGTTGTAAAGGGAACTCATGATGTCAACCAAATAAATGTTAATCATGATTCCATAGACTCTAATGTTGGATCAAAGACCCACCATATTCCAAAACTTGATATGAGGAAGTTTGATGGCAAGGATCCTGCCACATGGATATTACAGATGGAGCAGTTCTTCGATCTCAATAATGTGCAAAACACACAAAAGGTACGTATGGAAATGGTATATTTGGAACCAAATCAGTTTTTATGGTATCAACGGATTTGTTCTCGTAAAAAAATTATCACTTGGGCAATTTTTACGGAAGAATTGATAGCACATTATGAGGATACAAAAAGCAACACTTTTTTTAGCCAATTGATAAGTCTCAAATAGAAGGGTTCAATAATGGAGCACATTGAGGAGTTCCAAAAATTGAACATAAGGGTAAAAGATATTCCAGAGGAGCATAGGATTGATGTGTTCATAGGGTCTTTAAAGGATAATATCCAACATGATGTTTGCCTTTGGGAACCTGATTCATTAGAGAAGGCATTCAGGTTAGCAAGAAAAATGGAAAGCAAAATTATGGCAACCAGGAAGCATACCACTCACAACTATAAAGACGGAAGTGTTGTTTCCCCTAGTCTTCCACAACCTATAAGGTTGAAACCACAACAATTGGAAGAAAAAAGAGCAAAAAGGCTTTGTTACAGTTGTGATAGAAAATACACTAAAGGTCATAAGTGTGCTGAGAGGAAATTATTCTACATAGATTGTGAAGAGGAAGAAGAAAAGGAGCAAGAAAGGTAAAAAAGAAGAGGATATACTCCAGGAACAAAGCCTAGATGAAGAACAAATAAATCCAACCATATCTTGTAATGCATTGGCGGGAATTACCACTCCTCAAACCATCAAGATAGAAGGACAAATCAAGAAGAAAAAGGTAATAGTGTTGATTGATTCAGGAAGCACCCACAATTTTATTCATTGTAGGGTAGCAAAAGAATTGAATTGCTTCCTATATGCAGCACCAGAGTGTCAAGTGATGATTGCAAATGGAATAACAATAAATTGGTCTCGAAAGTGCCATAATATCAAGCTATCCATGGGAGAATATGTATTGACTAGCCCAATGCTTTCCATTCCAATGGGAGGTGCTGATGTTGTACTAGGAGTCCAATGGCTACAATCCTTGGGTACAATAGCTTTTAATTTTCAATAACTTTTCATCAAATTTTCTATAGAATAAAAGGAAGTTGAATTAAGGGGTATCGCAAGGAAACCAGGAAAGATAATCAGCTCTAATGGTATGACAAAGCTTCTAAAAAAGGAGCAAAGAGGTGTAATTGCACAACTATGTTCACTAGATGTTTCCACATCGGAATCATCTATTTCTCCAAATCTCCAAAAAGTCTTGGACAATCATTCCAAGGTATTTGAGACTCCTAAAGGTCTCCCACCTATGCGTGATCATGATCATGATATTCATCTGATTCCAGGAAGTGTTCCTCCGAACATCAGGCCGTATAGATATCCCTATATCCCAAAAAGTGAAATTGAATGTATGGTTGTAGAAATGCTAGAGGCTGGTATAATTCAACCGAGTCAAAGTTCTTTCTCTGCTCCAGTAGTATTGGTGCACAAGAAGGATGGATCATGGCGCATGTTTCCGGATTATAGGGAGCTCAACAAGCTCACTATTAAAGATAAGTTCCCCATTCCTGTCATTGATGAATTACTGGATGAATTGCATGGATCAATTTACTTCACCAAGTTGGATCTTCGTTCGGGATATCATCAAATCAGAATGAAGATTGAAGACATTCCAAAAACGGCATTTAGAACTCATGAGGGTCACTATGAATTTTTGGTCATGCCTTTTGGCCTTACCAATGCACCTTCAACATTTCAAGGTTTGATGAATTCAATTTTCAAACCATTCCTTAGAAAATTTGTGTTAGTATTTTTTGATGATATACTAATCTACAGCAAGTCTTGGAAGGATCATGTTGAACATGTTGACAGGGTGCTACAACTATTGGAGGAGAAACAATTATATGCAAAAAGATCCAAATGTTTCTTTGGAGTCCAGGGGGTGGAATATTTGGGTCATATTGTATCTCATGAAGGAGTTAAGGTAGACCCTAGCAAAATTAAAGCCATTAAGGAATGGAAAATCCCCACATCCATAAAGCATCTGCGAGGATTTCTTGGGTTGACAGGGTATTATCGCAAGTTTGTTAAGAATTATGGGAGAATAGCAGCACCTCTAACAACATTATTGAAGAAAGATGCATTTTCATGGACTCTGGAAGCAACAAAGGCCTTTGAACATCTTAAAGAGGCAATGTGCCAAGCACCGGTCTTAGCTACACCGAACTTCACAAAAACCTTTATTGTGGAATGTGATGCTTCAGGAAATGGAATTGGTGTTGTTCTAATGCAAGATGAAAGACCCATGCTTTTGAAAGTCATCCAATCAGGGGAAAGTTTTTAAGCAAAGTTATTTATGAGAAGGAAATGTTGGCAATACTCCATGCACTTAAGAAATTGCGACCCTACCTAATGGGAAGACACTTCAGGGTAAAAACGGATCATGATAGCCTTAAATACTTTTTAGAAGAAAGATTATCCTCTGAAGAGCAACAAAAGTGGGTCACAAAGATGTTGGGTTATGACTTTTAAATCATCTACAAAAAAGGGAAGCAAAATGTGGTGGCAGATGCACTCTCAAGAAAGGATGAGGATGTGGAAGCATCGTTTTGCGCCATTTCTATTATCTAACCAGATTGGATAAACGAAGCAAGGGAGGAATGGAAGAATGACAAAGAAGTGTGGGCACTTATTAGAAAGCTACAACAAGATTCCAATACGTCTGATACATTTAGTTGGCAAAATGATTTGTTATGGTACAAAGATCGCTTATACCTCTGTAAGAATTCCTAGCTAAAACAAAATATTCTTATGGAATTGCACACTTCTCCCTTAGGAGGGCACTCAGGATTTTTAAAAACTTACCACAGGGTTAAGAAGGAATTTTTTTGGGATGGCCTTAAATCAGATATTCAAAAGTTTGTGGCAGAATGTTTCGTTTGCCAACAAAAAAAAGTTGAAACAATTAAGACACCGGGTCTATTACAACGTTTATCCATTCCAAGCCAACATTGGGAAGAGGTTTCAATGGATTTTATCACAGGTTTACCCAAGTCTGAGGGAGAGAGTGTCATCATGGTGGTAGTTGATAGACTTACCAAGTATGCACACTTTTGTGCATTATCACATCCATTTAAAGGCAGTACAATTTCTACTGCATTTATGGAAACAATTCAAAAGCTACATGGAAACCTAAAGATTATTGTAAGTGATAGAGATCCTATTTTCACTGGAAATTTTTGGACAGAATTATTTTCTTGTCTGGGTACTCAGTTAGCTCATAGCTCATCTTATCATCCTCAATCTAATGGGCAAACTGAGATAGTAAACAAATGTTTGGAAGGATATCTTCGTTGCTTTGTATCTAATAAACAGACACAATGGGTGAAATGGTTGCCTTTGGCTGAATAGTGGTATAACACTTCCTTCCATACAGCAACAAAAATAACCCCATTTATGGCACTTTATGGGTATCAACCACCATCCATCACATCACTTCCTTCCATACAGCAACAAAAATAACCCGATTTATGGCACTTTATGGGTATCAACCACCATCCATCACATCACATTTAAGAGAAAATTCTAAGGTTCAGGCAGTGGAACATCACATCGAACATCAACAACAAGTCCTCCAACTCTTAAAGGATAACCTCATGTTGGCACAAAATAGAATGAAAGAATAGGTGGATCAACATCGCAGTGAAAGAAGTTTTAATGTAGGTGATTGGGTATTCCGTCGGCTATAACCATATAAGCAAATGTCCCTAAAGCAAGCTAAGAAGGATAATAAATTATCTCCAAAGTATTATGGTCCGCACAAGGTGCTGCAAAAGATTGGTACTATGGCATACAAATTGGAGCTTCCTGCAGCTTCTCGATTGCACCCAGTTTTCCATGTTTCATGTTTAAAGAAGGTTATAGGCGACAAGCTCCCAGTTCAAACAATATTGCCAGAACTTGACGAGGAAGGAAAAATTATATTGGAACCGGAAGCAGTCACAGAAACAAGAACTCGACAGCTACGAAATCGATCAATTTTAGAGTATCTTATCGAGTGGAAGAACTTATCCGCTGAAGATTCCACATGGGAGGATGAGAATTTTATGCAGAAGTATCCAGAACTACGCAAGCGTTGAGGACAACACTTTTTTGAAGGAGAGGGGCATGTTGGGTCCCTATATTACTAGTGATTACCCCTTTACTATTGTAGTTATACCCCTTATTTATATTGTTGTGCCCCTATTACCCCCATATTGTTATTTCTGTGCCCCATAGAATCCCTGTATTGTTATTTTTGTGGCTTTATATTATTATTGTTAGGTCGGTCGGATTATATTGTGGCTCCTTAGACTTCTGTGTATAGAAAGGAGGTTTTGTCATTTGTATCATCGAGGAATTGTTCATTTATGTAATGTAAAGGAGGTTGCCCCCTCGAAGAGGCTAAATTCTAAGGCGTGGATTTATCTTTTCTATCTCTTCTTCAGTTGGTTTCATAACAGTCCTAACCTAGGTTCAAAGTAAATTTCACCAAACAAAACCCTACACTACTGGCCCTTTTGGCATCAACCCACGTAATGCAAGCTGAAGTCTGACCCAAATGAGTACGGGGGGGTGCTGGAACCAAGTTTCCGCATCCAAATATCAGTGTGATGTCTTTTATTGCCTAGATTTTCCTTCACGCAGATCTATAAGCCCCTATTTCTCGGTACTGCAAGTTTACTTCAGTCGCCTCTAGAACTTCGGGAAGGTCTACGATAGGTCTTTTTTGACCCTTAAAAGATGAATCATCCACTTACACGCACCATAAAACAACCCTAGATCTGAGTTCGCACAAATCTACTTCAGTATTCAATAAACATAACATAATGTATTATAATCTTCACGTAAGTACTTAACATGCATTGCGTATAGTTAATAAGACTTATCCAATGGAGTCACGCATCAATACATCATTATTTCATAAAGACATTATTCCATCACAACATATATTACAAACATAAATAATAGAATTAAACATATAAACACATGAATCTCTTCAACAATCTTCTTTATTGATCTTCAATATGAGGTTACAGGCTCAAAACTTCCCTGTGCACTCAGCTACAGGGGTCGGTGCAATAAACTGGGGACTCTACTCTAGGCCTCCATGCACTTAGTTATGGAGCCCTTTCCCTTCTATATACCCAATGTTTTCTTTCCCTTTTCCTTAGACATAGACATAAGAATACCTTAGACTCTCTTTAGACACACCTATTTATATCCTTTTACGTACAATCCCATGATTCGCGGACTATGGGTGGATATCAAAACCAACTTGACTTTACATAGACAAGGGGCTAAAACTAATTTTGACTCTTAATAGTATACATGCTCTACATCCATAAATTATGGAGACTTTAAATATTTTACCAAAATTTACATCAATACTTAGGTTTTTAACCCCAAAACTGACCGAGGGGACCCCATCCCAACAAGTGCCCAATAGTTTCCATTGATTTCCATGAGCATTCTTTGACTAGTATGATCATTTTGAGGTGGGAATATGCCTCTGTTTTTTAACCTTACAATGCGTGGAAACCTTGCCAAGGGAGGGGTCTCCTGGGGTACTGCGTAGCAGAGAAGGGGATGCCTGCGAATATTGGAAGGTGTTTGACTACATGAAATGGGGTGATTGGATTTCCTAAGGGACTATGTAGTAGAGAATGGAAGGTAAGGGAATACATTTTTTTTGGTCATTATCATTGCTAGATGGAATCAAAAGCACATTGGGAGTCTTCCCTTGAATAATGAGCCAGCAACATTTCAATAAGAGGACAAGTGGTGCGAGGATCGTAGTGTTGGCCATTGGATCCAGGTTTGAATCTGGTAGTGGATTATGGAATTCCTCGAAGGGAGGTGAATTGTAGTACTACCTTTGAGGGTGGAGGTGTTAGCCTCTGGATTCCATTGTTGATGATGCGGGTATCATATCCTTTTATCTGTTGGATGCGAAAATATTCATATATGTATATGTCTATAATATTGTAAATATTGTATCAAGTTGGATTTATAAAGCTCCATAGAGATTATGATTATCTGATGATTGAAGCAAATGTGTATGAGTATGTATGTGATTGTTATTGTAAATACAATAATGAGATGTGCTATAAAGCTCTAGTAAATGATATATTTTTCATGTTTTAGCAATGGTTATTGTAAATATTGCAATGCATTGTGTTATAAAGCTCGATGGGCACTATGTTTTATTTTGAACAGTTTGTGGGTCATAGGTGTCATAGAACATCGAGGAAGGTGTTCCACCAAGGGGTAAAAAAAGTAAGACCAATGTCATGGAAGACGTAATACAAGCTAAATGGTGGGAAAAACCTCCTAGCAAGAGTCGCTTTTGGTTTATTGTGGCTAAGGAAATAAACAAAGGCGTTGGTAAAGGAAAAGATTCATTGATTGGCATTTTAATTTTGAAAATAAAGGAAAATAGGAGAAAAGGAAGGTTAAAGGTGAAAAATTTCCGTGAGATGGAAATTGAAGGAAAAATGAAGGGAAATGAAGAAATTATAGGCCTCAATGATAAAAGGTTTATGAAGATCAGTTAATGGATTTTTTTGGTTTAGCTTTTGTCAGTGTTAGCTTTTGTGAGTTCAGTGTTGGAACTCTCATTACATTCTCTCACTCTTTGATACTCTTCAACACTTAGAGTATTCTTGGAGCACTTGGCATACATTAGATTTGGAGGAAAAAGGAAAAGGAAAATAGGAAAGTGCAAGGGAACATGTGGATAAACAATTAGAAATGTTTTTCTTTGCAAGTAGCGAGTTTCATGTACGATTTATTTGCTAGTTTTGGCATGCATGATATATGAATGCAAGTATTTGGTTATGATTTTTCATTGGCATCGAGGATTGCCTAGATTGACATTGGTTTTTCCTAGGCTTTCAATTTCCTAGATAATCATGGTGTTGTGGTTTCTCTCTCTCTCTCTCTCTCTCTCTCTCTCTCTGTTTTTTTTTGTTTTTTTGTTTTTTGTTTTGTTTGTTTTGGTTTGTTTGTTTGTTTATTTGTTTTTTTTTTTTCTTCTGATTGGTGCTCATGCTCTTTATGGTTGTGGGTTGAGTTACTAGTTCTTAGAGGTTTGGCTAGAAAAACGCTCTAAAAACCCTAGAATAGATTGGGTTGAGTTAATTTCCTTGGAGCCTTGGTTGGAAACATTATCTTGAGCTGTTGGTGGGTTATGTTACTAGACCTATATCCTTGGTTGGACAAAATCTCCAGACCCCTATGACAACACCGAGTTGAGTTACTAGGCCTGGAGTCGAGTTAAAACAAATTCTTTGGAGCCCTAGAAAACTTGGGTAGAGATCGATCTGGTAATGGTTACTGATGTTCAACCATGATGTGGAATCTCTGGTTGAGGGTTGAAGTGGTTTGAACTCTAGAGGACCTCGTTTCATTATTCCATGAGATCTCACATTCATGCTTGGAATATGGTGCAAGGGTGATTAACTGAAAGAAAGACTTGGTTAAGCCTAACCTATGGTTGGGTGGTATGTGGAAGTGCTTGACTAGGTTAAAATTTTCATATTTTAATAAGAGGAATTTTCTATTATGATCTATGAGCACATGTATTGATTATCATGATGATATTATGGTTGATTTTCCATGGTTTATATGTTGGTTATTTACTATTTTCTATGTTGGTTATTTTATGGTTACATATTGGTTATATGATGTATAATGCCTATGGCTCTTGACATTTTTTATGAATATGTGAATGGTTGATGAATGGATGGACAAATAAATGTTATTGAAAATACAATGAGAGGGTGTTAGACCTTCTTAGTGAATCTCAGATAAGGTTCCTAGCCCTATTTTTAGATATGCATTCATGACCTATAGATTACATGTTCGCCATGTGCTTGACAAAATGACTGTCATGGTTAGGATGGGTCACGTTAAGCCCTTCATCGAGTTTTGAATTAAGGGATTTGTCTTCATGTTATTTATCATTTCTAAGTGTTTCATGAAGTTATGGGCATAGGTATGGACGCTATCCCTAAAAAAATGGCTTAGATATTGGGGTCACTATCACAGAACTAAGTAATTTAGACTATAGTTGCTTGGAACCAGGCTTATGGGAGTAACTGGAGGGTTATAGTCATTATATTTCCTTGTCATGGGAGTGAATCATAGGCCACATTAGTGAAAAAGAAAGCTAACTTACGGTTTGGGCAGCTGGAGTTGTTGTTTGGATCCTGGGGTTCTTGTATCTCTTGAGGAAGGTGAGTATGGTTTTAGTCCATCTATTCCACTCCTTAGATGTACTTAGGATGTTGAATCACATCATAGTAACTCCTCATCAAATATTTACCCAGATGAACTGGTGAGCTTGGGTAAATGTGTGGGGATGATGGTTACAATAGTCATCGTATTCAGGTTGATGAATGCACGAACCACCTTCATGTGCTTGATGAATATAATTTTCATGAAATATCTAGATATGTTTGTCCTGCTTTTTATATACAACATCCTAATCCACTCAAATAATTAAAATGGAACATGAGGAACACTTCAAGTTAGTGTTGTATACATTAAGGGAACATAAATTATATGCAAAATTTAGCGAGTGAAAATTTTATCACCAAAAATATAGTATCTAGGGCATGTTATTTTAGAAGAGGGGATAACAGTAGACCTTGAGAAGGCGAAAGTCATCTTAGATTGCTTAGTGGCTAAATACATAATGAACATTAGGTCCATCAAGGGGATAACTAGGCACAACTGAAGACTTATAAAAGGATACTAAAAATTTTCATTTCCTATAACTTCATTACAGAAAAAGGGATGTAATTTTAACTAGACCTCTAAATGAAAAGAAAGCTTTGACACACTTGAGTGCTTGCTTACCACTATCCTTATCTTAAGAATTAAAAATCCACACAATTATTTAATCATGTGCATGAATGCATCTAAGTATGGATTAGGGAGTGTTTTTGCATAGGAAGGACATGTGATTTATTCTAAGTCCCACAAGCTAAATGAAGGCAATAAAAATTATGTCACCGATGATTTAGAGTTGGAAGGAATTATACATGCCCTCAAAATGTAGTGGAACTATCTCATTCGGAGATGATTTATGTTGGTGACTAATAAATTCAACCTAAAGTATTTGTTTGACCAAACTATCCTAAATGTTAGAAGGACTAGATGGTTGGCCTTTATTAACAAGTATGATTCCCAAATGAAACACATAAAATGTAACAAAAATAAGGTTCAATATGCTCTTAGTAGAAGAATAAGCCTACTATATTCCAAATATGCAAGTCAGTGTGACACAAATATACTAGCAAAAATTAAAATATCATATGACATTGATGAAAATGAGAAAACTAAGGAAAAAATTGTAAATAATGAGCTAGTAACTTTAGAAAATCTAGTAGATCAGATGATGTTGGGCCCAGACATTAGCAAGGAGTTAGAACATGTTGTGAAAAAGGCAAGGTAGAACTTAATGTCTGAACAAGATAGGAAAAAGTGCTACACAGATATAACGAGGACACCTTTAGAGTTCAACATGGGAGAGTATGTATAACATAGAGTTGAGCCAAAAAGAAGTAAACATAGGATGGGGAGTTACACCAAGTTAGTAGAAACATATTATGTTTTGTTCCAAGTACTCAGCCGTGTAGGTCTAGTAGCCTACTAGCTGGTATTGCTTCAAAACATCGTACTACATGATTATTTTCATATTTCTATTTTACAAAAGTATGTGAATATTATGTATCATATTGTTGATTGTATTCTTGTATAGGTGGGGAAAGAGTGAGATATTATAGAAAATCCCATGTGAATTCTCGATTGAAGGGAGATCAAACTCAAAAATCGAGTCATTAGGAAAGTAAAAGTATTGTTGAAGCACTAGAGGCCTAAAGAGGCTACCTGGGAGATAGAGGATGCACTTAGGGAATCATATCAATCTATGTTCTAGGGTCAAGAGATTGAAATAAATACCAAGGATGGGGTTGAATATTAGAGTTAGAGATATGCAATGCTCCAAAAAAATTATTTTCAAAAATATTGTGAACTATTGTTTTAAATTAAGGCACCTAAATAGTTGGAAAACATTGTAATAAATATTGCAAACAACTTGATTTAAATAATAATAAATAAACATATAAATATTAATGAGTGGTGGTAATGAATATGGATTGTGACTTTATAGAAGAGGATTGTGGTTGACTGATGGAAGACTATGAAATACAAATGGAAAGTCTAGGAAATATAATTCTCTAAATGGAAATTCATATGGGGGATCGAAATTTGTTTTTAAGAGGCCACCTCGCATAGGGGGGATATGGCTTGATGGAAAAACAAGTAATAGGAAATAAATTAGTGTGAGGGGGAGTTTTTATACATGATATGAGGTTGGGAGGGGTCAAGGTTGAGTGAAGAAGCACCTGAGGGTAAGGAGTCTCAAGCCATGGGATCATAATTCATGTGTTAGGCTAAGGCTGTATCTATGAAATATATCATCTACTACTCAAAAGTGAAATAAACAGAACTAATAATAAGCTTGAGGATGTTGTCTCTAAAAATAAGCATTGAAGCTTGGGGGTGTCTCAATAAATAAATTTCATTTATCGTTTGACTACAAACGGGTGGAACATCTCTCATTAATTTGTTTCTCCCCATATGATTACAGGGTCATCCAATCCTTAATACACATGGTATAGTATTTTTGTCAAATCACATTCTTATCACTCTCAATAATACATGTAAGATCTTTTAAATCGTTTACCAATTCCTTGATTTATGTTGTGGAGAATGACACAACTTCTTTATGTATTTAGGCAGAAATTGTTATATCTTATTTATGTGTTTATATAGAATGTGTTACAACTTCTCTATTTAATTAGACAAAGAATGTTATATTTATTTATGTATATAGATAGAGAATGTCGTAGTTATTTATATATTTAGAAAGAATAGAAATGAGGTAGGTTTGACCATCATTTATCAAAACGTTTCTAGGATTGTTTTCAAATGAGGATCATGCTTCAAAAAACAATTGTATCATATTTTATTTCTTACAAAATGACTGAGTTAGATAAATAGGGAGAAATAAAAAAGCTCCCTTTAATATATTATTATTTGAATAATTGGTTGACATAATAATGGCCACTTAAATCAATGATAGGAATTGATTATAATTGAATGTGTGAAGTTTAGGAATGATCTAGTTGTCCACAGTTTCCATAACATATTGAATCATTGCAAGGAATAAATATTCAATTAATGTCCTAGATTTAATGCAATGAGAAGCATTAAACTAACTAAAGGACAAACTTATTGTCAGACAATATTTCATCATAGACTGTGTTTTCTTGAATTTTTAGAAATAGGGGAAAAGCTAAAAATAGGAGCAAACAAGAGTAGAGTTAAACCTAGTTTTGAAAGCTAGTGGTATTGATTTTACAAATGAATTTAAGCAATGCATAATCTAGAAGTTGGAAAAAAATTATAAGCCTACCCCTTATTCGGTCATTACAAATTCAAACTAGAGATTCTTAGACATGGTGAATCACCCTATGAGTTATATTGTACTCAATTAAAAATGGAAAATGATGAGAACAAACCAAATTTATAACCATTCATCCAAAGGATACATTTTATGCATAGAATCTTGGAAACAGCATGAAAGAAAGAGATAATAATGTATATATTTTAGAAAAGGCATGTGAGAGTTCCTTAAATTATATGGAGGGTCAAACCCCATATAGGAGTTTAAACTCAAAGGTCTAGGTAAAGCATCAAAATTACATACAATGCATATTACAATCTCTACATGCTAATAGAGAGTTAATGTTACATAATTCTGAAATCATGTGGCTTGGGTGGGATTCCCTTACCCTATCTGCAAAAATAAATCATTACCATGTAAACACAAAAAAGTGAAGCAAAAGTTATATTCTTATACTAACCCTGAGATAAATTCCTAATGTGTCCAAAAATGCAAGGAACATGGTCCTACGGTTTAAACCTTCCTCCAACATTTCAACTACAAGTTACATGACTCTACAAATCAGTGACATCTATGAAAGAGGGGACTTATATATAGAGCAGGTGAAAAAAAGGTTGTGAATAAAAGTTTCATGCTAGTGGTCATCCTCATTGCTATGCCGAGTAACATTGAGTGTTGGAAAAAAATTCATGTCGGGTCCATGGTCACTCGTGATTAATAGATTTCCACTTCAAGGAGGTGAAATTCATGCCAAACCACTAGGATCCATTAAAAACCTAAATAGAATGAACCAAAAAAAAGGACACAAGGCCCAAATTAACCAGAGAGTGAAAAAAATTATTAACAATATTTGTAACATTGTCAAATACCCATTGAAATTGCTACAAAGTGCAAGAGAATTACTTCCAAAATAATTATGAACTTTGTAATGGAAGAAAAATACCGTGGGAAATTTCTTTTCATTAGCACTCAGAGTTGAGGATGTCGAAACAAAAAGGGGGAGTATGGAGATACCCCAGAAAATAAGAATCATTCAAAGGAAAAAATCTTTAAAATCTAGAGAAAGAGAGAAGAATACAATGACAACCCCATTTGTAGCCCTAATTCCCCTATAGCATAACTACAAAAAATAGTAAAAAAGAAAGATAATACACATAACCAATGAAACAGTGGGAAAACGAAGATAATGGAATCCATGCTCTAGGAGACATAACTTATGGAGCATGTTTGAACCCTAGACTCAAGATTCACTTATGAGGAGATGAAAATCCACCATCCGCATATCCATCAACCACGACCACACCCTTGGGATCTACTCTAGTCAAGTTGGAATCCAAAACCCACTATCAATTCCGCATCGACTATTGGTGACCACCTTTGATCCAAAATCCAAGTGTCAAGAAAATGTCATGCAAGTGAATATGGTGATGGAGGAACATCCACATTTAACCTGAGGGTGACATGTACACCCGAGTCATCCACCATGGATCTCACTACGCATATGGCGGGGTTGTAACTAAGGAAAAGGGGAATTCCACCTTAGAATAGGTCATTCCAAACGCAAAACATTGCAACTAGGCTGAAATGTTAACGCCTTGTTAAGATTGACCTAAGGTGAGATCGACATGTAAAGTGATGATGTGCCCTTCTGTGCTCTTTGTCCTTGAGAAATGTTAATATATATATAAATAAACACATACACATATATTTGTATATCTACATACATACATACCTATATATACTTGATTAAAAATATATTGGAATTTACAATAATACAAAAGTTCGAAGTTATAAATAAATAAAAATAATATATATATATATATATATATATATATATATATATATATATATAAATAATTATTATATTGAAATTTATAATAATGCAAGTTATAAATAAATAAAAATTTGATATATATATATATATATATTATTGGTTTTAAAACGATGCATTTTCTTGCAATATCTTATAATAGTTTATTTAATTTTAAATAATGACCAAAGTGTTTACAATTGAATATTTCACATTTTTACATATAATCTATGTCCAAAAATAATAGAAATAAAATTAGTCAACATGATTAAAAAATATTTAATATTTAACTGTATCTAATCTTAAGGAAAATGTTTACAAAATGTGTATATATATAAAAGAATGATAGAAATTATTTTGGTTATATAATAATGTGTTATATAGATATGTTATGTTTTTATAAAAAATAATAAAAAAAAAAATTATTTATTGTTCCAATTATAATATTATTAAAATTGAAATAAATGGTTGAGCAGATTTATTTAACTTCGAATAGATAATGGCATTCATCGATAACTTGTATACTTGACTTTACAAATTCAAAGGTTAATTAAATGTTAAAATTATGATAGTTATTTTTACTACAGCGAAAGATGTATATATAACATTTTTTTTAATAAAAAAAGTTTAAAATTATTAATTTCGTAATTAAATTGTTTAATTAATTTGAATTTAGTATAATTTACAGAATACAAACCAAAATTAGAGTCAATTTTCTTTTCTTTAAAAATAAGTTAATATACAAATAATTTTCAAATATGAAATGTCATCCATTAAAATTTTAGCTGGCTTAATAACTAATATTACATATTTTGTTTTTAATTAAGGTTATAAGGAATTATCAATATACCAATAATATTTAAATATACTCGTATATATCTATTTCAACTATGGATCTACCAAGAGCACACCGGGATTTAATCTTCTCATATGCAAACTTTTTTAGAATGTATTTTCAAAAAAATTATTTCAGCTTTATGTTGAAATATTTATAAGAGAAATAAGAGACTTTTTTTTTATTCTATTTACTCTATGTTTTGTAAAATTATATTTTTTAATATAGACATACAAATACTTTATTTATTATTTCAAGAGTGAAAGTGAAATATTCACCAATAAAGTGAGAACTATGAAAATGCAATTATTAATGTTTTATAATTATTTTAGTTAAAACTAACCAAATATGTCCCACAATTTGTTTCACTTAAAGTATTTTTTTAAGGTACATGTGTCAACTCCAAATTGAGCACTAACGAAATGAAACATCACCCTCGTACTTGTAGCACCTGCAATTAACATTAGCAATTGTTGTTAATTTATGTTTGTAGCTTGTTAAGGTAAGTAAAAGTTGACAATTGAAAGACGTAATTACATTAATTCTTGAAACACATATGATAAAAGTGAATTTTCTTATTTTTCTTCGGAATAAGAAAATGATAACAATACTTTTTACAAGAAAGGAACACTCGAAGGAGCTCATGTTTGGCAAGAAAACCTAACTTCCTAGAAATTACGACAGTTATGCATCTTGTCCTCATTTTGGAGAATAAAGATGTCAGTAATGAAAAAGGGCTTCTTCTTATAATCTTGGGAATCGAAAAGGGAAGGGAGAGATAACTAAGAGAAGACTCAGAGGGACAAGAAAGTATCCTGGAGCTACTATAGGTGTATAACTATTGAGTTGGTTTGAACCAGTGGAGTTATTCGTCCTATAGAAGGGTCTCGAGTTTTCAGATTGGACCTAGTGGGTCTTGACATCTAAATGCTTGACTCAAGGAATAATTGTAACGAAACTGTGGAAGTTTAGTGGCTCGGGAGCAGACTCGGACGTAATTGTTGGTCTCCTTGGTATGGAGGAGAGCACACCCGGAAAGAGTTCCCTGACTACATAAGCATCAACAATAGATAAGCATATACTAGTACTGTTGTTTTCTTTTAAATAAAATATTATTTCTGTAAAGTTGTAAATCCATCAAATATGTGAGAAGGAAGGGTTACGATCATCAAAGGAAGGGTGAGTTCTAAATTGATATTGTAAATTACTTGCATTCTTTTGTAAGAAAATTTCTGCGTTTCTATGTTTTTCTCCAGTAATTAATTACTCTGAGATAAACTCATTTTATATTGGGTAAACAGGATAACCTTGAGAGAAAAACAATCAAAAAGAGGCAAACCAATCAAATAAAGGCAGGGTTAGGGGAGGTTCGTCATTACATGTGCGCCCTCCCCGCCACGTCACAAAACCACGCATCAAAGCACATGGAGCCGGTACGACATCTGTCCACCATGGAGCTCCATGTGTTGGCCATCATATCATTGCATAAATGTTTGTGTTCGCGCCATTTCACAGGTTTGTTTGGGCTCATTGCTACGATGTTCCATTTTCCCTTTGTCTTTCTACTCGGGGCCGGTTGTTGGGTGAAGCCCCCCGCCGAAAATGGCGTGGGACGGCCCCAGAACCTGCGTGCTTCGTGGTTGACAGGGTTTGTGGACCTGCACACTTCGTCGTTTATCCATGTGCTGGTGCAAATGTTTGCTGGAGTTTTAGGGTTTGTGGTTGGAACAACCGTTCTGCTTTTCTTGTGCTTTTCTGCCTGGATTTCTTGGTCATTCTGGAATGCCGGTTGTTTAGCATTTCTCTGGTGGTGGTCTTACTCGGCGATTTTGTTGTTTGGGGAGGAGTCGGCCGCAGTTTTACTGAGCTCGAGGTAACATAAGAATTTACTGTTAATTTGCTGTTTTGTGCTGGTGTTTTTGGTGGTTTTCTGTTCCCTAATGGATTTTTCTTCTCATTGCAGGTGTGGAAAAGGTCGTTGCAGGTGTGGAGAAGGTCTGGCAAGCTCCGGGGAAGGTGGGTAAGGTTGGTGACCATCCATGGCCTATATCCGAAAGGATTTTAATCCTACCAACAATTGCTTCTGTGTTTTTCAACACAAGCACATAAATTTGGATATTTTGTAAACTTTCTATGGAATTTTATGGCATTTTTTTGAGGATTTTTTTTTAGGGTTTAGGGTTTTTGGGATATTTTGATGCTGTTTGTTGTTGAAGGTTTAGGGTTTTTGTCGAGATTTCATTGTTTTCATTGTTATTTTTTCCGTCTCGTGCTACCCTCGGTCGTCACGTGCCCTCGGCCATCCCGTGCCATCCTCGGTGGAGGGCTTCGCCCCACAACCGACCCCGAGCAGAAAGACAAAGGGAAAATGGAACATCACAGCAATGACCCCAAAAAAACCCTTGAAACCCTCTGTTGCTGCTCTCAATTGACTTGCATAACTTGTCTTCACCTCGTCCGTGAAAGCTTTTGTCAGGAACTTCACTCTTTGTATTTTCGAGTTCCAACCACTTTGAATGGCCGCAATCCACTTCCCTTTAAAGTCTGAGATCAATGGATATCATTATTAAGCCATTGTAGTTTTGTATAGTCGTTATATTGACTAATTTGAGTATATTTACAGTCTAAGCAAATTTGGGGTTATTTTGGTTGCGGTGAAAATAACAAATTCTTTAATGGCCATATGAATGGGGCAGTATAAGTTTACCATTGCAGTTATTTAACTATGAGCATATACAGCTTCCCTGCATTTATATCTATGAACAAATTAGTTATCTGTTGTTGCATATATAGCTTCCTTGCATTTTGATAGTCACCTGAATTTAATACGATTGTTGCTAAATGTGGATTCTATCATCATAACGGAATAATTCGATCCCGAATTCTTTTTGGAAATCTAATATTGGATTCTATGGACTAGTATTGTACAAATCTAATGCAGTTAGAGATTTCGATGAAATCATGGTCCATGAGTTCATGCGTGGTCTATGAGCACTGAGAAATGGATCAGAACTTCAATGACAGTTCCTTGGCGAGTAAAAGAGGTAATCAGAATTGGGAATCATCTGGGGAAGCTATAGCTTCCCTACATTTTGATAGTCCCCTGAATTTAATACGATTGTTGCGAAGTGTGGATTCTATCATCATAACTGAATAATTCAATACCGAATTCTTTTTGGAAATCTAATTTGATGCGACCTTAAAATAAATAAACAAATAAGGATTTCACACATTTTACAGTAGATTCCAACACCGGTTACTCATGGTTACAGAGATAAGAGAATAAATATTTTTAGTAATGAATTATGTTCTCATACATAAAATGCATTTCAATAACTAACCCTTCTCAGGGTCCAATGATAAAACCGTACTGTATCAGTGACTTTTCATTTTAATTTAATTAAAGATGTGGATCCTGTAAATGAGAAAATATGACTTATTCCTAGGTCCCACTGATTCAGTTGTTCACTTCAAAGTTCTATTGTATATTAGTATCTGATATAATAGTTTACTCATTATGTGAATATCTGAAGTAGTCTCTATTTCCAGCCCATCTTGGGGTTCACCGACTAGCTATTACAGAATACAATGGGTAGAAATTGCTTTGTAAGCATTATGGTTGAAGCATGAGCTATCAAGTTGAATGATGTTCCTTTATATAACGGTCCACTTATTGGAGCCATAAGTGAGTTTAGATCTTTGTACAGTGCTGCAAATTTGATGCCTTTATTGTTGAGATCGAAGGCATCCTTTGGAAAAATCTCGCCATCATCTTTTTTTGTAGAATTCATGTAAAGAAAACTAGGTATAATCTTAATGATTGAGCTATCAAGTTGAATGGTGTTACTTTAGATAACGGTCCACTTATTATAGCCATAAGTGGGTTTAAAGATTCGTACAGTGCTGCAAATTTGATGCCTTAAATGTTGAGATCGAAGGCATCCTTTGGAAAAATCTGACCATCATCTTTTTCTGTAGAATTCATGTAAAGATCAAACTAGGTATAATCTTAATGATCGAGCTATCAAGTTGAATTGTGTTCCTTTAGATAACGGTCCACTTATTGGAGCCATAAGTGAGTTTAGAGCTTTGTACAGTGCTGCAAATTTGATGCCTTCAATGTTGAGATCGAAGTCATCCTTTGGAAAAATATCACAATCATCTTTTTCTGTAGAATTCATGTAAAGAAAACTAGGTATAATCTTAATGATCTTTTCCTGCATTATCCTAATTTTCTCCTCAGAATAACTTCTCAATAGGTCCTCGATTTTAAGGGTGTTTCTAGTTTACAGGAAAATTTTGTTCACGATGATGGGCTGCCATAGCTGGGCTTGATGCCCTGGCTATCTTGATGTACAGTTCTATATATACATGATTAAATGATAGGATTTTTCCTACTCTACTTAATAATGAGTTTTCTCAAAAAATTATTATGAGATAAGACTGTCTGGTCATTTGATTTCTGTATTTAGCCCTTTTCATATGCAATTTGACAATGAGAGCTCTCAATCATAATAAGACTGTCTGGTCATTTGATTTCTGTATTTAGCCTTTTTCATATGCAACTTGGTAATGAGTGCTCTCAATTTCTCAAGTGTCCCCTCAATGAATAAAATTAGTAGTGGATTTTTCACATTTAATAAAAACTATTATGAGGTAGATTGCCTCCTCAGTGATTTCTGTATTTAGCCTTTTTCATATGGAACTTGATAATGAGTGCTCTCAGTCATTGTTACACTAAAAAATGTCACCATGACTATTTACAGTTAGTATGGCTCTATCAACAGTCATGCTATCCTCCTGGGCAAGTCTTATGCCTCTGTTCTCCATGTCCAACTCCAAAAAGAGAGAAAGTCTTTGTAAATGTGTTTATCTCTGGGTACGCAGATTCTCTCGGCCTTACCTGCGTATACGCACCTAATGTTCACAAAAGCTGTGTACTTGTACGCTCTGTATGTAAAGGGGCAGGTGCGTACCCCTGTAAAGGTCAAAAGGCGCAAGTTTCACTCCAAAAAAGTTACTTGTGGTCATTTCTAGAGGCTTCTAGAAGTATGTTTGACGTGTATGAAGCGCCTCCAGATGGTTCATGTACCCCTACCAAAGAGGAACTTATCCCATCAATAAGGGAGCTATCCCATCCAAAGAGGGGATTATCCCATTGATGGTGGACCTGATTAACTTCCTCTTGAACACTATAAATACAGGCGTTGGGCCAGAAGGAGGGGAGGTTGAAAGCTAAACATTTCTAAGGGTAGATGCTGCTGGAATTAGGACTCCCATTTAGAAACTTGTGAGGAGAGATTGCCATCTTTGCTTGTTCTATTTGGAGGTGGGTGAGCTTTGTCAAAGTAAAGGAGAACTCTTGATGGACCCTGGGAGGGACTTGCACAACACCAAGGCTCAGGTTGTAATTATTCCTTTTGTTTCCTATTAATGCAAATGAGTCCATTCTTCTCAATAACTTGTTATTTATGAGTTGTTTCATGTACTCCTTGGTCTATGTGTTAAATATGTTTTATTTTATGAGATTATCAAGTGCTATTTAATCGTTTTATTGTTAGTGAATGCAGGTTTCGAAGTGAAGGAGGAGCTCATCCGGATCAGCGAGGCTAGACTGCTACAACAGCATTGGACTACAGGTAGGATCTAAACACTTGATTTCTTGTATGGTAAATGCATGTTTAGAGAAGGATCGCTCTTGTTTGTCTTGTTTGTCACTAGAGAGTCTTAGGCTCCTAGGGAGGTTGGTTGTGTCTGCACTATCGACTCTTTCCGCCTGACAAAATGGCGACTCCGCTGGGGACTCCATTGATGTGAAAGTCTTTTCCTTTGTATGCAACTTTGATCTGAGAAAAGTCATTTATTTTCTGGTTTTTGGCTCTGTGACTTTGTATTTGGGTGGGTTAGCTTAGGGTTAGATTGAATTTAGTTTTTCTTGGCTTTTTCAGTAGTACGCACCCTCTGAGTATTGCACAGTGCGTACCTGTACGCATTGTTTATGTGTGCACAGAGCGGGCCCGCACCTGTCTTAACAGGTTGCCTGCGTACCCTGCTAAAAATTAAGAAATTTCCATTTTTTACATTTTTCCTCTTAGATTTTTCTTTTTCTTAGTTTTTACTGCCCAGATCCATTAGTCTCTTGTCAAAGATCTTCACCTGAACTTGTTTCGATAGCATTGAGTGTTTTAGTGGATTTCATAGAAGTTTAAGCCCTAGGGTTTGATTTTTGAGTAGGTCCTGTAGTGACTTTGGCGGTAGAATTTGTCAAGCCTTAGATCTCTCTGGTTTTGTCAGCCTTCTTAGGAGTCGGACCTGTCATAAAGTCTACCTGTGAGAGCAACTTACCTTTGAGTTGTCTCTTTGGCAAATTTCGAAGTGCTTGTTGATTGAGTATTGAATTCCATTTTACAAAAAGAACAAAAAGATTTGAGTTTTGTTTTGACTGGTCTTTTGATTCTGCATTAGCTGGTCCTTGGCTTGATTGTAGTCAAGTAAAACAACCTAGAATCATCCTTGTAGGCTTTTGCCTCGTTAGGTTTGCTTAGAGTAAATTTCTTTTTGATTTGCTTGTGAGTCAATTTTTCATAGATTTTATAGCTTTTGAAATTGATTTTCGTTAAAATAGATTTATATGCTTTATTAAATAAGAGAAAATACAAGAACATCTCCTTTGAAAAGTTTTGTTTCAAGTAGCTTTGAGGTATTTTGAAAGAAAAAGATTTTTTCGTGCACGTAAGGAGTGGTCATGTTTGTATGCTTGGAAAGATAAAGAGAATTGTTTCTTTGATTGTCTTTACTAAGAAAGTTGTTTTCTATAAAATTTGCATTTTCCAACTCTCTTAGTTAGGAGTTTCATTGAAAGAGAAAAGTAGAGTAAATCATCTTAGGTGCATTTTTGTAGTGGTTTGAGTCGAGTCTACACACCATTGGTTTCATTTCCGCTACCTTTTGTCTTTAAGAAAAACCATAAAATTAACGCTTAAAGTAAAATCAACTTAGTAACTTTTATTTACTAGGGCTCTGAAACACCAATTTAGATCAGGCTAGTGTCTTGGAGTAGGAGAGTAATTAACTCTCCAAGACAACAAAACCAAACAAGTAGCTTATCTTGTGATAGAATAAATCCAATTGTCTCATTTGTACTCTGGGAAAGCTCCTCTTAAAGGAGAAGCACGAGCTTGTGTCCGAACCAGTGAGGGGATCAATCCTCCCTCGTTGGGAACGATGCCAGACACACACGTATTACAAACGGTAAACCTCGGATTAACCATTGTCGAGGAGCCAGGGGTCACTTGTCGGTAAACCTTGGATTATTGTCAAGGAACCGGCAAGGGGATTGAGCTTGATACTCTGCCCTTGCGTGCTGTCGGAGTGTAGACTGTTCCCCCAGGTGCATTTGCTGCGGTTGGTAACCTTAGTGACCATTATCTTTAGGATTCTACCGAGGTGACGGTGGAGGGAAGATCCCACTGTACCTGGAGCAGACGTCGGCTAGACTCACTTGGATTTTCCGGGGGGTTCACTTCACTCGAGACGGTTAAAGTGGAGGAACTTGTGCCGGTGTCTATTCATTAAGCAGGTTTCCGGGGTAACTGTTCCACCCGCCACTTCTGTACTGAATTCGGCGATGTTGGGTTTCATCTCCAACTAGCGTTTTCGGTCTGGAAGGCTACTGTTTGTGGTTGGTTTGACGCCCTATATTCTTTAGGCGTATGATTAAAATTTGTTTGGTTCTTTAGCGACTTTAGGTGGTTTGATTTGAGATTTTACTTTGTTTTCGTGTGTAGTAGTTAAAAGTTTTTAGCTGTGGCGGAATTACCGAGACAGTCCCGTAGACTTCGGGGCAAGTCACCTGAGATTGTTACCGGAACTGATTTGTTGAGGAAACTCCGTAGATCACGGGGTGCATCTCCTGAAAACGTCCCAGGTCAGTACGAAGGATTGAAGGTCCTTGTAACTCCTCCTAGTGGCAGTAGAGTAGGTTCACCTGAAGAAGGAGAATCTTCCTTGGTAGTCCATCCAGATTACCAAAGTCTAGAGACAGGTTATAATCCCGAAGCTGTTACAGTTTCTGAGGTTGCTGGTAGTTTTTCGTCTACTAGTGATACTGGCGAAGAACCTGAAATATCTGAACCTGTTACTCCGACTTCTAGTGTTCTAGATTCACCAAGAGTAGAACGAGTTATCACCGAAAATCTTCCTACTGGTATGATTGCTATTGAGGAACTTGCTCCAGAGGAAGAAATAGGCGTCTCTAACCTTGAAGATCAACTTACTATTGAGCTCAGGGAGCGTGAATCTATCTTTTACAGTCCTCCTAGAAGTACTACTTGGTACCTTTCGTTGACCAATTATTTAGACAACTCAGAGATAGGGTTTTCTACACCTCATACTCCCTTTCCACCTGGAGGTATTTATACTCCTGTAAATATGTCTGGTCAGTCGTCCGTGTTTACTCAAACTCCTGAATCTTTCTTACACGGCGGTCCTTCTGTTCCCACCGGGTATCAATCACTTTCTGGTACTTTTGCGGGGGCATCTCCTCAACCCATTGATCATGGGTTATTAGCTGGAAACAATGGTAATATACCGTTGGGTGTAAGAGGCATTTACATGATGTCAGGTTCAGTTCCCGTTTCCCAACCTCAAGGTGGCCAATTACCGCCTGGGGGACAGCCTCAATTAACCCCTGGGGGGCAACCTCAAGGTACACAAATTGTGTCTGGAGGGCAACCTCAAGGTCAGTATGTACCTATGGTGCAATACATGCCTCAAGGTCAACCCCAGCCTCAATATGTACCCCAGGGTCAACCTCAGTATCAATATTTACCTCAAGGGTATCAACCCCAAGGGTATCAACCTCAAGGGTATCAACCTCAAGGTCAAGGTCAACCCCAGTATCCGTATTTACCCCAAGGTTATCAACCTCAAGGTCAATACTCGAGTCAAGGTTATCAACCTCAAGGTCAGTCATATGTCCCAGGTATGGGAACTGTACCTTTCAGTTATCAATCCTATCCTCAATCCGGTCATGGATCTCAGTATCCTCAACCTGTTACGGGTCAATTCCCCGGAATGATGGTGTGGGATCCATCACAGGGTCAACAGGTGTTGCAGCGAAGTATACAGTTGGTACCTCAAGCTGGACAACCCATAGTTTCTGGTCCACCCCAGCAACCGCAACCTGTCAAGTCAAATGTTCAATCTTTTGTAACTTCGGTAGTTACTCAGCCGCCAATTGCACCTAGTACTCCATCTCAAACGGCTGCTGCAACTACCGCTACATCTACCGCACTTACTTCTGGAGTATGGACAGCTCCGGTTTCTACTGTCTCTGCAACCACTCCTCAGACATCTTTACCGTTGTCTGGATCTACGATTCAAACCACGGTCCAGATGCCTATAAGTCAGCCTGGTATAAGTACGGTTGTCACTACTCAACCTCAATTTGTTCATCAACCGTACCAGGGACAGTACCAATATGGGCAAGCTGTCCAGCAGCCGGTTTACCAGTATCAACCGTATCCTGGGTACACTTATCAACAACCTCAACAACCCCAGTACGGTCCGGTTAATCCTGGTTTTCCAAGAGGATATAATATCCCTAATGCGATTCCTGTTCCTAGTTATCCTGGATATCCTCCTCCTGGGACTGGTCTTGTGACCCAGAGTTTTAGAGATCCTAACCGGCAATTACCGTTTATCGCAACTTTGGATTTACCAGACTTGACGCGCCTAACGAACGATCCAATTCAATATCTTCCGTTCTGGCCGCCAATGCCAAATAAGTTGCCCAGTGATATACCCAAGTTCGAAGGTAAGTCTAGAGAGGATCCGTCCAATCATGTGATGACTTACCACCTCTGGTGTGCTTCCAATTCTATCTCGGATGATTCGATCCGCTTACGTCTTTTCCAGCGTACACTCATTGGTCTCGCGGCCAAGTGGTACATTGAGTTACCACAGGCCTCTTTTTACAATTTCAGCCAGTTAGCTACCTCGTTCTTAACTCACTTTCAGTTGCCAGTCAGATACGATAACAGCACGAAGTTATTAACTTCACTAAAACAATCGACGTCCACGTATATTTCTGATCACATTCATGAGTGGAGACGTCGAAGAAGGTTAGTGAAAGTTTTTATTCCGGACCAAATCTTAGCTGAATGGTTTGTTAAATCATTATTACCGAAGATTACTGAAGATGTAGCTAAGGCCGGAGTAGTTACTGAGGAGCAAGTCATTGCTCAGGCGCAGTACCTTGACTTAGTTTATACTCAGTCAGGTACGTTACACGAGAAGATTCCAGATCTTCCAAAATCGAATCAAATCGCTGTTGCTCCTTCGGGATCTCATGCCGCTGATGGTATGATTGGCATCGTGAACACAAAGAGCAAGAAGAAATCTTCCAAGACTTCTACTACTCCTATAATCACCTTGCCTGATTCCCCGACAGGAGAGTCTTCTCCTGAACTTTCCGCCGATATTCACGCTGTAGAGTCATCTACGGCCAAATCAAAAAACGGTGGAAAGAAGAAAGGAAAGAAGAAGGCTAAAGCAGATAAAGCTCCGAAGGAGAAAATGGAAAAGTCGGAAAACAATGACGAAAAGCGCAAACTTCGATATCCTTGTCTTATTTGTGAAGAGGATCATTTTACAAGAGATTGCCCTCATCGGGCCGAGGTTGTGAAAATAGTCAAAGGTTCTCCCACTCCTGCTGTGTTAAAAAATCCATTTCCCAAGCAGGCGAGTAAGATGATAGGTTCTTCCTCGACTGCCAGTGAAGAACCCATTTTGATGATGTCTCATGTGAGGATTGCGACTCGGTCGCAAGATTATGGTAGTAAGAATCCTGTTGATGGTAAGGAAGCAGAATCTTCTCATTCTAATCCATCAACCTCAGCTCCTGGTTCCGATCCACTACAGATCGAAAAACCTAACCCGGACTTAGTAATCAAACCGCCCGCCAAGGGTGTACTTCGAAGGTCTGCTTTCAATCCACATGCGAGAGCGGCCCAGAATTACAACATTGTTGAGGACTTAGCTGTTTCACCCTCAGCAATGTCGGCTTTAGAAGTGCTGCAATCATGCCCAGCACAACGAAAATTACTTTTGTCGGCTATCGGAGCTGTTGATGTTCAGGACCCGAATCTGATAATCTTCGATCTAGAAAATAGTACACCGCGTCTACCCCATCAAATGGCTTTCCAAATTCCAGTGATAGTCAAAAACAGGCCTATTCATCGGACTGTGATTGATGAGGGAGCTTCTACGTGTATTATGTCGATTCAATGTTGGAGATCGCTTGGTTCTCCTTCGCTGAACCAATCCCCGACCATCCTTAAGGCCTTTGATGGCCGTGGGTTCCGTCCGTTTGGTATTCTACAGGAATTGCCTATAGGGGTAGAAGGTAAAACCGTTAGTCTGGATGTGGAGGTGGTTGATGCCCCTCTAGACTACAACCTTCTTTTGGGTCGAAGTTGGTCATATGCTATGACAGCGGTCGTTTCATCGGTCTTCAGAGTAATAAAGTTTCCACATAACGGTAAGATCGTGACCATTGATCAGCTGACATACTTTTCATCCGACCCAGCCTCTTCAGAGAGTATCCAGCATGTCGGTAAGACGACAATCCCTTATAGGGACGTTGGCGTAGGTTTAGTTAAAGATTCCGGTTTACTGGGAACTTTTCCTTTCCCTCCAATCAACGCAGACCCTTCATTTGCATCAATTCATATGATTACATCAGACACCATTATTTACGACGATCCTTGGATTGTCCCATCTGAATCTGAGATAGACTCATTCGGTGATGCTATGCCTTTGAGTCCATATGAAATTGCTTATGAAGCCGTCATGTCTTTTACCGACTCGCGTTCAACCCAAATCGACCAAATGAATGTGGTCAGTGAAGAATCACTTTTCACATCAACCTCAGAACGGATAGCGTTTCCCGAAGTCGTGTCATCTGACGAGCAACTTCGCGAAATCCTAAGTGTAGACGATCTACCATGGGAAGATCTCCATCATAGATCTTTGTTTTTACCTAAGGATGATGCTTTTGAAAATGATTTTTCATCTATCTTTACCGCTGAATATGTCAAAGACGCTCAGAATCCAACGAAACATTCTGATTCAGAGTTGAATTTAGGGAATATTTCTCGCACTATTCCCATTGACATTTCAGTGAAGCCCGGAATTGAGGAAAACATTCATATAGGTGCCTCATGTACAGAAGATGAAATTCGAACTTACAAGGCCCTATTCCAAGAATTTCGCGATGTGTTTGCCTGGTCTTACGAGGAAATGCCAGGAATCGACCCTGCCATTGTTGTTCATGAAATAAAGACCTACCCGGACGCTAAACCCATCCGGCAACGGTTGCGTCAGATTCACCCTCGGAAAGCGGCTGCGATTAAAGCAGAAGTCGAGAAGCTGTTGAAAGCAGGTTTCATTTATCCAATCCCGTTAACGGATTGGGTATCGAATATTGTTCCGGTTAACAAGAAACAAGGAACAATAAGAATCTGTATCGACTATAGGGATATAAATCGAGCTTGTCCAAAAGACAACTATCCAACGCCTTATATCGATCAAATCATTGATGATTGTGCCGGAAGTGAAATGTTTTCCTTTATGGATGGTTTTTCGGGCTATAATCAAATCAATATTCTACCTGCCGATCAACCAAAAACGACATTCATTTGTCCATGGGGGACATTTGCTTATTGCAAATTACCTTTTGGGCTTAAGAATGCCGGAGCCACTTTTCAACGGGCGATGTCTTACGCATTTCATGACATCAAGCACATTGTGCAACCGTACCTCGATGATTTGCCTGCTCATTCTTTACATCGAGCTGATCACCTTGTCCACTTACGAGCAATCTTTATGAGGTGTAGGCATTATCGAATTCGGTTGAATCCCCACAAGTGTGTATTCTGTATAGAGATGGGTCGATTGCTGGGATTTGTTGTTTCAAAAGCCGGCATTCGCGTCGATCCCTCGAAGGTCGAAGCTATCATCAAATTGCCTCCTCCTTCGAGTTTGCGCCAACTCCAAAGTTTGCAAGGGAAAGCAAACTTTTTACGCCGATTCATTCCAAACTACGCCGAGGTCACTAAAGGTTTTACACGGTTGTTGAAACAGAACGCTCAATTCTTTTGGGACGAGATTGCCCAACAATCTTTTGATGCACTTAAACACGCGTTGACCCATGCACCGTTGTTGCATCCTCCCAACTACAACCAGGACTACTTCTTATACCTCGCAGCTTCGCATTCCACTATTGGAATGGTGTTAGTTCAAGAAGATGAATTCGGAGCGGAACATGTGATATATTATCTTAGTAGGACATTAAACCCCACTGAGCTAAAATATTCGCATGTGGAGAAATTGGCCCTGGCAGCCGTTCAAGCTGTCCAGCGTTTTCGTCACTACATTCTTCTCCGTAAAACTACAGTTATTTCGGATTGCAACCCTATGATTTATATTTTGACAAAACAACTGCTAGGGGGCAAGTACTCTAAATGGATCGTTATCCTGCAAGAGTTCGACTTGGAGTTCGAGAAGTCCAAGTCTAAGAAATCCTTAGTTTTTGCGGAATTGATGTGTGATTTCCCGCGTGCTGACACAGAAACTGTGGCAGAGGAGTCCATTGCGGACGAATCTTTGTTTCTTATCAGTACTTTAGATCCGTGGTACGGGGATATAATCATCTATCTCCAAACCCAAACCTTTCGGCCTGAAGCTTCAAAGTCAGAACGTCGAAAAATTCGGTTTCAATCCCAGCAATACATAATTATTGGAGATACACTTTATCGCCGGGGGGCAGACTTAGTTTTTCGACGTTGTTTAACTCAAGAAGAGGCTGAGAGGTTTTGAAAGATTGTCACTCTGGAGCATGTGGCGGTCATATGTTTGGGTATGCCACAGCTCAGAAGGTGTTGCGCGCTGGCTATTTCTGGCCGTCCATGTTTAAAGATTGTATCATTGCGGTCCGAAAGTGCCACAACTGTCAAGTGTTTGATCGCAAGATGCGCGCACCACCTGCTCCTCTCCATCCTATAATTTCCGTTGGTCCTTTCGCCAAATGGGTTATCGATTTTATTACTTGTAACCCTCACTCGGTCGGGGGGCATGCGTATATCATCCTCGCGGTTGATTATTTTACTAAATGGGCCGAGGCGATGCCTACATTCGACGCAAGCGGAAAAACAGCTGCAGTTTTCGTATTCAATCACATTATAACTAGGTTTGGTGTCCCACAAGCAATCATCACTGACCATGGGAGCCATTTTCGAAACATCATGATGACTGAGCTTACAAGCCAGCTTGGTTTGCGCCACGATAGCTCTACTCCTTATTATCCGCAAGCCAACGGTTTGGTTGAGTCTATCAACAAAGTTCTGGTTATCATGATCCGACGAATCATTGGTATTCATCGGTCGAATTGGCACAACATGTTATTTTCAGCGCTATGGGCATACCGAACTTCAGTGAAAACTTCAACAGGGTTCACTCCTTTCCAGCTAGTTTATGGCTTGGAAGCTGTGTTACCCATTGAATGCGAAATCCCATCACTTCAAATGGCTGTCGAATTACTCCCAGCTACTTCCGAAGAGGAGAAACGTTTATTATACTTAGCTCAATTAGATGAGACTCGACGTGACGCTGCATTGGCAATCGAGACTCACGCGAAGCGAATGAAAGCTCAGTATGATAGAAATGTGACCCTTCGGAGTTTTTCGGAGGGAGACCTAGTGCTGTTATATGATCAAGCTAATGATAAGCTAGGTGCTGGAAAATTCGTTCCTATGTGGCATGGACCCTACATTGTAAAGCGAAAGCTAGCAAAAGGGGCCTATGAGCTGGTAGATTTTGATGGGGACTCTTTGGGTAAACCCAGAAATGGACTTTACCTAAAGAGGTATTATGCTTAAATGGTGGGTATGGAGAATTTTTTAGGTTAGGTTTTCTTTCTAGCTAGTATGTTTGTTAGTTTAGATAGTGTGCTTAGCTTAGAAAGTGTGTTTTTCGTCGTTATTCTGGCTTATCTTGGTTTTACTCTTGATATTGCAGATGTCGACGCCTCTCCAAACGTACATTGGATTTGCCGATGGTGCTTGTCGTAGTACACGGAATATCTCTTCCGCAGCTTGGGTTATCTATTCGCCCTCTGACGAGTTAGTTTCTATGCATGGGGTAAGCCTCGGTCAAATGACGAACAACATTGCAGAATACAGTGCAGTGGTTGAATTATTGTCTGAATCTATTTCATTTGGAATTCGACGTTTGATAGTGAGGTTAGATTCTGAACTCGTTGTATTACAGCTTAATAGAGTATATGCCATTAGAAATCCTGTGTTATTAAGGTTGTTTTTGAGAGTGCGTCTCTTGGAACGTGAATTTGATTACATTGAATATCAGCATATTCCAAGGTCTTTAAATACATTAGCAGATGCAATTGCTTCTCGAATGTTGGACAGACATTTACGATAATCATGCAAGTAAATTTAAAAAACATTTCATCACATATGTTAAACAAAATGAGCCGGTAATAATGATATATATATATATAGATAGGAGTGTGTCAAAAATATACATCGTCTTCGATCATAGGTTGAAAAACACCTTATGATCGGCAAAAATGATAAGTACAAAAAACCAAAAATGTCATATGTTTCTACAAAAGTGACTAGCCAATCACTGGTGGTGCTCTCTATACGAGACCACTGCCCGCGCTACCCTACACAAGGACCTCCTAAAAGGTCCTGGGACTGCAACCACATAGCGCTGAAGTCGAATGGGAATGTCATCTATGGTGGTCTCTGGTATATCCACCGTCAGACGCTCTAGATCCTGTTCCAGCTCGGCTAAGGTCTCTGCGGCCGCATCCTGTGGGGCTGTTGCTGGTACAGCTGGTACTCTCCTCTCAAAAGCCCGGAGGTTGGCTGGACGCCGTGGACCTACATCTGCATTTTGAAAATTTGTGCTGTCAGTTTTGAGGCGATATATAAAAACAAAAAAAAAATATATACATAATTTGAAAACTCGTGAAAAATGAAATACCTCTGTCGTCCCATTGTTCTCCCTGTGGAAGAACCATGTCCGGATCATTCCGAAAATCCATTCCGGCATAAGGAAAGTCCTGAATACCAAAGACCTGGCTCTCTAGCCAGTGAAAGTAACCATCAGGAAATCGAACAACTGCTGCTCGCTCATCAGGATGCCGGGCCATTACCGCAACCCATCTCGTCAACTTAGGCTCCCGAGGAGCCCCAACTGGAACTGTAAGATGCTGGGGGACCAACATTGGAACTCTCTCTAGGGCAAAGCTCATGACTAAAGGCCCATATCCAAAGGTCTTCAGTTGTCCTCTCTTTGCCCTGGTTAGTTGGACCTTCAAATTAGCCAACACAGCATCGCACCAGTTGAAAATGGTGCCTTGGAAGCAGTCTATAGCCATCCACATTTGGGACCCGGTGGCTTGGTACAAAGCGGCCGCGCCGCAAAGTCTGGTAACAGTAAAGGCTATCACCATAAGTTCAGGTCGGGATATGTACTTGATTTCTATCCCCTTCTCAAGGTTTTGATTGTTGCACCACTCTAGCCGGAGACTAGCAAGGGATTGGCCACCCGGCCTAGTCCCGAATAGAGAAAGTTGCTCGCCCCTGTTAGGCAAGCCAGTGAGAAAATATATGTCGGAGGGCTCTATCTCGAGCTGGTGCTCTCCGATGTAGAAACATTGCTCCTGAATGTTCCACCTTTCAACCAGCCACTCAAGGAATGGCACCTGGCCCCTCATGCCAGGTATGGCCCAGTATTTGTACAGTCCGCATGCTTTCAATGCATCAATGGAAGGTTGATGACCTATCGCGGCCAAATCAACGTCCTCTTGCTCTCTTTCACGCCAATCGAGCATGGTGTGCTCCCTGCACATCATAAAACATTAGTTAGGATCCATAAAATTTAAAAATTTTGGTCTATTTTGGAGGTATGAGGGTTTCAATTTGCGTTTTGCGGGGTACGCACCCCGGCCTTTAGGAACAGAGCATTTGTACGCAGCTGCCCTTAAGGCCGGGTGCGTACACCTCGTAATTTTCCCATTGAGAAAATATCGGGGTACGCAGGTCAGCAGTGCATGACCTGCGTACCCCGAAGTGCGCATCTTGAAACCCCAAGACCCCCAAAAAATCAAATAAAAGCTTAAAAATGAATTCTAAACAGATGGAAATCAAGAGAGGGGTGTTGTAGAATACCTGGTGAAACGACGTTCGATTCTGACGGTCGGATTCTCCGCAATCTCCACGGGAAGTTTCTTGTCAAAAGCCCTTTTCTCAACCTCAACAGTAAAATGGTAAAAATGACATGGTGAAAAGTCTTTTTATAGGTTTTTTGGATGAATGAATGCTAAGTTTGTTTATTTTTCACCATGAAAGGACATTTTTCAATGTATTTTTACCCATCTTAAACAGGTATGAGTAATTTGTCGTTTTTGTGCAAGACAAAAGGACTTTAGAGTAAAATCGTCATTTTTCATGAACCAAAACATCAGAGTCATCTTTTAAGCTCTTTTCTGACTCCTAAAACATGAAAAGATTGCCGAGCGTTTCTTTTACACTCGTTAAAACGAAATTAAAAGACGGTCCCCTTATAGCTCTTTTCTGACCGTAAAAACAGGAAAAGATTGCCGGGTTTTTGTCGTTTCAAACTCGATATGGAAATAAAACGACGTGTCCTTGATCACTTTTTACTTTTCAGGTCAGAGACACTAATCATGAAAGTACTCCTTGGTCGCAAGATCAAGCGGTTCTCCCAAGTATTATTTTATACTTTTTCGGGCTTGGGGGACACAAATTTACGAAAAAGTTCAACCTGGAGTCTTCTTAAGTTTTTCAGACTCTGTAAAATTGAAAAACGTCGAGTTTCTCCTATACTGGGCTCGTTAAAATTTCACAGTAAAGGACCTGTTCAATTACAAACAGGAACAAACCACTCCTTCCTAGGGTTTGAATCAAAACTAGGTTGGACTCATCCGAAGGATGAGCTTATAATCAAGCATATGTTATCCTCCTCAAGCTTGTTAAAAATAAAGAGGTACTTGCCAGAAATGGTGGGGGAAAAGAGAGAAGAATGAACCTATTTGTTATCCTTTGTTACAGAAGAACCTTATCACCACTCTTGAACACGACACTTTCTGTTCACCTGGGTTGAAAAATCCTTTGCCTTAAAAGTTGATCAAACCACTTTGAAAGTCTTCAACCGTTTCCGGGTATTAACTTTGGGTCAAATCGTAACCAAACCATCTGTCGTGTCGTTATGTGTTCAAGAGGTCTCTGCAAATAAACTTTCATCTGCAAAATACTTGTCATCCATTTGACCATCCCTGAGTCAGTCCTTACAGCAACATTTCTTCAACTTGAACAATGATTTCGTGTTGTGGGCTTGCCTGCAACGGGTCGCTTTCTATCGACATCAGCACATTATCTAGAGAGATGACTTAGAAATCGTCAGTACCTTGAAGTCTGCATGCATCAATGGCAGGTTTCTCGCCTTTGACATCGGTTTACATCATTGACTTTCGATCGAAGGATTCCGTGAAATGTTCGACATCAACTCATTCATTCACATCTCATGGATTGTACTGGGTACTTTGAGAACCATTGAAATTACTGGTGGTCTCTCTCACACTTGTTAACAGTTTACATCATCGACTGGTAATCAAGTGGTTTCTACCATGTTCGACATCAACTCATTTATTCGCATGGCTAGAATCGTACCAATTCGGGAAGTAGAAATGAAGACCCTGGATCTAGTTTCCACCATCCAGGCTGCGAGGAGTTTTGTATTCATTATCTAGTAGACTAATCATAAACAGATGGCTGCGCCCATACTGTGTCTACAAAAGTCTATGATTATGATGTACTGCAAGATCATTCCTGTATCAGAGTAGTTAGTCTGTTAGTTAAAGTTTTGATCTGAGTATGGGAATGCCTACCTCAGCGATGATATAATCTTATACATGTATTTTGTGTTGAAAATTGCAGGTTCTGACCAGCCTCTCCACGAGATAATCCTTGAAATGATAAAGCGCTTCACCCTTCCTAGATAATACAAAACCCTAATCTACTACAGGCTTCGCACTTTAGGGGGCAATCTGTTACACTAAAAAATGTCACCATGACTATTTACAGTTAGTATGGCTCTATCAACAGTCATGCTATCCTCCTGGGCAAGTCTTATGCCTCTGCTCTCCATGTCAAACTCCAAAAAGAGAGAAAGTCTTTGTAAATGTGTTTATCTTTGGGTACGCAGATTCTCTCGGCCTTACCTGCGTATACGCACCTAATGTTCACAAAAGCTGCGTACTTGTACGCTCTGTATGTAAAGGGGTAGGTGCGTACCCCTGTAAAGGTCAAAAGGCGCAAGTTTCACTCCAAAAAAGTTACTTGTGGTCATTTCTAGAGGCTTCTAGAAGTATGTTTGACGTGTATGAAGTGCCTCTAGATGGTTCATGTACCCCTACCAAAGAGGAACTTATCCCATCAATAAGGGAGCTATTCCATCCAAAGAGGGGATTATCCCATTGATGGTGGACCTGATTAACTTTATCTTGAACATTATAAATACAGTCATTGGGCCAGAAGGAGGGGAGGTTGAAAGCTAAACATTTCTAAGGGTAGATGCTGCTGGAATTAGGACTCCCATTTAGAAACTTGTGAGGAGAGATTGCCATCTTTGCTTGTTCTATTTGGAGGTGGGTGAGCTTTGTCAAAGTAAAGGAGAACTCTTGATGGACCCTGGGAGGGACTTGCACAACACCAAGGCTCAGGTTGTAATTGTTCCTTTTGTTTCCTATTAATGCAAATGAGTCCATTCTTCTCAATAACTTGTTATTTATGAGTTGTTTCATGTACTCCTTGGTCTATGTGTTAAATATGTTTTATTTTATGAGATTATCAAGTGCTATTTAATCGTTTGATTGTTAGTGAATGCAGGTTTCGAAGTGAAGGAGGAGCTCATCCGGATCAGCGAGGCTGGACTGCTACAACAGCGTTGGACTACAGGTAGGATCTAAACACTTGATTTCTTGTATGGTAAATGCATGTTTAGAGAAGGATCGCTCTTGTTTGTCTTGTTTGTCACTAGAGAGTCTTAGGCTCCTAGGGAGGTTGGTTGTGTCCGCACTATCGACTCTTTCCGCCTAACAATCATAATAAGACTGTCTGGTCATTTTATTTATGTATTTAGCCTTTTTCATATGCAACTCGATAATGAGTGCTCTCAATTTCTCAAGTGTCCCCTCAATGAATAAAATTATCAGTGGCTTTTTCACATTTAATAAAAATTATGATGAGGTAGATTTCCTCCTCATTTGAGACTGTTTGGTCATTTGAATTTTGTATTTAGCCACTTTCCTAAGACTTTGGCCATTATCTCTTGTCCAGAGTTGGAATGGAATGTTATTATTGAATTCCCAAACATCTTAACAATGACCCCAAACGAACCTCTGAAATGGTGCAGACACAAAGGTTTATGCAATGATATGATGGCCAACACATGAAGCTCCACGGTGGACAGGTGTCGTACCGGCTCCATGTGCTTTGACGTGTGGTTTTGTGACGTGGCGGGGAGGGCGCACAAAATAACTTGTAGAAATAGTTTTATCATAATTAATATTTTACAGAAAGACACATTCCATTGAAAATTTCTTATCAACACACAGTTAGGTTGCCATAAGAAATCACTACTAGGTTGTAAGCCAAAATGTTTCTTGGGACAAGAAAAAGATACAATCTAGTGTTGTAAGCCAAAATGTTTCTGTGACAAGAAAAAGATACAATCTAGTGTTGTAAGACAAAATGATTTTGTGCCAAGAAAAAGATACAATCCATCCAAAATCCACATCATAATGTGGTTAGAACCAAAAACATATGACACCCCTATTCTTTATGGCCCTGAGAATCTTGAGTGCCAAAACTCCCCGAGTTACCTTCTTGAGCCAGGTAGGTTGGCCTACCAGTCAAGGGCTAATGAGGAAATGGCTGATTGATGCCATATGATTGATTCCAATTTGCAGCTTCCAACCATAGAGGTACTGAGTCCCCATACCTCACATTTGCACTACTGACCCCTGCATTAAGTTGAGGTGTGTAATGAGCATACCGAGAATTGACACCAGCTCTGGTAGGAACAAGGCAAGTGGGTAAACCATCAGTCTGATAATGGGGCGCTTGAATGTTTATGAGATCTTGGAAAAATGGTGTATTATCTGCAATGGAGTCCAATGAGTTTGAAATAATCCTGGTTTCATCAGCTATTCTTGTATCATTGATCATCCCTTGTTCCTTTTCAAGCATTTGTTGTGCCTTTCACTTTTCCTTTTCTTGTCTTTCCATTTTCTTTTGTTTTTCCTTAACTTACCTTGCTTTATCTCTTTCAATCATTTCTTCTGCTCGACGTTGTGCTGGAACAATCCTTGCTGCCTTCTGCTGCTTGAATATATCCTTCTTTTTCTGTTTTAATTCTTGCATTTCAATTTTTTTTTTTTTTTTTTTTTTTCTGACTCAACTAACAGGTTTATATAGCCCTCTGAGGTGAGTAACTATGAGCTTCGGCCGAGACGAAGACTACCCGGTGCACCTTGCTTTCTTTCATTCGTACTCTCTCTACTGGTAGCTTTAGGAACCGTCCAAGTGTCTTCTCCACCCCTCCCACCTGCATATCATTGCTTGGTACTTCCCTTTCAGTATCTATTAGAACTGATTGAAACATATCATTATCTTCATTTGATGCCTCATTATGTCCTTCATCTTCTTCCATTGATCTATTGTCCACAAAAAAATGAACAATTTCACTGTTCAATTCTGCTGGTTGTGAGGGCATGTTCATGCTTTCTTCATTGGTTGCTGAGACACTATGTGCATTCATATTGATCATTGCTTCTGCTAGCCATGAAGGTGGGGTTACTTGGCTTGCCAATGCCAATTGGTCATTGGCAACTACATGTTCAACAATATCATTAGCAATATCAACAACAGGAATTTCATGTTCTTGAGTTGGTGGAACAATATCCATGTTACTAGGAATTTGTTCATTGTTATATTGTGTTTCACATACAGTTTCATCATCTTCAGCATATAAGTGTCCTTGAGACAGGGAAACCATATTACCAGCTGCAACAACATCATCTTGGTCATCTAGTTATTGCACTTCAACACCAGTTTGGACATTCCCTTCTTCCTGACCATCCACATGAAACGCTATGCTACAACCAGTATCATGCATAAGAGCATCATAGTTCAGTGGCCCGATTCCTGTCCTCCTAAAGCCAGCCTTGATATTTGATGGTGTCAAAGCCCTTTTAAAAGCTTTACTTGCAAGCTCTGCTAGCTCAAACCTTTTCACCGCAACCCCTGGATTCTTTGCCATCCATGAAGCACGCTCCGACCTGAAATAGTTCTTGAAAGGGCCAAACACACTAACATCAAGGGGTTGCAGCCTATGAGTGGTATGAGTGGGCAATGTCAACAGGTCGATGCTTAAATTGTTTGCTTCCTCAATTGTTTGTACATCCATGTGGCTTCCATGGCCAGATAATATCAAAAGGTGTCTGTTATTAGGCGAGACACCACCTGGTACCAATGCAGCAAAGTGAAAAATCCAACTTAGAAACAGTGCTTTAGTCATCCATGCATGGGGATGTGCAGCCATGCATGCACCTGGTTCACATTTCTATATATAGTTTTTTAGTTGATTTTTACCTTTGAATAGATAAAATCTTGGGATTGAAGTACCAATTGCATTAACACAACATAAAATAGTTATCCACTCCCTACTCTTGGGCAAAATATTTGGCACATTTCGGCTCCCTCTCCTGGAAATTACCCGCATGCCACAATTCCTCCCTGCTTATAAACCTGTTTCATCACAGTTCCATATATGGTATGCTCCATAAGAATGTTTATCGTAAGCACTAGAAAGTGTGTCATAGAACTTTTGCACAACTGCAGGGTGCAAATTTAATGCTCTGTCTCTGTCAAGGCCCTCAGCAGTACACAATTGTTACACTAAAAAATGTCACCAGGACTATTTGCAGTTAGTATGGCTCCATCCACTATCATACTATCCTCCTTGGCAAGTCTTATGCCTTTGCTCTTCATGTCAAACTTCAAGAAAGAGAGAGAAGTCATTTAAAGTCAATTATCTCTGTTACGCAGTTTCTCTTAGCCTTACCTGCGTGTACGCAACCCAAGTTCACAATACCTGCGTACTTGTACGCTCTGTATGTAAAGGGGTGGGTGCGTACTCCTGTAAAGGTCAAAAGGCGCAAGTTTCACTCTAAAAAAGTTACTTGTGGTCATTTCTAGAGCATTCTAGAAGCTTGTTTGATGTGTATGAAGCGCCTCCAGATGGTTCATGTATCCCTACCAAAGAGGAACTTATCCCATCAAGAGGGGAGCTATCCGATCCAAAGAGGGGCTTATCCCATTGATGGTGGACCTGAATAACTTCCTCTAGAGCACTATAAATACAGGCATTGGGCCAAAGGGAGGGGAGGTTGAAAGCTGAACATTCCTAAGGGTAGATGCTGCTGGAATTAGGACTTCTTTGTAGAAGCTTGTGAGGAGAGATTACCATCTTTGCTTGTTCTATTTGGAAGTGGGTGAGCTGATCAGAGTAAAGGAGAACTCTTGTGGACCCCGGGAGGGACTTGCACAACACCAAGGCTCAGGTTGTAATGGTTCCTTTTGTTACCTTTTAATACAAATTAGTCCATTCTTCTCAACAATTTGTTATTTATGAGTTGTTTCATATACTCCTTGGTCTATATGTTAAATATGTTTTATTTTATGTGATATTCAGGTGCTATTTAATCGTTTGATTGTTAGTGAATGCAGGTTTCGAAGGGAAGGAGGAGCTCATCCGGATCAATGAAGCTGGACTACTACAACAGCGTTGGGTTACAGGTAGGATCTAAACACTTGATTTCTCATATTGTAAAAGCATATTTAGAGAAGGATTGCTCTTATTTGTCTTGTTTGTCACTAGAAAGTATTAGCCTTCTAGGGAGGTCGGTTGTGTCCGCACTAACGACTCTTTCCGCATGACAAAATGGCGACTCCGTTGGGGACTCCATGAATGTGTTTGAGTTCTTTTTGATTTGATATTTTGGTCTGAGAAAAATCGCTTGTTTTCTGATTTTTGGCTGTCTAACTGTGTATTTGGGTGGGTTAGCTTAGAGTCAAATTAGATTTTTATTTTTCTTAGCTTTGCCAGCAGTACGCAGTCTCTGAGTTAGGCACAGTGCGTACTTGTACGCACTGCGTCTTTGTGCACAGGGCGTACCCACGCCTGTGTCAACAGATCACCTGCGTACCCCTGTCAAATTTGAGAAAATTTCAGTTTTTTCCTCTTTTGCTTTTTAGATTTTGTTTTTACTTTGTTTTTACTGCCCAGATCCATTAGTTTACTGTCAGAGATATTCACCTGAACTTGTCCCGTTAGTGTCGAGGGTTTTGGTGGAATTCATAGGGATTTTGCCTTAGGGTTTGATTTTTAACTGGTCCTCTAGTGACTTTGGCGTTAGAGGTTGTCAAACTTTGGATCTCCTTGGTTTTGGTCAGTCCTCTTAGGAGTCGGGCCTGTCATAGAAGTCACCCTTGTGAGAGACCTACCGTTGTGTCTTCTCTTTGTGAATCTCGAAAAGTTTGTTTGTTAAAACCTTGAATTTCATTCTTGAGAAAAAAGAACAAAAAGATTTCGATTTTGTTTTTTGATTAGTTTATGATTCTGCATGAACTGATCCTTAGTTGCATTTTGACTGAGTAAAACATCCGGGAATTATCCTTGTAGGCTTTTGTCCTCATTATTTTTTGCTTTTAGGTAAATTTCCTTTTAATTTGCTTTTGAGTGAATTTGAGTTGATTGTCTTAGATTTGTTAAAATTGATTTCATAAATAGTTTTATATGCTTTATTAATATAGAAAAAACACAAAAATTCTTTTGGAAAAAGTTTGCTTTGGTAGCATTTGTAGTCTTTTGGGAGAAAAAGGAAATTTCGTGAAGTAATTAGTGGTCATGAGTTATGTGTTTTGAAAAGATAAAGAGGTTGTTTCTTTGATTGTCTTTGCCAAGAAAGTTGTTTTCTATAAAATTTGCATTTTCCAACTCTCTTAGCTAGGAGATTCATTAAAAAAGAAAAGAAGTGTAAATCATCTTAGGTGCATCTTTGTAGTGGTTGCGAGTCGAGTCTACACACCACCAGTTTCATCTCCACTACCTTTTTGTCTTTAAGAAAAACCATAAAATTAACGCTTAAAGTAAAATCAACTTAGTAACTTTTATTTACTAGGGCTCTGAAACACCAATTTAGATCAGGCTAGTGTCTTGGAGTAGGAGAGTAATTAACTCTCCAAGACAACAAAACCAAACAAGTAGCTTATCTTGTGATAGAATAAATCCAATTGTTTCATTTGTACTCTGGGAAAGCTCCTCTTAAAGGAGAAGCATGAGCTCGTGTTCGAACCAGTGAGGGGATCAATCCTCCCTCGTTGGGAACAACGCCAGACATGCACGTATTACAAACGGTAAACCTCGGATTAACCATTGTCGAGGAGCCAGGGGTCACTTGTCGGTAAACCTTGGATTATTGTCAAGGAGCCGGCAAGGAGATTGAGCTTGATACTCTACCCTTGCGTGCTGTCAGAGTGTAGACTGTTCCCCCAGGTGCATTTGTTGCTGTTGGTAACCTTAGTGACCATTATCTTTAGGATTCTACCGAGGTGACAGTGGAGGGAAGATCCCACTATACCTAGAGTAGACGTTGGCTAGACTCACTTGGATTTTCCAGGGGGTTCACTTCACTCGAGACGGTTAAAGTGGAGGAACTTGTGCCGGTCTATTCATTAAGTAGGTTGCCGGGGTAACTGTTCCACCCGCCACTTCTGTACTGAATCCGGCGATGTTGGGTTTCATCTCCAACTAGCGTTTTTGGTCCGGAAGGCTACTGTTTGTGCTTGGTTTGATGCCCTATATTCTTTAGGCGTGTGTTTAAAATTTGTTTAGTTCTTTAGAGACTTTAGGAGGTTTGCTTTGAGATTTTACTTTGTTTGCGTGTGCAGTAGTTAAAAGTTTTTAACTGTGGCGGAATTACCGAGACAGTCCCGTAGACTTCGCGGCAAGTCTCCTGAGGTTGTTTCCATGGCCGAATTGTTGAGGAAATCCCGTATACTTCGGGGTGAACCTCCTCAAGACGTCCCAAGTCATTACGAAGGTTTAAAGGTACTTGTTACTCCTAGTGGCAGTAAAGTAGGTTCACCTGAAGAAGGAGAATCGTCATTGGTAGTCCATCCAGATTACCAAGGTCTAGAAACAGGCTATAATCCTGAGGCAGTTGCAGTTTCTGAGCTTGCTGGTAGTTTTTCATCTACTAGTGATATAGGTGAAGAACCTGAAGTATCTGAACCTGTTACTCCAACTTCTAGTGCACCAGATTCACCTAGGGTAGAAAGAGTCATCACCGAAAATCTTCCTGCTGGTTTAGTAGCTATTGAAGAACTTGCTCCAGAGGAAGAATTAGGCGTATCTATCCTTGAAGATCAACCTACTGTTGATCTAAGGGAGCGTGAATCTATCTTTTACAATCCTCCTAGAAGTACTACTTGGTACCTTTCTTTAACCAATTATTTAGACAACTCAGGGATAGGTTTTTCTCCACCTCGTACTCCTTTTCCACCTGGAGGTATTTATACTCCTGTAAATATGTCTGGTCAGTCGATCGTGTTCACTCAATCTCCTGAATCTTTCTTGCACGGCGGTCCTTCTGTTCCTGCCGGGTATCAGTCACTTTCTGGTACCTTTGCGGGGGCATCTCCTCAACCCATTGATTGTGGGTTATTAGCTGGAAACAATGGTAATAAACCGTTGGGTGTAGGGGACATTTATATGATGTCAAGTTCAGTTCCCGTTTCTCAACCTCAAGGTGGCCAATTACCACCTGGGGGGTAGCCTCAAGTAACGCCTGGGGGGCAACCTCAAGGACAGTATGTACCCATAGTACAATACATGCCTCAAGGTCAACCCCAGCCTCAATGTGTACCCCAAGGTCAACCTCAGTATCAATATTTACCTCAAGGGTATCAACCTCAAGGTCAAGGTCAACCCCAGTATCAGTATTTACCCCAAGGTTATCAACCTCAAGGTCAATACTCGAGTCAAGGTTATCAACCACCTCAAGGTCAGTCATATGTTCAAGGTATGGGAACTGTGCCTTTCAGTTATCAATCCTATCCTCAATCCGGTTATGGATCTCAGTATCCTCAACCTGTTACGGGTCAATACCCCGGAATGATAGTGTGGGATCCATCACAAGGTCAACAGGTGTTGCAGCCAAGTATACAGTTGTTACCTCAAACTGGACAACCCGTAGTTTCTGGTTCACCCCAGCAACCGCAACCTGTCCAGTCAAATATTCAAACTTTTGTAACTTCGGTAGTTACTCAGCCGCCAATTGCACCTAGTACTCCATCTCAAACGACTGCTACAACTACCGCAACATCTACCGCACTTACTTCTGGAGTATCGACAGCTCCGGTTTCTACTGTCTCTGCAACCACTCCTCAGACAGCTTTACCATTGTCCGGATCTACGATTCAAACCACGATCTAGATGCCTGTAGGGAAGCCTGGTTTAAGTACTGTTGTAACAAGTCAACGTCAATTTACCTACCAACAGTACCAGGGACAGTACCAATTCGGTCCTGCTGTCCAACAACCAGTTTACTAGTATCAACCGTATCCTGGGTACACTTATCAACAACCTCAACAACCCCAGTACGGTCCGGTTAATCCTGGTTTTCCAGGAGAATATAACATCCCGAATGCGATTCCTGTTCCAAGTTATCCTGGATATCCTACTCCTGGGACTGGTCTTGTGACCCAAAGTTTCAGGGATCCTAATCGGCAATTACCGTTTATCGCAACTTTGGATTTACCCGACTTGACGCGCCTAACGAACGATCCAATACAATATCTTATGTTCTGGCCACAATGCCAAATAAGTTGCCCAGTGATATACCCAAGTTCGAAGGTAAGTCTGGAGAGGATCCGTCCAATCACGTGATGACTTACCACCTCTGGTGTGCTTCAAATTCCATCTTGGATGATTCGATCCGCTTACGTCTTTTCCAGCGTACGCTCATTGGTCTCGCGGCCAAGTGGTACATTGAGTTAACACGAGCCTCTTTTTACAATTTCAGTCAGTTAGCTACCTCGTTCCTAACTCATTTTCAGTTGCCGTTCAGGTACGATAACGGCACGGAGCTATTAACTTCATTAAAACAGTCGACCTCCACTTATATTTCCGATCATATCCATGAATGGAGACGTCGAAGACGTTTAGTGAAAGTTTTTATCCCGGACCAAATCTTAGCTGAATGGTTTGTAAAATCATTATTACCGAAGATTACTGAACATGTAGCTAAGGCCGGAGTAGTTACTGAGGAGCAAGTCATTGCTCAAGCCCAGTACCTTGACTTAGTTTACACTCAGTCGGGTACGTTGCATGAGAAGATCCTAGATCTTCCTAAGTCGAATCAAATCGCTACTGCTCCTTTAGGGTCTCATGCTGCTGATGGCATGATTGGTACGATGAATACTAAAAGTAAGAAGAAATCCTCAAAGAATTCTTCTCCAATAATAACCTTACCAGACTCCCCGACAGGAGAGTCTTCTCCTGAAATTACCGCCGACATTCACGCTGTAGAGTCATCTACGGCTAAATAAAAAACGGTGGTAAGAAGAAAGGCAAGAAGAAGGATAAAGCAGACAAGGCTCCAAAGGAGAAAAAAGAGAAGTGGGAATCTAATGACGAAAAGCGCAAACCTCGCTATCCTTGTTTAATTTGTGAAGAAGATCATTTCACAAGAGATTGCCCTCATCGGGCGGAGGTTGTGAAAATCATTAAAGGTTCCCCAACTCCTACTGTTTTGAAAGATCCATTTCCAAAGCAGGAGAGTAAAATGATAGGTTCTTCCTCGAGTGCCAGTGAAGAACCCATATTGATGATGTCTCATGTACGGATTGCGACTTGATCACAAGATTATGGTAGTAAAAGTCCTGTTGATGGATCAAAAGAAGCAAAATCTTCTCGTTCAAATCCATCAACCTCAGCTCCCGGTTCCGATCCACTACAGATCGAGAAACCTAACCCGGACTTAGTAATAAAACCACCCGCCAAGGGTGTACTTCGAAGGTCTGCTTTCAATCCACATGCAAGAGCGGCCCAGAATTACAACATTGTTGAGGATTTATCTATTTCACCCTCAGCAATGTCGGCTTTGGAAGTGTTGCAATCATGCCCAGCACAACGGAAATTACTCTTGTCGGCTATAGGAGCTGTTGATATTCACGACCTGAACCTGATAATCTTTGATCTAGAAAATAGTACACCGCGTCTCCCTCATCAGATGGCTTTCCAGATTCCAGTGATAGTAAAAAACAGGCCTATTCATTGGACTATAATTGATGAAGGAGCTTCTACGTGTATTATGTTGATTCAGTGTTGGAGATCGCTTGGTTCTCCTTCACTGAACCAATCCCCGACGATTCTTAAGGCCTTTGATGGCCGTGGGTTCCATCCGTTTGGCATGCTACAGGATTTGCCTATAGGGGTTGAAGGAAAAACCGTTAGTCTAGATGTGGAGGTGGTTGATGCCCCTCTAGACTACAACCTTCTTTTGGGTCGCAGTTGGTCTTACGCTATGACAGCGGTCGTGTCATCGGTCTTCAGAGTTATAAAGTTTCCACACAATGGTAAGATCGTGATGATAGACCAGCTGGCTTACTTTTCATCCGACCCAGCCTCTTCAGAGAGTATCCAGCATGTCGGTAAAACGACCATCCCGTACAAGGACGTTGGTGTAGGATTAGTTAAAGATTCCGGTTTGCTGGGAACTTTTCCTTTCCCTCCAATCAACGCAGACCCTTCATTCGCAACAATTCATATGATTACTTCAGACACTATTATCTATGATGATCCTTGGATTGTCCCATCTGAATCTGAGATAGACTCATTCGGTAATGCAATGCCTTTGAGTCCATATGAAGTTGCTTATGAAGCCATGCAGTCTTTTACCGACTCGCATTCAACCCAAATCGACCAAATGAATGTGGTCCCTGAGGAATCACTTTTCACATCAACCTCAGAACGGATAACGTTTCCTGAAGTTGTGTCATCTGACGAACAACTTCGCGAAATCCTAAGTGTAGATGATCTACCATGGGAAGATCTTCATCATCGATCTTCGTTTTTACCTGAGGGTGATGACTTTGAAAATGATTTTTCATCAATTTTTACAGCTAAATACGTCAAGGATGCTCAGAATCCCATGAAACATCCTGATTCAGAGTTGAATTTGGGAAACATTTCTCAAACTATTGCCATTGACATTTCAGTCAAAACCGGAATTATTGAGAACATTCATATAGGTGCCTCGTGTACAGATGACGAAATTCAAACATACAAGGTCCTATTTCAAGAATTCCGCGACGTGTTTGCCTGGTCCTATGAGGAAATGCCAGGAATTGATCCCTCCATTGTTTTTCATGAAATCAAGACCTACCCGGATGCTAAACCTGTTCGGCAACATCTGCGTCAGATACACCCTAGGAAAGCGGCTGCGATTAAAGCAGAAGTCGAGAAGTTGTTGAAAGCAAGTTTCATTTATCCGATCCCGTTAACGGATTGGGTATCGAATATTGTTCCGGTTAACAAAAAACAAGGAACAATAAGAATATGCATCGAATATAGGGATATAAATCGTGCTTGTCCGAAAGACAACTATCCCACGCCCTATATCGATCAAATAATTGATGATTGTGCCGGCAGTGAAATATTTTCCTTTATGGATGGTTTTTCCGGTTACAACCAAATCAATATTCTACCTGCCGATCAACCAAAAACGGCTTTCATTTGTCCCTGGGGGACATTTGCTTACTGCAAATTACCTTTTGGACTTAAGAATGCCAGAGCCACTTTCCAACGGGCAATGCCTTACGCGTTTCACGACATCAAGCACATTGTGCAACCGTATCTCGATGATTTTCCTGCTCATTCTTTACATCGAGCTGATCACCTTGTCCACTTACGCGCTATTTTTATGAGGTGTCGGCATTATCGAATTCCGTTGAACCCACACAAATGTGTCTTCTGCATAGAAGTGGGACGATTGCTAGGATTTGTCATTTCAAAAGCCGGTATCCGCGTCGATCCCTCGAAGGTTGAAGCTATCATCAAACTTCCTCCTCCTTCGAGTTTGCGCCAACTCCAAAGTTTGCAGGGGAAAGCAAACTTTTTACGTCGATTCATTCCTAACTACGCCGAGATTACAAAGGGTTTCACCCGGTTGTTGAAACAAAATGCACAATTCTCTTGGGATGAGATAGCTCAGAAATCTTTTGATGCACTTAAGCATGCGTTGACCCATGCACCGTTGCTGCATCCTCCCAGCTACAACCAGGACTACTTTTTGTATCTCGTCATCTCCCACTCCACCATTGGAATGGTCTTAGTTCAGGAAGACGAATTCGGAACGGAACATGTGATATATTATCTTAGTAGGACGTTAAATCCCACTGAGCTAAAATATTCGCATGTGGAGAAATTGGCCCTGGCAGTTGTTCAGGCTGTCCAACGTTTTCGTCATTACATTCTTCTCCGTAAAACTACAGTGATTTTGGATTGCAACCCTATGATCTATATTCTGACTAAACAATTGCTAGGGGGCAAGTACTCCAAATGGATCATTATCCTGTAGGAGTTCGATTTGGAGTTCGAGAAGTCCAAGTCTAAGAAATCCTTAGTTTTTGTAGAATTGATGTGTGAATTCCCGCGTGCTGACACGGAAACTGTGGCAGAGGAACCCATTGCGGACGAATCTTTGTTTCTCATCAGCACTTTAGATCCGTGGTATGGAGATATAATCGTCTATCTCCAAACCCAATCCTTTCGGCCCGAAGCTTCAAAGTCGGAACGTCGGAAAATTCGATTCCAGTCCCAACAGTACAAAATTATTGGAGATACTCTTTATCGTCGTGGGGCGGATTTAGTTTTTCTTCGTTGTTTAACTCATGAAGAGGCAGAAAGGGTTATGAATGATTGCCATTCTGGAGCATGTGGTGGTCATATGTCTGGGTATGCCACAGCTCAGAAGGTGTTGCGTGCTGGCTATTTCTGGCTGTCCATGTTTAAAGATTGTATCATTGCGGTCCGAAAATGCCACAAATGTCAAGTGTTTGATCGCAAGATGCGCGCACCAGCTGCGCCTCTCCACCCTATAATTGTCGTTGGTCCTTTTACTAAATGGGGTATCGATTTTATTACATGTAACCCTCACTCGGCCGGGGGGCATGCGTATATCATCCTTGCGGTTGATTATTTTACTAAGTGGGCCGAGGCGATGCCTACATTCGAGGCAGATGGCAAGACAGCTGCGATTTTTGTATTCAATCATATTATTGTTAGGTTTGGTGTCCCACAAGCGATAATTATTGACCATGGGCGCCATTTTCGAAACATTATGATGACAGAACTTACAAGCCAGCTTGGTTTACACCATGATAGTTCTACTCCTTATTATCCTCAATCAAACGGTTTGGTTGAATCCATCAACAAAGTTCTAGTTATCATGATCCGACGAATCATTGGTATTCATCGGTTAAATTGGCATAACATGTTATTTTCAGCGCTTTGGGCGTACCGAGCCTCAGTGAAAACATCAACAGGGTTCACTCCTTTCCAACTAGTTTATGGTTTGGAAGCAGTGTTGCCCATTGAATGCGAAATCCCATCACTTCAAATGGCTATCGAATTACTCCCAGCTACTTCCGAAGAGGAGAAGCGTCTGTTATACTTAGCTAAATTAGATGAGACTCGACGTGACGCTGCTTTGGCAATCGAGACTCACGCAAAACGGATGAAAGCTCAGTATGATCGTAACGTGACCCCTCGTAATTTTTCGGAAGGAGACCTAGTGCTATTATATGATCAAGCTAACAATAAATTAGGTGCTGGAAAATTCGTTCCCATGTGGAATGGACCCTACATTGTCAAGCGAAATCTAGCAAAAGGGGTCTATGAGCTGGTAGATTTTGATGGGGACTCTTTGGGTAAGCCTAGAAATGGACTTTACCTAAAGAGGTATTATGCTTAAATGGTGGGTATGGAGATTCAGTTGGTTTAAGTTAGGTTAATTTTTCTTTCTAGCTGGTATGTTTGCTTAGTTTAGACAGTGTGCTTAGCTTAGAGAGTGTGTTTTTCGTCGTGATTCTGGCTTATCTTGGTTTTACTCTTGATATTGCAGATGTCAACGCCTCTCCAAACGTACATTGGATTTGATGATGGTTCCTGTCGTAGTACATGGAATATATCTTCCGCAGCTTGGGTTATCTATTCGCTCTCTAACGAGTTAGTTTCTATGCATGGGGTGAGCCTTGGTCAAACAACAAACAACATTGCAGAATACAGTGCAGTGATTGAATTATTATCTGAATCTATTTCATTTGGGATTCGGAGTTTGATAGTGAGGTTAGATTCTGAACTCGTTGTACTACAGCTTAATAGAGTCTATGCCATTAAAAATCCATTATTATTAAGATTGTTTTTTAGGGTGCGTCTCTTGGAACGTGAATTTGATTACATTGAATATCAACATATTCCAAGGTCTTTAAATACATTAGCAGATGCAATGGCGTCTCGAATGTTAAATAGACATTTGTAACAATCATAAATGTAAATTTATAAACATTTCATCACACATGTTTAACAAAATGAGCCAGTAATAATGATATATATATAGATAGGAGTGTGTCAAAAAACATACATCGTCTTCAATCATAGGTTGAAAAACACCTTATGATCGGCAAAAATGATAAGTACAAAAAACCAAAAATGTCACATGTGTCTACAAAGTGACTAGCCAATCACTGGTGGTGCTCTCTATATGAGACCACTGCCCGCGCTACCCTACACAGGAACCTCCTGAAAGGTCCTCGGACTGCGACCACATAGCGCTGAAGTCGGATAGGAATATTGTCTATAGTCGTCTCTGGTATGTCCGCCGTGAGATGCTCTAGGTCCTGTTCCAGCTCGGCTAAGGTCTCTGCGGCTGCATCCTGTGGGGCTGGTGCTGGTGCAACTGGTACTCTTCTCTCAAAAGCCCGAAGATTGGCCAGATGACGTGGGCCTACATCTGCATTTTGAAAATTTTTTGCTGTCACTTTGATACGATATATGAAAAACGAAAAAAATAGATAATTTAAAAACTTGTGAAATATGAAGTACCTCTGTCATCCCATTGCTCTCCCTGTGGAAGAACCATGTCCTGATCATTGCGAAAATCTACTCCGGCATAAGGAAAATCTTGAATCGCAAAGACCTGGCTCTCCAACCAGTGAAAGTAACCCACAGGAAATCGGACAACCCCGCTCCCTCATCAGGATGCCGGGCCATTACCGAAACCCATCGCGTCAACTTAGGCTCCCGAGGAGGCCCAACTGGAACAGTAAGATGCTGGGGGATCAGCATTGGAACTCTCTCTAGGGAAAAGCTCACAACTAAAGGCCCATATCTAAAGGTCTTCGATTGTCCGTTCTTTGCCCTAGTCAGTTGGCCTTTCATATTGGCCAGCACAGCATCGAACCAGTTGAAAATGGTGCCTCGGAAGCAATCTATAGCCATCCGCATTTGGGAACCAGTGGCTATGTGGAAAGCGGCAACACCGCAAAGTCTGGTAACTGTAAAGGCAATTACCATAAGTTCAGGTCGGGATATGTATTTTATTTCTATCCCCTTATCCTGGTTTTGATTGTTGCACCACTCTAGCCGGAGACTAGCAAGGGATTGGCCACCCGGCCTAGTCCCGAATAGAGAGAGTTGCTCGCCCCTGTTAGGCAAGCTAGTGAGAAAATATATGTCGGAGGACTCTATCTCGAGCTGGTGTTCTCCGATGTAGAAACATTGATCCTTAATGTTCCACCTTTCAACCAGCCACTCTAAGAATGGCACCTGGACCCTCATGCCAGTTATGGCCTAGTACTTGTAGAGACCGCATGCCTTTAAAGCATCAATGGAAGGTCGATGATCTATTGCGGCCAAATCGACATCTTCGTGTTCTCTTTCACGCCAATCTAGCATGGTGGGCAATCTACACACCACAAAACATTGACTAGAATTCATTAAATCAAATTTTGATGGTTAGGTTTTTAGTTTGGGTTTTGAAAATCCGCTTTGCGTAGAGTACGCACCCTACGTTCAGAAAACAGAGCGTGGGTACGCAGCTGTTCTGAAGGTGGACTGCGTACTCTGACCATTTTCCCATATACGAAAATGTCGGGGTACGCAGGTCACCCATGGGGCACCTGCGTCCCCTGAAAAGCAGACCCTAAAACCCCAAACCCTCCAAAAAATCAAACTAGAACTTAAAATGGAATTCTAAACGGATGAAATTGAAGAGGAGGATGTTGTGGAATACCTGAAAGAGACGGCGCTCGATTCCGACGGTCGGATTCTCCGCAAAGTCAACGGGAAGTTTCTTGCCAAAAGCCCTTTTCTCACCCTCAACAGTAAAATGGTAAAAATGACATGGTAAAAAGTCTTTTTATAGGTTTTTTGGATAAATGAATGCTAAGTTTGTTTATTTTTCACCATGAAAGGATATTTTTCAATGTATTTTTGCCCATCTTAAACAGATGAGTAATGTGTTGTTTTTGTGCAGGACAAAAGGACTTTAGGGTAAAATCATCATTTTTCACGAATAAAGACATCAGAGTCATCTTTTAAGCTCTTTTCTGACTCCTAAAACATGAAAAGATTGCCGAGCGTTTCTTTTACACTTGTTAAAATGGAATTAAAAGACGGTCATCTTACAGTCCTTTTTTGACCGTAAAAACATGAAAAGATTGCCGGATTTTTGTCGTTTCAAATTCGATACTGGAAATAAAACGACATGCCTCTGATCGCTTTTTACTTTTCAGGTCAAAGACATTAATCATGAAAGTACTCCTTGGTCGCAAGGCTAAGCGGTTCTCTCAGGTATTATTTTATACTTTTTCGGGCTTGGGAGGCACAAATTTACGAAAAAGTTCACCTTGGAGTCTTCTTTAGTTTTTTCAGACTCTCTAAAATTGAAAAACGTCGAGTTTCTCCTATACTGGACTCGTTAAAATTTCACAGTAAAGGACCTGTTCGATTACAAACAGGAATGGACCACTCCTTCTTAGGTTCGGAATCTAAACTAAGTTAGACTCATCCGAAGGATGAGCTTACAATCAAGCATATGTTATTCTCCTCAAGCTTGTAAAAAATAAAGAGGTACTTGCCAGAAATGGTGGGGGAAAAGAGAGAAGAATGAACCTATTTGTTATCCTTTGTTACAGAAGAAACTTATCACCGCTCTTGAACACGACACGTTTCATTCACCTGGGTTGGGAAATCCTTTGCCTTAAAGCTGATAAAACCACTCTGAAAGTCTTCAACCGTTTCTGGGTATTAACTTTGGGTCAATTGTCACCAAGCCATCTGTCGTGTAGTTATGTCTTCAAGAGGTCTCTACAAATAAACCATTCATATGCAAAATACTTGTCATCCATTTGACCATCCCTGAGTCAGTCCTTACAACAACATTTCTTCAACTTGAACAATGATTTCATGTTGTGGGCTTGCCTGCAACGGGTCTCTTTCTATCGACATCAGCACATTATCTAGAAAGATGACATAGAAATCGTCAGTACCTTGAAGTCTGCATGCATCAATGGCAGGTTTCTCGCCTTTGACGACAGTTTACATCATTGACTTTCGATCAAAGGATTCCGTGACGTGTTTGACATCAACCCATTCATTCACATTTCATGGATTGTACTGGGTACTTTGAGAACCATTGACATCACTGGTGGTCTCTCTCACACTTGTTAACAGTTTACATCATCGACTGGTAATCAAGTGGTTTCTACCATGTTCGACATCAACTCATTTATTTGCATGGGTAGAATCGTACCAATTCAGGAAGTAGAGATGAAGACCCTGGATCTAGTTTCCACCATCCAAGCTGTGAGGAGTTTTGTATTCATTATATAGTAGACTAACCATAAACAGATGGCTGCGTCCATGCTGTGTCTACAAAAGTTTACGATTGTGATGTACTGCAAAATCATTCTTGTATCAGAGCAGTAGTTAGATTGTTAGTTAAAGTTTTCAATCTGAGTATGGGAATGCCTACCTCAACGATGATATCATCTTATATATGTATTTTGTGTTGAATATTTGCAGGTTCTGACCGGGCTCTCCGCAAGATACTCCTTGAAATGATAAAGTACTTCACTCTTCCTAGATCATATAAAACCCTAATCTACTACAGGATTCGCACTTTAGGGGGCAATCTGTTACACTAAAAAATGTCACCATGACTATTTTCAGTTAGTATGGCTCCATCCACTGTCATACTATCCTCCTTGGCAAGTCTTATGCCTCTGCTCTTCATGTCAAACTTCAAGAAAGAGAGAAAAGTCATTTAAAGTCAATTATCTCTGGTACGCAGTTTCTCTTAGCCTTACCTGCGTGTACGCAACGCAAGTTCACAATACCTGCGTACTTGTACGCTCTGTATGTAAAGGGGTGGGTGCGTAATCCTGTAAAGGTCAAAAGGCGCAAGTTTCACTCTAAAAAAGTTACTTGTGGTCATATCTAGAGCATTCTAGAAGCTTGTTTGACGTGTATGAAGCGCCTCTAGATGGTTCATGTATCCCTACGAAAGAGGAACTTATCCCATCAAGAGGGGAGCTATCCCATCCAAAGAGGGGCTTATCCCATTGATGGTGGACCTGAATAACTTCCTCTAGAGCACTATAAATACAGGCATTGGGCCAAAGGGAGGGGAGGTTGAAAGTTGAACATTCCTAAGGGTAGATGCTGCTAGAATTAGGACTTCCTTGTAGAAGCTTGTGAGGAGAGATTACCATCTTTGCTTGTTCTGTTTGGAAGTGGGTGAGCTGATCAGAGTAAAGGAGAACTCTTGTAGACCCTGGGAGGGACTTGCACAACACCAAGGCTCAGGTTGTAATGGTTCCTTTTGTTACCTTCTAATACAAATTAGTCCATTCTTCTCAACAATTTGTTATTTATGAGTTGTTTCATATACTCCTTGGTCTATATGTTAAATATGTTTTATTTTATGTGATATTCAGGTGCTATTTAATCGTTGGATTGTTAGTGAATGCAGGTTTCGAAGGGAAGGAGGAGCTCATCCGGATCAACGAAGCTGGACTACTACAACAGCGTTGGGTTACAGGTAGGATCTAAACACTTGATTTCTCATATTGTAAAAGCATATTTAGAGAACGATTGCTCTTATTTGTCTTGTTTGTCACTAGAAAGTCTTAGGCTTCTAGGGAGGTCGGTTCTATCCACACTAACGATTCTTTCCGCATGACAGCAATACAAGTTCTGAATGCCTTTTTTTAAACCCAAACCACCATGATTTACCAGGAAACCCATCTTTGAATGGGTTTGGCCTCCCTTGACAGATTTGAGCAACTGTTGATTTGAGTTGTATCAACTCTAACCCATCTCCCAGTTAGGCCATCTCTTTACACCACTCAACCACCTCGACCTCCTCCTCCTCAGTCATAACTGTAAGAGGCCCTCTACGTTTTGTATGAGTCATTCCATTTATCCAATAATGTATTGATGAGGTAGGAATACCATTTTTTTTGCAGATGCCCGAACTGAGTATCCATTAAATTCTATGTCGTCAATTGCAACTAACATTTGTTCTTTTTTCCATCCTCTTATAGCACTGATCTTTTTAGTTGAGCTTTCCCCTTGGACTGTTGTTGATGGTGGTTCTGTGGTTGATGGTGTGTTAACATCAGTGGCTGTCACATGGTCATTTTCAACAATGTTCCCTGGTGCATTCTCGGCATTGACATCAGCTGTCCTGTCATCATCAGATGATGTGCATCACAGCTGCACAACCCTTGTCACTCTCCTGCCACTTCTCCTTGTACGAGCATAGTAACTTCCTTTTCCATAGATGCAACAACCTGTAAAATTATTGCATGCATTTATACATTAGAATATATGTCAAATTATGCTTTATTACTTCTGCAAAAATACTTTTCCTCTATTACATGAAATTATCAACATGTATGTTACTGTTTTCATAATGAGAGTAAATGTTTCACTTTCATAGGGCAGTGTCAAAATTTTTCAAATGTCATTCCAAGTAAATCCATAGTTCATCTATTTAGCAACTTTTATATGAATTCAAGTAGATTCTCTGATTGTTGTTTCAAATATCATTTTCCATTTACTTTCAACAGCTTTATACAACTAAACCAATGAGGAAATTATCAACATGTATGTTACTGTTTTCATAATGAGAGTAAATGTTTCACTTTCATAGGGCAGTGTGAAAATTTTGCAAATGTCATTCCAAGTAAATCCATAGTTCATCCATTTAGCAACTTTTATATGGATTCAAGTAGATTCTATGATTGTTGTTTCAAATATCATTTTCCATTTACTTTCAACAACTTTATATAGCTAAACCAATGAGGAATGTAAACATGTATGAATTACGTCATTCTCCTTATATCTGTTAAAGATTAGGGAATACAAGTAAATAAGCAGGACTATTCACTTTCTACTTACCCTATAGAGTAGAGTGTAATCATTACTAATGGTTGAATTAGTACCATAAGTAGAACCATGGAAATCAAAGTAATGAGGAAACAGAGCTTGTTACATTAGGATATGCATATACAGTGATTACAACCTATCCATATGTATTGATTATGGAGAGAACGATACTATATATACCAATAATAAAAAAGGTATCTATATAATAGGAATGACTAAGAGAGAGAACCCTGGGATATCATGTTGTATATTGATTAGCTTGTCACCTTTGTACCTTATCTAAGCTTATGAAAATCTATGGAATTAGAACACAGTAGTTACACATGACTCTTTCTAACCATGCTTATTTACCTAATCACTTGCTTGTCTCATTCTCATTACACTTGGCATAAGTAATAGCACAGATATTTTATAAGTAACATCATCTAAAGGTTGACTTATCAGTACTAACCTAAGAAATACATGTATAGATATGATAAAGTACGTGTATCACAGGTTGGTTATCTCCCTAATAGATTGGATTCAACTTTAATATAGATATAACATATGTAATTATACAAAGCTTTGTTCTAGCTCACTCATAGATAAGGGTGAACCGAAACCATGCTCATATACTAATATGATCTTTTTAGTGTATAGAGCTTACTAGTGATAAGATGAATGAGATCCATTGAATATGATACATACCTTTGTTCAATGTATTATGTTATATATCTTATACAACTTAGCTTCATACTAGATCGTGTATTGAGTAAGATACACAAGTTTCATCAATTCCAGTACTCTGACTGTAATCATACTAGTATACCTATTCTAACTTATAATTAATCTGTATAGGTATATCCCTAATTAACACTATCATAACATGTAAGAAACACAGACCCTTGGTAATACATGTTCCTTATCACTAGTCGCAAGCTTCATTAGTATCACTAAACAGTTACTCAACTTAGGCTATGATCAGAGCTTGTATCATTTCATCATAGCTCATAAGGTAAGCATATCCATATTAAACATACAAAAAACAACATGTTTTAAGCATAAGATGTAATCAGAGCTATGACCAAGTTGGTTGATTAGATGGATACGACTGTATTCAATAGGTTCAATTCTTGTAAGCTAAACAAGCTGTGACTACAGTACTAAGACGACATACGTAACCTCTGTGATGTGTAAGTTGTAATCACTATGAAGTTGATGATCGAATAAGTGTCGCCATAATAAGCTAGAACACATACATAAACTCTGTATAAAAAAGGTTAACTGTAACTGTATAAAAAAGGTTAACTGTAACCCTATGGACAGAACTGCAAGAACAACGACTTTCAATGGCTTTTTGTGAAACCATCCAGGTATCCTTCTAGCAGTTATGGCCAGACAGACCATGTAAGAAAACTGATAAATGAAAACAACGAAAACAAAACTGTAAGAAGAATGAGTTGTAATTCATATAACTAACTTGGATATATTGGCCACTGTTTTGTGATGTTGTCTTCAAGTTTGATGAATAGTTTGAAAGCATAAGATGCAACTTCAACAGTGGGTGGACTTCTTTTATAGCGTTGGGGACTTGATTTTAATTGGTGGACGTGGATGCACATGGATTGCAATGGCTTCATTTTGAATGTGTGGTATGGATTTAATTTGATGTGATCTAATGGTTGGGAATTGGTTATTTGTTGATCCATGTGCTTTGATCTGTTTTAATGAGAAATAGAGTGAGTTGGGTGTCATTTATTGTAGTTATTGGGTCTGGGTGTCATTTATTGCACAAAGTGGGTTTAAATGTTATTGGGTTGGGTGTCATTTATTGAACATAGGGTGTTTAGTTGTTGAACAACACAACAGTTATGGCTGACATACATTCCCTTTTGTTATGTGCAGGTAGGCATATTTATTTGGGATGCAAAGTTGCAATTTTGATAAATGGGGGTTGAAGTGACTATTGTTTTGTACTTCTAGAATAGACCAGTTTGGAAGCCTTTATGGCTCTAGCTGTTTTCTACTTGGGTCAATATGTTTTGCAGTATTAAGTAGTAAAATACTATTTATGGAAAGTTGTGGGTCCAGTCAATGTATGGGTGATTTTTGGACCTAAATTAATACTTATTTATACATAATGTTACTATTTATGTTTAAATTTTGGTTTCAAAAGTCTCAATTACTGGTGGTTTGGTGGGACCAGTGCTATATTAATTACTGGTCCCTCCACAACATTAGGAATCTCTCCCCTAGTCCTCTTCATGAGAAAACCAGAGTGGATCGTCCTTGATCCAAATAATTGTACCCTTGTGGGCGAGGAGGAGGTCCTAGAAGGAACCTGACATACAACCCGAGGTAGTAAACCAGATAACCAAGCAAATGTAAATTAAACATAAATGGAAATTACCATATAAGTGCTGCAAAGACGAAATAAACCCTCTATAAGAGAACCGTAAGTGCATGAATAGAGACATCATTGTAGATAACATGGAGCTAGCAGTAAATAAATGGGGTATTGTAATTATATGGAATTAGAAACTAGAAATTCGTTATCAGAGAGATATTAAAGGAAATGCTGCAATTTCTAATCATAAAATGTAGATATTAAAAACCATAGGAACCATATGATAGACTTATTACCATTTCTAGCAAAGAACATTGAATTCATGGACAACATTATATTCGACCGACTGTCATTTCAAAAAAGGAGAACATTAAATCCATACATGTTATAAATTGTATGAGGGTTATAAATTGTATGAGGGTTATGTCACTGAAGGAAAAGAAGAACACAATCCATGAATATTAGCACTTCTAGTTGGTGCTATGAACAAAAGTATGAACCCTCCAGTATCATGATAACATGCATAATACTGATTAGAAGTCGAACCGGACAATACATTTTCAGGGAAATAGTTTAGTTTAACATAAATACCTTCTTTTCTAAATAAGACAATTGAAACTCGGGCTCATAAATCAAATTTAGACTAGACTGATATTTTGAAGCCTTTGAGCTAGAACAAAGGTAGTGTGGTAATCCAAACACTAAAACCCTACTCCATCTATGGTTGACACACCACCGAAATAGGGGTGGGAAACTAGAGAGAACAAACAAAATAAGGAGTTGCATAGTCTCCATAACCTACCTGAGGAATGACAAAACCTATCCAAGAACTGAACAATACCTAGACATTAGAAGAGAACGAAGATTTCCTTGCAACCCGGCGCACAGGGATAAGGCTAGAATAATTACCCGAAATATATAAAGACAAATTCCTGTCAGACTAAATGTTGATTTAACTGTATAAAGTTAGGATTCAAGGTGGAGAAGAACTCACATGTGTGAACGGTTGTAGTGGAACATAAGCTAGCTAGGAGTTGCACCCAGTTTCATTATTAGTGGAAACATTATAAAAAACTATTTAGCACTTTTAGAAAACAATGGGAGTCATTTACCTACTAGGTGGAAACAATGAACTAACATACATACTCAGAGTCGTCGAATCCCTCCCTTGTAGGCATAACTTTGTGCAATTTAGCAGGATTTAGCTTCAGAAGTAAATAAATAAACTAGGAGTGGTGGAAATTAGGGTTCATAGGCATGAAAGCCTTACCTAAGAAACAAAGGATCCAAACCCTCATTTCGGAAAAGCTTGACCACTAAGAGAAATGATAAAATGCCAAGTGGGTCTCCATCCCAAGGGAAATAGTTTCCATTTGCTGTGAGAATCATGTTGAATGATTCGATCATAACGCTAAACATCCAAGGGACAATTTTTGTCCAAGTGTCGCGATTGTGTAACGAATGGAGAATGTTCAGTGGGAAGACTTCAAGGCGATGTTGTCACTTAAATGTGACTCTGTAGAGCTAACAAGTTATTAATACAATTGAAATATTTTAAATAGTGTTGTAGGTACGACTATAAAGTTTAACAAGTGAATGAATTAATAATACTTGGTTTATAATTAGATGTTGTTGTGTAGTATAAATACCCGCCTTTGAATATTTATATAATCTATGTAATCATTAGCTTGTGTATTTATTGCATAGGATATATGTATATTGATGAAATGTAATTTTTTTAATATTAATCTCCCTAGATCGTGACTGGTGTAGATGGTTGTTACAATACTTGATTGTAGAATGAGCCTCTCTGTCAACCAATATAGATCCATCTTAACCATAGATATATGAAGAGAAGAGAGGAACTAAATCTCATTATATGGAAATCTCTAGAATACAAAACTTGAAAAAGTTACATGTTAAGGTATTTAATCCCTTTTAGCCCTTTTAATTAAGATAGATCTATAGTGATTTTTTGTCCCTATATATATTAACCATATGTAATTTTTTTGTTAAACTTGTATTTTTTGAATATTTTATTATTAGTAATATTTTATATTAAAAATTGAATGAGTTACACATTTCTTTTTTATTAATAAGTAACTAAATTATTTTACCTTTAATTACCTTCTCTTTTAGAGCATTGAAATATTTTACTAAGGTAAACATTAACACACACACTCAAAAAGAACCAAAAGATAGACAAAACCAAAAGGAAACTGTAACACCCCTCTATGTTAACACAGTAACACATAATAATTTACATATATGAAAAAAACAAAAGTTTTCATATAGGATAAATTTACAATTTTACTTTGCTTGAAGATTAAATGTTAATTGAATCATAACTTTCCCAAGTTCCAATGTATAACATTTTGATACCCTAGACTTTAACTCACATGGTGACCTGCTCTAATATTTAATATACACAACATTGTTTCATATTTCTTAGTTTTTCGACCCGACCCTAACATTTACACAAACATTATACACTCTTACGTAATATACGTAGGCAGCCTTATGGAATGGATCTGAGACAACTGGAAACTTCTCGAACCTTTCTTGCTGATTGACACTTGGGACTTGGCATGACATTGATCTTTTATTGATCTAATGGTGCTAGTAAAAGAGGAAGTGGTTAGGGTATTACCCCCTCCCAAACCCTTGATCCAGTTTTCATTTGTTGTCGTGTTGAGATGGGAAGGTACTAGTCTGCACTTGCGACTCATTGTTGTTAATCACCTGCAGCTTTCATGTCCCAAGCTACCACTCCTAGCTCGGTAACAAATAAAGTTAAAGTATATGTTTCGTTATCACGGATTGAGTATTTTTCTTTGTTTACACTTCTCCTTTAACCCACATTACTCATTGAACAAGTTTCATAGATTCACTATCAGCTACTATGGAGTCAACTACTATGAAATTCCTTTGTCCAAACTAGGTTCTTTTATTTTACTCCTGAGCCTATAGAGAGAAATAAGATGGATTTTTCACACGTTATGGATGGACTATAGTTTTCCTTCAATTTCATAGGTAAGTTGGTTTATTTTTTTTTCAAGGGTTTTCCCTTCTGACTAAATCAATTCCTTTAATAATTTATTTTTAGTTACAAGCATACATTTCCTAATCTGGTTCCCCTATGGCATGGTCATTGCAGGTATATCACACAACTCAGTTTTTGTTTAATTTTGGTACAACTTCTGCACAAAGGAGGATAACTAACCCTTGGTGCCTCTACTCCAGGTATTCCTGAAACCCATGAGGGTTCTACTATATCTATGGGTTTCTAATGCATTAATCATGCCTATGTGGCTGCGAGCTCAGTGCTAAATTTGGGGCTTACTTCCCTCTAGGGTTGTGTTTGAGAATTTTAGTTGACGAATCCAAGACTATTGCTGTAATTTCATTTGTATAAATTTCAATACAGACTTTCTTAATATATTCTTGGCCCTTCACATACTTCGAAACATGTTACTTATGCTGAGGGTTTTCACACCTTCCAACTGTTCGGTTCCACTATACTATGCATGATATATATTTTTTTTTCATGGGTTATAATTTATGTTGACAATATATGAACAACTGGGTCCCTGATATAGATTCGATTCACTATTATGGGTTCTCTATTTTTTGTTTTGACTAGAGAAAAGAACAAATTTGATCTGAGTGTTTTTATGCATAAGTATATGTATTCACTGGTAATTGGTTTAAGTTCCTGTCCACAATGTTAGTTTCCTCTCCAAACATTTCCTCTGTGGGGTTTTTTCCTAATTCTGTGTTATTTACCCGAACAATGTAGGATACAGTTCCTTGGTTATTTAAGCTATTCTAAATAGACTTATACTTTGTTTTAATCACTGGATAATTACCCTGTTATCATTTTTTTTTGGTTAAAATATGTTGCTAATATATATCATTTTGGTTTAAATTGTAATCTAGGTTTTTTTGTTATTTGTTGATGTAGATGTTGGGTATCGTACCCACCAGGGTTTAATCTCATTCCCTTCACCTGGATTACAATATTTTCTTTGCCTTGCATGCTAGACTCTTCAGATTTTGGGTTGTAACCTGATAGCCAAACTAAATGGTACTGGAAACTTCTTCCCCCAGTTACTATTGATTCACTTAGTATCTGGGTCAATTGTCGAGTAACTTAAATATCATGGCCTCTATTATTTATTTTTAGAATAACCCCAACAAATTCTACTATAACCCTGTTGTGGTCACCAACAACCCCCCTCTTTGTTTGGTATTAGCAATAACATCAAGCAAAGGGGGACCCTTAACAAAAAATCCCAAAAATATTTTTATTAAAATTTTTGTATTTAACTCCCTAAAAGCTATATCACATCGCAAAGGGAGAGTGAAGCGTTTTCCTATGCGCATAAATTAAGCTGCAAAGAAGCGATGCGACATTCATCGCATCGCATATTTTTGAAAGCGCCTTTAAAAGAAAATCTAAGGAATCGCCGACGGCCGATATGCGACATCTCATATCGCAACGTCGCATAAGCAGCGCACAGTGATCAAATGAAAAATGCGATATTGTGATCTGCGATCTGCGATCTTACGACCTGCGATTTTGCGATTTGCGATCTGCAATGAATGAGACTATCAATTGCTGCGATGCGAATCGCTGAAACCACTCATCGCAAAGTTTCTTCGGCATGATCTGTAAACCCAAAATGGAGCACGCACCTTAAGGGAAATTAATGATTGCACGCCTGAATATCCAAAGATGATCGTGTTGCGTTTTTCGAAGAGTCAAGTCATTATGAGTGTCATGATTATGCATTCATTAGAACTTAAAGCTTTCATGTCAATCTTTTCGTCAGTTCTCTTTTCCTTTGCGTGAACTGTAAGGCAGCAACTAATATAAATCTATATGCAGGAAACATCTAAGGAAAAGGGGAAAGCGCCAATACTAGAAGAACAGAGAGGAGATGCCTTCGCAAATGGATGTTTCATGCAGCAGGGCCGCGGATTCCAGAGTATCACTCAACAGACACTGATGAAAATAGACTATCCAAGACTCAGGGTCAAAGGTGCACAAAAGCAGTATGTTTGCAAAAGATCTTGAAGCTCATATTGGATAAAGCAAAAAGAAAAACGCTGAAGAGGGAGGATGCTCCAGAAAAGCCTGGAACAAAGAATGGAAGATTGTCCAGGCAACGAAATCCCTAACTCATTGAGTCCTTCGCACGGCCGGAAACCAAAATAGAAACAGCACAATCAGTTTGAAAGAAATCTGGGTTATACTAAGTATACACACAGCAAATACACACAGCCAGAGGAAGATTTTCAAAAATATCTTCTAGTTTGTCAGAAAGAGGTGCCAGCTTTTGTTATTTCTACTTTTATCGCTCGAGCAAAGGAAAAAGACAACCAGCCGACTCTTTCCAGGCGAACCTTGTATTGCTTACAGCACTAAGGAGTAGATACAGAAACGGTTAGAAATTCGATTCAATTTTTAGAAATAAATTTGTTTTAGTAAAAGGGCGGTCATTTGAAGCCGTTTCCTAAATTTGTGTAATTAAGATTAGTTAGTTAGTAGTATTTAACCCTTCTCATGGAATTTGGAGAGGGGTCCAGAAATTTGTCAAAAACTTGTCCTCGGAACATGCACTTCTGCACCCTCAGAGGAGGTTTTGATGAATGGAAGGATCGAGATTTATTTATGTTTGCATTTTAATGTCTGCTACTGATGTTGCACTTCTGTACTCTTGGTAGATGTTAGAAGTAAGTAGAGATGAATCGTTATTGCTTGAAGTTTGTGAGTGAAAATCAGTCATAAATGGTACTTTTATCTCTTGACGAATTTCTGCTTATATTCTTAAAGTGATATGCAGTTTTAGTTGTTTATATGTTAATGTATGGATGTTTGGGTTACCATTTGGCACTTCTGTACGGCGGAATAATTTGTTTGTGCTTGACATATGAATGACTTATTATGAGATATGCTGTTCACAACTGTTTTGCCTAACTTTTTATGCAGAATGGTTCATCTTAATTGATTTATATTCTTATGATAGCTGAATGATCTTTATTACCAGTTATTGTTCGAAATCTTTTTAGATCGCATGATATAAGAGTTATATCTCGGGTTAGCGTAGATTAGATGTGTTGTTTTCATTAGATTATAATAACATAGATTTAGTTTATAAGTTAGATTTGAGTTAGCTCTAAAGTACTTCCAGAATCAACATAATCAAACTCTACACACACACACCCTTTAGATTGGGAAGCTGGTCCCATTATCCCCAGTCGGACCCGCTACACCAAATGGGCAAGGAGCCGCCAACCAGGTTCCGGACCGGGTGGGTATCCCCCTTGTTGTTGACCCGATTTCGGGGCCCTCAACAAACCCTCAATTATTATTTCTTGTTATACTTTTATATAGTTTAATGCCAGATTAAGAAAGTAGACACAAAATACATTTTTCCATATAATAATGATTACAGTCGTCAAGAAAACTAATTAATATAACTTTTGTAAAGTACTTATCTGTTTAATATAACTCAAAAAAATAAATCGGAAGAGCACCCTCCTCCCTTCCAATGAGATAAAAGATGACATCTGAATCTCCCCCCAAGATTTCCAGCTACCAGTATATTTTTTTCGAAGAGTGGGACAACTTTGCAAACCTCAAGACTTCTGTAAAAGTACAGTAAAAAGTGTTTTGCGTGAGGTATTCCACTGGCTCCACGCCAGCTCAGGAGCTTTCATCCACCTACAACACACCATTGTGCCTTCTTGGTTGAATTCTTATTTACCTTCCCTCTTCTAGGAAAAAATTGGAAAAGTAAGAACCCCCTTCCTCTCCACTAAGATCCTTTTATCTCCAAGGATTGTATGGTAGTTAGTTAACCTCATTTAGTGTCTCTTGTTTTGAGTTTCCAATTATATTTCTATAATTCACAACAAGTATATTTACATACATCTAGAAACTATATTCATGGGTAACTAAATAGTTTTTCTCCAAATTCATAAGCTTTCCTCCTAAGCCAAGTATTAAAATCTCTTAGGAATAATTACCCAAAGTTGTAATAATTAGAACAAGTAATTACCAATACTCATGTCTTGGGGTGTGACTTATTTCCCTTATTTTTTGAAACATAGTCCTCATTATTTTAAGTTTGTCGTTGAGACAAGTCAAAGTATGTTTGTTGAATTAATTCTTGATCTTCCCAAGTAGACTCTTCTAGGCTAAACTGATTCCATTTCACTTTAAATTGGGTGACAATTCACCTCTGGAACATTGTTTCTCTCTGTTCAGGAATACACAGGGACTCTACGATAAATTGTCCATGTGGTTCGACCTGCATACTATATACAATATATATATTTTTAGTTTCATCAAGTTATTAGCTTAAAATAACAAGCATACATCTTGAATTTACTTAAATACCAGTACATAATTCCAATTTATGATGTTCCTAGGGTCATATATATATATTTCTTAAGCAGAGAGACATGAAACACATTATGAACATGTATATAGTTTTCTAAATGAAGCATATAGGCTACTGGTCATCTTCTTTCCAGTACTTGGAAGGGTCCACATTATCGAGGTGTTAACTTTATGTACACATCTGACCAGAGAATACTCATATTGGGTTTAAATCTCCCATATACATGATCACCTACCTAGACTTCTCAATGAGTTCTTTTCATGTCAGCATAAGATTTATGTCTCTCTTGTGCAACCTTTAAGTTTTTCCATACCTTATTCACTACTTGTTTCATTTATGTTAGAAGGTCTGGTCATAAAATCAACTTTTCTTCCAAGCCACTCCAATTGATATGAATTGGACACCTGTTCCCATACAACACCTCAAAAGTACTCATTTTGGTCGACTCATAATAACTATTGCTATACACGAACTCTACAAAGTGAATATACTCTTACCACTTTGTTGATTGATAGATCACATACATGCAAAGCATGTTTTCTAATACCTGATTAAGTCGTTCAGTTTTCTCATCATTTGTGGGTGGTATGTGGTGCTAAATGGGATCTTGCTACCCAACCCAATAAAAAGAGCATTCCAAAATGCGTATGTAAATTTTACATCTCTATCAGAAATGATTACTCTTGGTATTCCATGCAACCAAAATAATTCTCTCATAAATATAACTTCAATTTGAACTGCTCGAAAGGTAGACTTAACCAGGATAAAATGAGCCAACTTTCTCAGTTTGTCCACAACTACCATGATAGAATCATTTTGTTTCTTATATCTTGGCAAGTGTGTTATAAAATCTAGTGTATTTGTGTCCCATTTCCATTCAGGTATGGGTAAAGGATTAAGTAATCCAGCTGGGTGTTGGCATTCCAACATGACCTATTGGAATTATAGGTACTTAGCTAGCTATCCACTATGTATTTCCTCATAGTTGCCCATAAACAATTATTTTTAATCACATAAAACAATTTGTGATATCCAGGGTGTGCAGTGTAAGGGCTTCGATGATATTTATCCAATAAGAAATGTTTATTCGCCATCGATTAGGGACATATACTCTTTCCTTAAAGGTCAATAAATTATGGTTGTTGATGTAATAATCAGATTGTTACCCTACGTATCATTTTTTTACTTTGTTGTCATAAAAATTGGTATTCAGTGTCTTGGAGAGAAGCTTCCTCTATTTACATAGAGCATCCAACTTCTATATGATTGTAAGAAATTTGATAAAGATGGTGCAATTTCCTACTTAACGTGTGTCCTACATGATTCTCTTTTCCTTTTATATGATTGGTGTCGAAATCAAATTCTCTTAGGAATGCAATCCACCTAGCCTGATGAGCATTTAAACTAGGATGCTTAAAAAAGCTAGTAAAACTTCTATGGTCCATCATTAGAAATAATGTTTTTCCCAACAAATCAGGATGCCAAACCTTAAGGGCATGGAAAATCACAATTAATTTCATGTCATACGTGGAGTAATTTCCCCATGCTCTTCCAACTTAAGAGATTCATAAGCTATGACCCTTCCATATTGCATTAGCACACCTCCTGTTAGCACTCAGTAATTTTCTGAGGTTGCAAAAGAAAATCACCAAGGTAACCACAAACCAACTTTGGAAGCTGGGATCTAGGCCTGCCATATTCTGAGAGGGCTCTCTCTATAAGATTTAGCTCAATTTAATTGAATATTAGTCTAGTTATGAAGTTTGGGGGTTTGATTTGTATTTGGGTGGTTGGTTGATAACTTAGATTTCCATTAGGCTATGGATTTTGTTACATAATACACAAATTAACTAGAGTACATACAGATAGATCTCACAAGGCGAGATAGCCAAACCGACTGGATTATTTAATGTCTGTGAAATGGAGAAGAAGTACAAAATAAGGTTCAATATAAAATATAGAGCATCGTTACTTGAATTCTATATTCAAAGATCAGAAGGAAAAATAGAAATTATTCGTAGCCAGGTGTAGAGTGTAGATTTAAAAGAATTCTGCACTTTATTTATCTATTGAATAAATAAGATTTAGAAAACAATCATGTTCTATAAACAGAGGTATATAAACACATAAAAGAGATAGATGTACTTCACCAACAACTTGACACATGAATCCTGTGAAAGAGCTTTTGTATTACTTTGGAAAATATGTTGATACTTTAGAAAAAGATATACAATAGTGTTTCTTTGTACAAAAACCAACTTGTAGAACTTCAACAATTGAAGTATTTATAACTAATTTACAAACAATATCCCGTCAAGATGACGAGGATATATCTACCCACTAATAGGTGTTGACTGATAAAAGGTGCCTTTTAAAATCCTAATTATCTTCACATTAATTATCAATTTGGGCAAGTCTTCTTGTTTCAAGAGTGTACATAGTATGTGATAGCTATTTAACTCAGAGAGTAATGTTTCTAAATTGCAGTATAGATCTTTTAAATAGAAGAGTAAATAGATGTAGCAAGTAAATTATAATTGCAATTAAAATAAAACTCAATCATTTAATGAAATAAAATCCTGCAGCGATTCAGGTAACAACAATATGCGATTCAAGTAACAACAGTATCAGTTAAGAGTGTAGTAGTGATAACTCTTCTCTAAGAAACTAATTGAATTTAAATCAAACTCATTACTCTGTAAAACAACGATGATATCAATCTAAGAGCCTAACAACAGTATTTAATACTCATTACAGTTGATTACATTGAGCAGGATATTTATCTAGGAAACTCAATCCAAAGCGAAAGGAAACTAATTAAACAACAATGCTGTAAATTATATAAAACAGAGCTATTCTGTCAACGCAAAGAAATAAGGAACAATAACGAAATAAAATAACAGAAAGCAATAATACTATCAAAATGTCACACTTGCAATAATGAAAAATATATGAGATAGGTGAAGCAGCGAATTCCACCAGAAGCCGGGCCCTTAGCTGCCAGTGTACATTACTAGTTACTTCAGATAGATGAAAAGAACAACAACTCCTCTTATTTATTAATCATGAAAGAGTATTACCATGTATGTGCGTTCTTCGCTACAACGAGAGTTTGTAATTAAGAATTACAATAATAATAACAACCGTCCTCTCCTTTCTGCTTACAATCGTTGTCTTTTATAATGAGAAAGAGGTAAAAAGATAAATGGTAAAAGCGATCCCTCAAGATCAAGAGATCCTGAGGGATTTGCACAATCTTCTAATGTTAGACATCTTTCCTTCTTGTGCTAATCCTTGTGATTTGTTTTGGCCTTATCTATAATTGCCGTGCTCATTTCTTAGCTTGTTTCTTTTTCACTGTTCCTTGGTTAGGGAACAACAATTGTCCCTTTTTATATTTTTCTTTCATAAAGAAGGATAACAATCAGCTAAGTCATAACTGCAGATAATTTCTTCATTCTTACCATAATTCTTTGATATATTAACATATTAGGATATAGCAGGGATATACATAAAGAAAAAGGATGATGAGATAAATAGCATATGCATGCCTTTTCCATGACTCAACATACTCCCCTGCTTACCCTTTTTCATGTCCTCATGAAAAGCAAGTAATTTGTATGTAGAGCAGTTAGAGAATAAGCTGGAGAAGGAATGTCATAAAGCGGTCTAAAGCCATGGATTTTGGCCAAGAGCTCAAGGATGGGACATGTTTTCCCTTTAGGTAATTCATATATAGCTTTATAACCTTTGACGCGATACCAAATAATAGGGCTACGGAACCAACAGCCTAGCCAATAAGTACCTTCCCTTAAGATGAGGTTGCTGTAAGTGACAAAACGTTCTGCAGCAAGCTTAAAATTTTTATAACTGAATGGCTCCCTCTTTTGTACATTACTATTAGAAACTATCCACCTAAACTTGGCTGCATCAAGTGAGATTTCCTGAATAGAGAGGAAGTATTCTACTCCCTTCTGGACAATCTCTTTGTGAATGGGCCCCAAGGTCTTGATTACTCCTTCTATTTTCGTCAAAACTTTGTGATTGACCAGCATTTGTAACAGGTGTTTTGGTTCACCTCGACCCAAAGGTCCAATCCATTACCCTGCCTTTAGAACGTGTTATGAGCCTTGAACCATTTCAGTTGATTAACAACGGATGAAATAAAACCCTAGAATTGCACATCCCCCACAAAAGGACTAGGGTTCTTTTCAATTTCTTCTTCTAATACAAAATTATGTAAGTAAATTTCACACATCAATCTCTGAACTTTTACCCCATGATATTTGCAACAGTTTATGAAATCCTCAATTATTTTCAACTCTATTGGTTTTCCAGCTTTGACAGCTTTGATCTTCAACTGTAAATATCTTTCTAGCAAAAATAGGGCTTAATTATTAGCAAGAGATTTGCATGTCAATACGTCAGTGTATAATGAGCAAATAATATCCATTTGACTCCTGACCTTTTCTAATCTGAGCTTCATTTTCTCAGTCCTCTCTTTTTCCTTTTGGTATTTTTCAAATGCCTCACTTTCTGAGATGTTCATGTCCCAAACTTGCTTCTATAATTCCTGATATTTTTGCTGGGAGACAGTCTCCAACTCAAGCTGTTCTATGGTAAGCCGAGCCTGGGCTAAATATGCTTGAATATTCACTATACTGGGGTCATTGCTTGTCATGATACCTTTGGCTTGAGTATTTGTCTGTGTACTCTTTCTATGAGAATGGATGTTGATTGTCCTTGTTTCTTTACTGTAGGAGGCCCAATCCTCTGTCTAGGTAGATGTATTGTAGGAGGGTGCCATCTCTTTCTAAATGGCTAAGTCATTTGAACATATAGCCTACGTTTGGGTAGCTGTTTCTGCAAAAGTTGCATGTTGTTCCCTAACAGGTTTAGTGATTATGGGCTCAGTTTGAGTCCCCGTAACTTCTGTTTCTTGAAATTCAGTTTGAATGGCTGCGTTTATTGTTTCCGGGGTTTTTTCTGGAGTTTTTCCTGTTGATAACTCCCTTATTTTTCGTTTGAGCTTCTTCACTGATTACATTTTCTGGTATGCTCCTGTTGTGGCCAGAGTTTTCTTCCGATTGGTTTGCTTCAACATTAAAGTTGAGAGAGCTTTCAGGTTGCATAAATTCATTCATATTGGCCAAAATTTGGGCCAATTCGATATCATGTAATAAGTCTCACGGGTTACTTGTATTTGGTGTTAAAGGGAGTTCTATTTCATTTCTTTCTTCTTCACTAGAGTGCTCTGTTTCCTCCTCAAGTTTTGACTCCCAGTCATCCTGTCCTTCCAACTGTAAATATTGGTCATTTTCTGGACTAGATAGTTCTATGGGTTAGCTACTGCTACCCTGGGGATTTTCAGTTGTTCCCAAGCTTTTCCTTAATCTAGTAGAGTGTCTGCGTTTTTGTGGAATGTTTGTTGTGCAGGTAGTGCTTTTCCTTTTAGGAATAGGGTTAGGAGTAACCCTCCTTCTATAGAAAATATTAATTTTTCGCAACTTGTTTACTTCTGGGTGTGATTGTAGCTTACTATAAGCCTAGTTAAACAATGATTACTTACGACTATTTCTATGTATCAGGATTTTCTTATCCTTTAAGCCAAATCATGCAGTAAGCAATTAAAATATGCAGGTAGATTTACTGAACATTTTTGTTTCAATACTGCTAATATTTTAAGTTGATGTGGCCTTACCACATCTTTTCGCCCATCACGTGTAATGAAATATGAGTGACTCTGGCTAGTTCTCCCCACGATTCTCAAAGGGATGATGGTCGAACTCCATTTCCTTTGATGATCAGCTCTTGACCTTCGTCTTTAAAGGCTTCAATGGCATCCTGCAGCTTTAGTTGTTTATTCGTCCACACGGGTCCTTCGGCTAATCTAGAAACCTTTGCAATCATAGCATCTGATACTGTGATTCATCTACCCCTCACCATAGACTGGTCGTTCTGTAAATTATATAGGAATTCAACGATGATTGTTTTGTTGGGTTGTTGAAATCATGTGAAGTATGCAACCCACCTGGCTTAGACTAGAATTTCTCTGGCAGCATTGGAAATAGCTAGTATCAGTGGCTCCCTGTGCACTGTTCTTCCTCCCATATTTCCTAAATTATACACACTATTAGCTCAGCACAGGTAACACAACAATAGACAGAGCTAGCGATGGAACAACAATTTGTTATAATCGTTATATCAGATGATACTTTTTTAGCATAAATACCATTAAAGACTTGATATTATGGAATTTTTGGGATAACCAAATAAAGTACTGACATGCATGCAAAAGTACTTTGGGAGTCACCCTCACCCCCCTTTGAAATGATAGGTCACCTTCGATCAAATAAATGAAGGAAAATCATGTTGGTGTTGACATACAGGGACGATGGAAGTGGTAAGGTACACCTATTTATGAAAGGATCGCAATAGATATCAGAGTGTTGAAATCAATGCATATACGATAATTATCAATTAGTGAGGAGATGCTATGAGCTGTTTCTAAAAGGGAAAAAGGACATCTAACACAAAAGGATACTTTACCATGATCATTCCACTTAAATCTTATTATGATTGATTTTTTTGAAGATATCCATGCATAAAGGTCAACATAAATTAGGAACATAATCACCCTATAGTAAGGATACCAAATAAGGATAGGGACTTATAATAACTATTGATGTTGGAAATATGACTTCGATACCATTAGCAGAGCTTCTATTTCCTACAAGCATCTACAGCCTCGATAGAGTTGCTTTCTAACCATTTGGAACCATGGTCCTTTATGTATAATAGGAAAAGTAACTTATGATATTAGAGTGGAGACCAATGTGCTGGCTTGGTGATCAGATGACCACATTTCCATTCACTAGGATGGAGCAAAAGGTGGGTAGGCTAGCTCATGATGAGACCTCCTATTACAAGGACTTTTTATTTCTTGATTCATCCATTGGATCATATCCCTGGTGTGGTGGCCATAGTGGGAATGCCACTTTGCTGCTTCCTTATGATCATGGTAGGTTGGCTCGTGATGAGACCCCTTATCCTCCATCTGTAAACAAAATCAAACAATTTTTCACATCTCTCTCTCTCTCTCTCTCTCGACATATATATATATATATATATATATATATATATATATATATATATATATATATATATATATATATTGTTTAGAACAACACTTCATATTTATACATAGAGGGTGGCTCAACACTCCTTAAGAGTAGGAATGGCAAAAGAAGTCTAAACATATCAAATAGAGGAAAGTATGCCCTTAACCTTGTTTGATGATAATGAACAGATGTAGTTATAGGGTCTAGGGAGGAACCGACATGGTATAAGTAATCAATCACTTTGATTAATAATGGAAATGAGGATAGTGAAGTGATATAGATGGTTATGTCTTTCTTTTTCGATCAATACAAAGCAATCTTGTTTAAAGATGATAATATTCAATACTTGCTTGTTCCAGTAATCCTCAGATTTGTATCCTTTCATATATATTTTTACCCTTGTGCTTGATAGAGGATCATAAAAAGTGAAATAATATTCACAAAGTGATTATTTCCTAAAGAAAATCTCACACAAAGAGTGTTGTTCCCTGTAGGGAACAACAAGAAAAACACATAAAAATGTGATGTTCCTCAAAGGGAACAACAGTTGTTCCCTGTAAGGAACAACGAATGAAAAATACACGCAGATGGTGCTATTCTAGGTCGGGAACAACAAAATGATATATAGATGATGGTGTTTTTCCTTATAGGGAACAACAACTATTTCTTAGGAGGAATAGCAAGAAGAAAAACTGGACATCGAAACTAATGTTTGTTGGCATTATGGCACAGGTTTGGAGCTATGGCACAGGTGTTGTCCTTGATGGCAACTCTCTTTGGTAACAGATCTCAGTGCAAGCTTTCAGAATGAAGGGAAAGACATATACGCAAGTTCATCTAGACGAAGACGAGTATACACATGGGTTAGATGTTTTAAAGGCGCGTATGCGTATACACGCACTTTCATGCAAAGAAAAGGGCGTATCTGTTGGAGGACTTACTTTTGGTCCGTGGTAGTTAGTCCTTGGTATTTGAACCTATGGTTTTGGACCATGGTACCTCGTCAGAAGTGTTGATCCCAAGTATTGGGTCTGTGGTATTGGTTTATTATGGTTTTCGACCGTGGTATTGTGGAAGGCCTAAACCTATAAAAGAGGAAGGATATCATGTGGCAAAATAACATCTGAATTATTATTGAATATCTGAGAAAGTGCTTGATCTGGAATACTGGTAATTGGGTTATGATGCAGATCTAGATATGAATGAAGGAGGAACCTGAGTGCAAAAGAGAAGGATAAGTTCTATTGATGGATCATAATCTTTAAGCTTGAATGATAGTATCTTTTTATAATTTTGATCTGTTATATGTGGCGCTTGCTTGATATATAGATCTGATAATCTGGGTTAATTAGTGTTTGACTATCTGAAAGAGTGAATTAGCCTTTATAGATTTGTACATAGGTTAAGTGAAGCGAAGGCGCGTATACACGCCGGTTCAATGAATGAAAACAACGTATACACAGGTTGTTCCATACGCAGAAGCGTATGCACGCAGGTTTCAGGTTATTGAAGTAGCGTATATCTTTTGTGTTGTGATCTAGCTGCTACTGTTTATTGCTGCAGTGTTCTGGGTTCAGATTTGGTGTGTGGTTACTATTACTGTGACCTGGGTACAATCGTCAGAGAAGTGTTTATTTGATTCAGTTTTGATTGGTGAAAAGGTGATTCGCTAATGCAGAAATTCTTGATGTTTGATTGATGTTATTTGTGGATTGAGTTTGAAAATTTATGAAACGTGGTCCTTGAAAGAAAGAGAAGGTTGTAGCCTTCTGTAGGCCAACACCTACATACTAGTATCTTGGCTAGTGCAAGAGCTAAGGGGGTTGTAGCTCCCTTCTAGGAGAAGCTAGAGAATGAGAGAGGGTTGTAGCTCTCTGCAGGTTGCAGCCTGCGTACTGGTAAAGGACTGCACCCGTACATTGTAAAAGAAGTTTCTAATTTAAAGGAAGATAGAGACGAATTGCAGCAGGTGGTTTTCACCCACATTGGGTTTCCACCTTATATATTGTGTTCTTGTGTGTGATTGTCTTTCTACTCTGTTTTACTATTTCTGGTTACTGGTTAATTGATTCTGAAAGCACAGATTAACAATCAACATCAGAAAGATAAAGTAAATTAAAATTTTTCCTTGTATACGCTAGTTTCCTTCTGCAAAGTTGCGTATATACGCGGGTTTAATTAACTGAAGTAGCATATATCATTTGATTTTGAAAAAGGAATATTTGACTTGATAATACTAATTCACCCCCCCCTCAGTATTATTTCCAACAGTTGGTATCAGAGCAGGTCCTTCAGCAGAAGCTTGATTGCTTGAAGGAAGATCTTTCATCATGAGCAACTACGAGAGGGAAGCATCAATCAGGCCACCAATTTTTGACAGGACAAACTTTGTATGTTGGAAGGTAAGATTTACTGCCTATCTTCAATCTCTTGGTACAGAAGTCTGGGATATCATAGAAATAGGGTATACTTTTCCATCAGCAACTCCTACAGATGCGGCTGAGAAGAAGAAATATGAAACAAATGCAAAGGAGGTCCATACTCTATTAGGATGCCTATCTCAATCAAAATTTGTCAAGGTTATGCAGTCTAAATCCACAAAAGAAATATGGGAAAAGATTGTACTGAATTATGAAGGAGATGATTAGGCAAAACGAGCAAAACTTCAAACCCTCAGAATTTAGTACGAAAATATCAGAATGTACAATGATGAAACTGTGGCTAACTATTTTCTTCGTGTAGATGAGATTGTTAATTGTATGAAAAACTTGGGAAGGAACCTATTAGATGGAACAAGAAAGAGAATGTAACTAAGAAAAGTCACTACACTCATGAAGATAGTGATGGTCTTTCAAATAGTGATGAGGATGAACGAGGTATTAACTATAAACTTTTAATGGCCTTTGAAGAAGATGATTACATGGATGCTATAGATGTGGGTGGCTTTTATGAAGAGATTTCTAGACTCAAAACATGTTTAGAAGAAAAGAATATGATCATTGATACTCTGCAATTCCAACTTGATGAAAAAGGAATATTTCTTGGGAAGTTAGAATGTGAAATTGTTGGCCTTAGAAAAGAAATTGAGAAAACAAAGGCTCTTAATCTTAAATTTGTTAAAGGATCTGAAACTCTGGATGAGATTATCAATGTACAATGTTCTCCGCTAATCAAGACTGGTCTGGGGTATAATGGAGAAGCATCTCAAGCATCCACCTCATAGAGTTATCTCGATGCAGCAAGGAGGAATGAACAAAAGCCCAATGGAGATCACCAGGTAAATCGGGGATGAATTACATCAAGAATAAACAAAGACTACCAGGTAAATCAGGGGCAATCCACCTTAAGGATGAACAGAAACTACAATCAGCCGCAAGTAAAATCTTCTCAATTTACCTCAAGAATGGATGACAATAGAAACTACAATCATTTGGCAGGTAGATTTGATAATCGGAGGAGTTTCTTCAATGGCCAATGTTTCTCTTGCCATAACTTTGGCCACAAAGCAGCTCAATGTGTTGCCTATAAGACAATCATGACCAGAGAAGCTCTAAAACAAAGAAGTATGACTGGAATCACGAAAATAACCTATAACAACTTTTCGGCCCTTGAAAATAAAATTGATGTTCTATTTGTAGTAACTTAGGTCATGAAGATTCTGAATGCAGGAGCAGGTTTTGGAAGACAACTCAGAAGGAACAAACCTCAAGTGCCAGAACATGGAAAATGAAGGAACCGCAACGAGAAAGATGTGGGATAGCTTTATATGCAGAAGGACAAGAAAATCAATGGTACATTGACAGCAGATGTTCGAAGCATATGACAGGTGATAAATAAAAGCTTGAATCATATAGTTTTTAGAAAAGGGAAAGAAAGTTTCCTTTGGAAATGATACCCCTGCAGTCATAAAAGGAAAAAGCACTACCCAGTTGAAAGAAAAGGTCAAAGCAGGAAATGTTTTGTATGTTGATGGCTTGAAGCATAATCTTCTGAGTGTCAGTCAGATGTGTGATCAAGGAACCGAGGTAATATTTCGATCAAATGGATGTAGTGTTCGTGATCTTGATACAAGAAAAATAGTGATCAAAGGCAGAAGAACTCCAAATAAATTTTACATATTTGGAGAAGGACAAGAACAATGCTATTTGAGCAAGGATGATGAACACTAGTTATGGCACCGGAGGTTGGGGCATATAAGCTTTTCACAAATAAGGAAAGCGTGCAAATACCAGGCAGTTCGTGGTCTTCCAGATATCAAAATTCCAGACAACACCATATGCAAATCATGTCAGTTTGGTAAGAAAAATAGAACCAAATTCCCTCAGAAGGAAGGATCAGCCAGCAGGCCTCTTGAGCTAGTCCATACAGATGTATGTGGTCCATTTAGGACAAGGTCACCTCGAGGAGAAGAATACTTTATATTATTCATTGACGACTTCTCAAGGATGGTTTGGTTAGGACTTATGAAGCACAAAGACGAAGCATTCGAAAAATTAAAATCCTTCAAAGACTTGGCTGAAAATGAATCAGATCACAAAATTAAGTTCCTCAGATCCGACAGAGGTGGGGAGTTTACCTCAAATGAATTTTTCAATTTCTGTGAAGAACATGGAATAATAAGGGAATTCTCTATAGCTAGGACTCCTCAGCAAAATGGAGTGGTTGAAAGGATGAATAGAACAGTCCAACAAATGGCTCGTGCTATGCTTGATGAGTCTGGAACTCCCGCAACCTTCTGGGGAGAAGCTGCATTTGCTACGGTTGTTATTCTCAACAAAAAAATGTCCGAGTGAACAGCACTCAAACTCCTCATGAGCTCTGGTATGGTGAGACTCCTTTGGTAAAGAATTTCAAAATTTTTGGAAGCAAATGATATATTAAGAATAATGATGAACAGCTTGGCAAACTTGAACCTAGAGTAGATGAAGGCATTCTCCTTGGTTATTCTCCCCACAGAAAAGCATATAAGTGTTACAATAAAAGACTTGGAAGAATTGTTGACAGCATTGATGTAGTGGTTGATGAAAAAGGATACATTCCTAGGCAAGTAAATTATGAAAATATCGAAGAGGATGAAGACTACTCTCCAAATCAGACTGATGATGAAGAAGAACCTCAAGAGGCACCAGAGGAATAGATAAGGATAGAAGAGAAGACTCCATCTAGGTACGTTCAGAAGAATCATCCAGAATCTCAGATTTTGGGGCAGAAAGAGGCAGGTGTACAAACAAGAAGAACAATTGCAGAAGACTCAAGCTATTTGGCATTGCTCTCCTCCACTGAACCAAAAAATGTAAGAGAGGCATGCAAAGATGAATGCTGGGTCAAGGCAATGGATGAAGAAATTGAGCAGATCGAAAAGAACAACACTTGGGAGTTGGTTCCTAGACCAAAAGATAAGAATGTCATAGGGACAAAATGGATCTTCAAAAATAAGTTGAATGAAAATGGGGAAGTAATTAGAAACAAGGCCAGACTTGTTTGTAAAGGGTATGCTCAACAAGAAGGAACAGACTTTGAAGAAAATTTTTCTCTCATTGCTAGACTTGAGGCCATCCGAATGTTCCTTGCTTTCTCAAGCTTTCAGAAGTTCAAAGTATTTCAAATGGACGTGAAATCAACCTTTCTGAATGGAGACTTAGAAGAAGGAGTGTACATTGAGCAACCATATGGTTTCATCCTTGGGAATGATCCAAATATTGTATGCAGACTAAAAAAGGCTCTCTATGGTCTTAAACAGGCTGCAAGGGCTTGGTACTACTGTTTGGACAAATATCTTCATCAAGAAGGTTTTTCAAAGGGATCAGCAGATAGCAATCTTTATATAAAAATTGAAAATGACAAATTGCTAATACTTGTTGTGTATGTAGATGATATTATCTTTGGCAGCAATGAAGAAGCTATGAGTCAGAGTTTTGCCTTGGTGATGCAGAAAGAATTCGAAATGCCCTTGCTTGGAGAACTGACATATTTCCTTGGTTTGCAAATCCGACAAAATGAAGGCGGGATCTTCTTGTCTCAAACCAAGTATCTCAAGCAAATTTTGAAGAAATATGGCATGGAAAATGAAAAACCAATATGTACCTCCATGGTCACAAGATGTAGCCTCAGTGAAAATGATGAATCAGCAGCAGTGCATCAACCAACCTACAGATCTATGATCTGAAGTCTACTTTATTTGACAGGTACTCAACCAGACATCATGCATGCAATGGGAATAGTTGGGAGATTTCAGGAAAATCCAAAGGAAACTCATCTTCAGGCAGTGAAGAGAATCTTCAAGTACCTTCAAGGAACTCAAAACTATGGCTTATGGTATCCTAGAGATACAGATCTGACACTTCATGCTTATACAGATGCAGATTGGGCCGGAAGCGGGGATGACAGGAAGAGCACAAGTGGTGGTGCATTATTTATGGGTTCCAGATTAGTGTCTTGGTTCAGCAAGAAGCAGAGTTCGATTTCTTTACCTACAGCTGAAGCAGAATATGTGGCTGTTGCATCTTGTTGCACTCAACTTCTTTGGATGATGCAAACCTTGGAGAACTCTCAAATCACTTGTACACCACCTATCTCAATCTTATGTGATAATACAAGTGCAATAATCATTTAAAAGAACCCAGTCATGCATTCAAAGACCAAGTACATACCGATCAAGTATCACTTTCTCTGGGAACAAGTGTTGGAACAAAAGGTCAAATTGGAGTATGTTCCTTCTAAGGTACAAGTTGCTGATATTCTCACCAAACCACTGCCTAGGGAGACATTTGAATACCTCATACAGAAGCTGGGAGTAGTTGATGCATCATCTTACTATTAAAACTTGTCTGTTTCAGAGGAAAATGGGTGTACGCGAGTTTCATGAGGATTATCCGCGTACATACGCAGGTTTGTGCAGAGACCGTCACGTATATAGAGGTTTGATGGATATCAGTAGGGACAGGCTTTGGTTGAAGTTATTTTGATATGGGTCTGACTGAGACCATCCGGCACAGGTTCAGGGGAGCAAATAATCTTCTAATAATGCATTGTTGGAATTATCTTAGAATATTTTGGTTCTAGATCACAGTTGTTTTTGATTTCAGGAGGAAATCTTGGTTGACTGATGCAGAACAGAAGGAAATATTGGTTGACTGATCTGAATGATGATGGACAGATGCTACTGCTATCAGTTATTGGTGACTTTCATAAGTCTTGTTCTAGATATTTCATCTCTATGTCATGTATCTCTTTTGTGGTATCTCATTTATGGTGTCAAGGTCATGTAACGGCCTATTTTGGTTTCCCCACTATGCCTGGGATGAACATGTAATGATCTTGGTTGACATATGTAAATTTCTGATGTATCCCCACTTGGTTGGGTGATGGATGTACGTATTGAGTCTTTTGGTGATAGGAAGGTCTTTTATGATGCTTAAGTCATGGTTCTTCTTGAAGAACATCTTTTACAGATCTTGCCTACAGTCAGGGGGAGCATGGTCAGCAAAGAAGGGCAGAAATTTCAGCATGTACTCAGGGGGGGCACAACCCTTTGCCCTTGATGACAAAGGGGGAGAATGAATTTGAGGATTTTGGGTTGTCATCAAGTCCAAAGGGGGAGATTGTTGGCATTATGGAATAGGTTTGGAGCTATGGCACAGGTGTTGTCCTTGATGGAAACTCTCTTTGGTAACAGATCTCAGTGCAGGCTTTCCGAATGAAGGAAAAGACATATACGCAGGTTCATCTAGACGAAGACGCGTATACACGCGAGTTAGACATTTCAAAGGTGTGTATGCGTATACATGCACTTTCATGCAAGGAAAAGGGCGTATATGTTGGAGAACTTACTTTTGGTCCATGGTAGTTAGTCCTTGGTATTTGAACCTATGGTTTTGGACCATGGTACCTCATCAGAAGTGTTGATCCCAAGTATTGGGTCCATGGTATTGGTTTATTATGGTTTTGGACCGTGGTATTGTGGAAGGCCTAAATCTATAAAAGGGGAAGGAGATCATGTGGCAAAAGAACATCTGAATTATTATTGAATATCTGAGAAAGTGCTAGATCTGGAATACTGGTAATTGGGTTATGATGCAGATCTAGATTTGAATGAAGGAGGAACCTGAGCGCAAAAGAAAAGGATAAGTTCTATTGATGGATCATAATTTTTAAGCTTGAATGATAGTATCTTTGTATAATTTTGATCTGTTATATGTGGCGCTTGCTTGATCTATAGATCTGATAATCTGGGTTAATTAGTGTTTGATTCTATGAAAGAGCGAATTATCCTTTATAGATCTGTATGCAGGTTCAGTGAAGCGAAGGCATGTATACACGTCGGTTCATTGAATGAAAACAACGTATACGCAGGTTTTTCCATACGCAGAAGCGTATGCACGTAGGTTTCAGGTTATTGAAGTAGCGTATATCTTTTGAGTTGTGATCTAGCTTCTACTATTTTTTGCTGCAGTGTTTTGTGTTTAGATTTGGTGTGTCGTTATTGTTACTGTGATCTGGGTACAGTCATCAGAGAAGTGTTTATTTTGATTTTGTTTTGATTGGTGAAAAGGTGATTGGATGATGCAAAAATTCTTGATGTTTGATTGATGTTATTTGTGGATCCAGTCAGAAAATTTATGAAACGTGGTCCATGAAAGAAAGAGAAGGTTTTAGCCTTCTGTAGGCCAGCACCTACATACTAGTATCTTGGCTAGTGCAAGAGCTAAGGGTGTTTTAGCCCCCTTCCAGGAGAAGCAGGAGAATGAGAGAGGGTTGTAGCTCTTTGCAGGTTGTAGCCTGCGTACTGGTAAAGGAATGCACCAGTACATTGTAAAAGAAGTTTCTAATTTAAAGGAAGATAGAGACGAATTGCAGCAGGTGGTTTCCCCCACATTGGGTTTCCACCTTATATCTTGTGTTCTTGTGTGCGATTGTCTTTCTTCTCTGTTTTACTGTTTCTGGTTATTGGTTAATTGATTCTGAAAGCACAGATTAACAATCAACATCAAAAAGATAAATTAAATTAAAAGTTTTCCTTGTATACGCTGGTTTCCTTCTGCAAAGTTGCGTATATACGCGGGTTTAATTAACTGAAGTAGCGTATATCATTTTATTTTGAAAAAGGAATATTTGACTTGATAATACTGATTCACCCCCCCCCTCAGTATTATTTCCAAAAATTTTCCTTAGAGGGAATAGCAAAACAGTTGTTCCTTATAAGGAAAAGTGAAGAGAAAGGAAAATAATTTGGCGCGGGTGCGAAATTTTTGGTCCTTAGAGGGAACAACAGCTGTTCCTTAAAGGGAACGACTGCTATTCCGTAGATGGGATAGCAGAAAAAAAAAAAAAAGATGCAAATGAAACTGTTGTTCCTTAGAGGGAACAACAGTTGTTCCTTGAAGGGAACAAAAACTGTTCCTTAGTGGGAACAACAGTTGTTCCTTAAAGGGAACAACGAGAAAACAAATCCAAACGAAACTGTTGTTCCTTAGAGGGAACAACAATTGTTCCTTAGAGGGAACAATAACTGTTCCTTAGAGGGAACAACAAAAAGAAAATTACACATGAATCTAATATTCTTTAGAGGGAATGACAGCTATTCCTTAGAGGAAACAACAACTATTCCTTAAAGGGAACAACAAGAAAAGCAAATATACATGGAACTACTATTCCTTAGAGGGAAGGATAGTGGTTTCTTAGAGGGAACAACAATGGTTCCTTAAATGGAAGAATAAGAAAATCAAATATACAGGGGATTGTTGTTGCTTAGACGGAACAACAACTGTTCCTTAGACTTAACAACAACTGTTTCTTACAGGGAACAACACGAAAATCTGTACCCAAAATTGTTGTTCCTTAAAGGGAATGGCAATTGTTCTTTGGAGGGAACAACAATTGTTCCTTAGATGGAACAACAAAAGAAAATCCATAAATACATTGTTGTTCTTTAGAAGGGAATGTAGTTGTTCCTTAAAGGGAATAACAGTTGTTCCTTAGAGGGAACAACAAAGGAAGAATAGAAAAAAGAGAACTTATATACAATTTACACAAGCAAATTCAATCAAAACAGAAAAAAAAATTATGTAAAAATTTCAAAAACTAATGAATTATTCACTGGGTCGATGATGACGATGGGTTGCCTTCCTTAGCAAGAATTTGTATGGTGGAGTCTTCTTATGATTGTTGGCAAAAGGACTCACTGGTAAGCGGTTTTTGATAGAGTTGTACTCGATGTCCATTTGCTTTAAAAGAGTAGCCAGACCCATCGATGTTGGCTAATGTGAGGGTGCCATTATCATGCACCTTTTGTATCTCATAAGGTCCTAAGCATCTGGTCTGGAGTTTTCCCGGAAATCCTGGAACCTAGAATCATACAGGAGTGCCCAATCTCCTTCGTGGAAGATCTTATTTTTTGTAAGGGCATCATGCCATTTCGCTATTTGTTGTTGGATCAGTGCAGTGTGTTGAAGAGCTGATAGCCGAATTTCATCCATTTCATTGATTTGATGTAGCCTATTAATCTATGCTTCATTTAAGTCCTAGCCTGCCTCCTGAGCTATCCTCAATGTCTGGATTTCAAATTCAATTGGGAAGATAGGTTCTTTACCAAACACTAGTTGATATTGGGAATGTCCCATGGTATTTCTCTGTGTCGTGCTGTATGCCCATAGGGCTTTTGGCAATCGGGTAGCCTTGTCACGTTTATGTGATGCAACTATCTTTGTGAATATTGCCTCGATCACTTTATTGGTGCTTTCTACCTGGCCATTTTACTGTGGGTGATATGGAGTCGTGATTCTATGCATGATATGATAATTATTAAATGTTGCACCGATCTTATGGCCTATGAATTGTGGCACTCCATCCGTAATTACCTCTCTAGGCAAGCCATATGGCACAAATAGTTGGAAAATAAAGTGGATTATTGAGTCCTCTGTTGCCCTTGGTAGTACCTCTACCTCCACCCATTTAGTCACATACTCTGTTGCAACTAATATGTATGTATTTTGACTGGATGATGGGTTTATTAGACCGATAAAATATAATTCCCATCTCTCAAAAGGTTCAATGACTATCTACATGTGTAGGGGCATCTCATCAAGCTGCCTAGGGTGTCCCATTCTTTGGCAACTGTCACATGCCTAGAAAAACTTCTTGGCATCTTTAAAAATGCTCGGCCAATAATAGCCCATATGTAAAACTTTGTGACCAGTCCTGGGATCTGCAAAATGTCCACCGCAAGGCCCATCATGTCAAGCTTTCAGGATGTCAAATATCTCGTCTTCCCTGACGCATATTTTAATGTGCATATCGGCCCCTGTATGAAATAAATAGCCTCCAAACCAAGAGAATCACGTGTTGCGCTGTAATATTTCTTTTCTTTCATTAGGTGTCAGGTGCTTGGGTAACTTTCCCAATGCCAAGTAATTTGTGACATCTGCGTACCACAATGTTTTCACAGTTATAGCAAATAAATGTTCATCAAGAAATTGATCTTCTACTGCTCCCTAGTCATCTGTCTTTGTCATTCGTGAAAGGAATTCTGCTACTAGATTTTCTTTTCCTGGTCAGCCTTTGATAGTGATATCGAATTCCTGCAAAAGAATCAACCATCTTGTCACTCTTCCATTTGTAGCAAGTTTATTAGCTAGATATTTATAACAAAGTGATCAGTGTATAAAACCACACGGTATCCTGTTATATAATGTCTGAAAAATTATTTTTTCAGTAACCGTATAATTTAATTCAGCACAAGATAGATTTTTGCTGATATAGTATATTGCATATGGCTTTTTATCTTCCTCCTGGCTGAGAATTGCTCCAATGGCTCTATCTGAAGCATCGGATGAAATTTGGAATGGCAAATCCAAGTTTGGGCCCCTTAATACTGGGGTTGTTGATACAAGTCGTTTTAAATCTTAAAAACCACTGTCACATTTATCAGTGCAAACGAAATCAATATTTCCCATTAATGCATATAATGGTGCAGAAATATGAGAAAAATTCTTTATAAACCTTATATAATAGCAAGAAAATCCCAAGAAACTGCGTACATCAATTTGTGTGGAAGGGGTAGGTATTAAAAGAATTATCTGAATTTTTGTTGGATCTACCTGGATTCCAGCTGCTGAGACATAGTGACCCAAGATGATGCCCTCGGTCATAATCATGTGGCATTTTTCATGGATTAAACAAAGTCTGGTGGCAATGCATCTTTTCAAAACTTTCTCTAATGTTTGTAATGCTGGGTCAAACTGATCTTCGTACGGTGTGAAGTCATCCATGTACACCTCGGGCCATTCATTTATCAGATCTGAAAAGATGCTGAGTATAGCCCTCTGGAATGTGGCAGGTGCATTACATAGCCCAAAAGGTAAGACCTTGTAAGAAAATGTTCACCGAGGGCAGGTAAAGGTAGTCTTATCCTAATCTTCAGGGGCAACCTGAATTTGATTGTATCTGCTGAAGCCATCTAGGAAAGAAAAGAATTTTTTTCCCGCCCATGTTTCCAAGACCTGGTCAATGAACGAAAGGGGAAAATGCTCTTTTTGGGTTTCTTTATTAAGCTCTATATAGTCAACACATATATGCCAGTTTCCATTATTTTTTGGCACCACTACTAATGGAGAGACCCATTTGCTATCAGATATTGGGTGAATGAAGTTTACATCTAGCAATTTTTGTAGTTTAGCTTTAACAATATTTTTAAGATGAGGATTTAACCTCCGTTGAGGTTGTTGAATGGGCCTGGCATCTTTCTCTGTATAAATGTGGAGCATGCATAATTGGGGATCAATCCCTTTCATGTCCAGGTAATCCCATGCAAAGGCCTCTATATGTTTTCTCAGGAGTTGAACAAGCTTTTGCTCCTGGTTAGCATTCAGGTTTTTGTTGATATTCAAAGTTTTTCCTAGCTCAATTTCTATGTTTTTGCCATTATAAACAGAAGCTGTTGGTATTGATTTATCGTTAATATCTTTTAAGGGATCTTCTTCTATTTCGTTATTGAGGGCTACATCAATCATGTGACATTTTAGATGGGATACGACATCTGGTTGGTTAATGTAAGTGTTAATGATGTCATCTTCCATTTGATCCTTAAATTTGAGAGCATCTTCTATGGTTAGCAGTGATCTAATGTTTTCAGTTAGATATGATACATGTAGTTTTCTGGTTTTGATTATTGTTAAACTTGGCTGAGCTGGAGGATATAAGGCTAAATTCTTCACATTGCTTCCTCTTGCTATAGTCATGCTTCCTGTTCGACAACTTATGTAAGCATCCACAGTTGCTAGCCAAGCTCTACCTAGAATTAGGGGATGTCCATCGAGTTGGTTTCTAGGATTGATGATCAAAAAATCTGCTGGGTATTCAGAAGAGTCTACAAACACCATTACATCCTGTAATGTGCATTCTAGTTTGACTACCGATCGGTCAGCCAATTCGAACAAGGTCGTGGTTGGATCCAAGGATGTAATGCCAAGTTTTTGGCAAGTTGTTTTTGTAAGAATATTGATTGTTGCTCCTAAATCGACTAATGCATTAGGGAAGGACCATCCATTTATTTTCACAATGACTATAGGATTTCCTAGGCCTTCATATTTTACAGGTGTTTCTCTACCTGATAGTAAATCAAATAAGGTATCAACTACATGGAAAATTGTGGTTGTTTTTATTTTCTTCTTTGGCTTTTTCATACACAATTCCTTAATAGTTTTTGCATAAATTTGAATGTCTTGAATACCTGGAGGAGTGGTATCTTTATACACAAATTTTGCAATTCTCCCAGAAGATCAAAATCAGGATGTTCAATTGGGCAAGGTATGATTAATCTTTCTGGGAATGGTTGAGAGGAGGTTATTGTTTGATCATGAGTTTTCTATCTAACCATGTTCTTCACTTGTTGTGCTTGTTTTACAGGTAACGGATCTTCAATTTGTACATTTTTATCCCCATCTGATTCTATTATCTGCCCAGATCTTAATTGAAGCTTATTGCACACCCTTAACTCGGTTTCTGGCTCTGTTGTTCAATAATTTGCACATATCAAACCAGTTTTTTGTTGGGTTTCGGGTTGAGTTGGGCTGGGAGCTACGGTTGTAGGTTGGTCTGAGGGTTCTATTGCAATGTGTAGGGTGCTGGCTGTGTGGGTTGAGGTAGGGGTTTGTTCTTACTGGCTGATTTGTAGGTCTTTGCCAGCTTGACAGCGAGTTCTGGCTCTGTGAAGTCGAGGGTGGCCATTGGGATTGATATGCATTATTTTTCCAAAACGGTGGGAAGTAAGAGGAATTTTTCCAATTGTTATTTTGATTTGATTGGTTGGGCCAAGGTGGCATAAGGAATGGTTGTTGTGACCAATTGGAAAAAGGTGGTTGATTCTGCCACATGGCTCCTAGGTATTGTTGCGAATTATATTGCAAAGTTTCAAAGAAAGAAGATGGATCAGTCGGCATACTTGTTTGTCATGGTTGCCATTGGCGACACTGATTTAGTAGGTAGACTAGTTATGTTTCCTCTTCTGCCTCCTTATATACTGCTTTTAACCCCGGGAGTGATGTGTAGCTTTTTGTAGCATGGTCTTTCATACATATGGCATAGGTTTGCACCATATCCAACGGGCACTCTTTGTGACTATGCTTCTTTCTGCATCTACGACTAAATATCACCAAGTTTTGTTTTGCTTCTGGCTATTTTTGCTTGGCTTGCATAATGTCCAATTGCATTTTCAGAGTTCCCAAAATATCAGTTTTGAAATCCTCTAGCAAGTTGCCAATTTCTGCATGAGTTATACCTCCACCAGAGATTTTTTTGTCCATAGTGGTCATGTCGCGTTCTGCTGGTTCCAATCATGTACTACCTCTTAAGGACCTAATACACAATTTAATAATGTCAACATATTCCTCTTGATATATATATCACCTTTACCCATAATATTTAATGTTTCTATCCATTGTTCTTTCATCCCTTTAATCAGTGTAGTTTTTAGCACATTATCAGGTAAAGGAAGAGTTGCATAGGGAGACCGTTGGAAGTTATATTGAAATCGTTCCACATATTCCTCTAATGTTTCCCTGGGTCCTGCTACCATTTGAAATATTTTGTCTTTCAATTCCCTAGATCTGCAATTGTCCTGATACTTTTTTAGGAAAGCAGTTTTCATTTGTTCCCAATCATTTACTGTGCCTCCACCTAATCCCATAAACCATCGCAAGGCTACTCCTTTCAATGTAGAGAGAAACAACTTTAGTTTTTGGGGGTCGATAATATAATCATAACCCTGAAACAATACATCAAACTCAAACAGGAATGTGTCCAGATCCTCTGAGGTCAGTCCATAAAAGGTAGGAATATTTTGGAGAGGGATGGCTTTCATGGGTGCGTTGATAGTTCTGTCAACTATGGGATACTGCAATGTAGAGGTTTGAGGTGTTTGTGGGTTTTTGCCCATTTGATCAAATATGTGCCAATACTTTTCTGGGATCTCTAGAGAGTTATTCCTAGGATGATTAGAAGGGGTGATAATGAGCTTAACATCACTTCCTTGGTCTGGGATAATGTTCCTTGCTGAATTACTACTTGAGGGGATTTTGTTTCCTTTGTTTCCCCTGCTTCTTCTTGAATGAACTTGACAACACTCCCTTGATCTGGGATACTGAGTGTTCCTTGTTGAATTGCTACCTGAGGGGATCTTGGCTCCTCTGTTTCCCCTGTCTCTCCTCCTCCTTCACGAAGATTACAAGAATTCCCTTCTTGTAAAGAAATTGGGTGAGAATTTTCAATTTCTTGAAAACTTTGCTTAGTCCCTTCTGTTTTTTGTGGACCTCACAAAGGCTATAGATGGTGATCCTGTGGCCCGAAGGGAGCCAGTAGGTTGTCTTGAAGCAACTTTTCTAGGACCTACTGATGGCTGAGATTCGGCTTTCTTTAAGATGTCGTCTATGAAAGTTGATCATCCAAGGGTCACTGGTCCTTTAGATCTGTTGAGTTTGGGTAGTGGAATTGGATTATGTTCAGGTTTTTTCTTCTGAGGCATTCATACACACAATTCAAATATTTACTTGTACCCTAAACTTTTAACAATTCTGCTAGAAAGCGGGCGGGGAAGCAGGCATTTTATGTGCTCCGTATGCAAATTCTTACCTTTCGTTTTTAATACCTAGTTCTCTCTCAATAGACATGAAACAAATACTTACTTCAGTTTTATGTAGGTTGTTACCTTCCATCTTCAAAACCTAATTCTTCTTTAAAAACAATCATCAGATGTACATTACTACTTAGAAATGGGTACACTCTCCCCAGCAAGGGTGCCAAAATGTTGATTGATAAAAGGTGCCTTTTAAACTCCTAATTATCTTCACATTAATTATCAATCCGGGAAAGTCTTCTTGTTTCAAGGGTGTACACAATACGTGGCGGCTATTTAACTCAGAGAGTAATGTTTCTAAATTGCAGTATAGATCTTTTAAATACAAGAGTAAACAGATGTAGCAAGTAAATTCTAATTGCAATTAAAAGGAAACCCAATCCTTTAATGAAATCAAATCTTGCAACGATTCAGGTAACAACAATATGTGATTCAAGTAACAGTAGTATCAGTTAAGAGAGCAGCTGTGATAACTCTCCTCTTAGAAACTGATTGAATTTAAATCAAAAGCGTTACTCTATAAAACAACAATGATATCAATCTGAGAGCCTAACAACAATAGTTAATACTCATTACAGTTGATTACATCGAGCAGGATATTTATCTAGGAAACTCAATCCGAAGCGAAATGAAACTAATTAAACAACAATGTTGTAAATTATATAAAATAGAGTTATTCTGTCAATGAAAGAAATAAGGAACAATAACAAAATAAAATAACAGAAAGAAATAATACTATCAAACTATCACACTTGCAATAATGGAAAATATATGAGATAGGTGAAGTGGTGAATTCCACCGGAAGCCAGGCCCTTAACCGCCAGCGTACAGTGCTGGTTGCTTCAAATAGATGAAAAGAACAACAAATCCCCTTATGTATTAATCATGAAAGAGTGTTACAATGTATGTGCATTCTTCACTGCAACGAGAGTCTGTAATTAAGAATTACAATAACAATAAAAACCATCCTCTCCTTTCTGCTTACAATTGTTGCCTCTTATAATGAGAAAGAGGTAAAATGATAAATGATAAAAGTGATCCCTCAGGATCGAGAGATCTTGAGGGATTTGCACAATCTTCTAACTTCAGACATATTTCCCTTCTCGCACTAATCCTTGTGATTTGTTTTGGCCTTATCTTTAACTGTCGCGCTCCTTCCTTAGCTTGCTGCTTTTTTGTTGTTCCTTAGTTAGGGAACAAAAATTGTCCCTTTTCGTATTTTTCCTGCATAAAGAAGGATAACAATCAGCTAAGTCGTAATGGCAGATAATTTCTTCATTCTTACCATAATTCTTTGATATATTAACATATTAGGATATAGAGGGGATATACATAAAGAAAAAGGATGATGAGATAAATAGAATATGCGTACCTTTTCCATGACTCAAGAATAAGACTGAATTAAGCTAACTTATTACAATGAAATAATGAAAATGAAATGTCTGAAGTCAAGGCACTGAAATGATGTAAAAAATGGTTTTCTAATGCTGAAAAACTAGATGCATTGTAACGCTGAGCTGTGCTGCTGAATTAATTTTTACTCTAGTAATTCACAGAGTTTTTCCCAGTGCTTCTCGCTTGGGATATTCATCTTTATTAATTTCCTATACACTTCATCAACATCAGTATAATTGGCAAATGTCGTAGGGTGATGAACATCTTTGGAATCGCATAATGGATGTCAATATCAAATGAAAGTGCTTCCAAGAATGCCCTTGCTATCATGTTGAGTCTTCCCGCTATAACTTTCGAGCTCTCTCTCACCTTATTCATATATGTACTCTGTAATCTGGCCACGTATTTTGCATGTCATTAATCACTAGTAGGTCTGGAAGTCCTTTCTTGTAAAGAGGCTCCATCTTGGAAAAAAATCTTGGTATACCTATGTTCATATTTTGACCTTTCTCTTCAAGTTGTCTCATTAGGTTCCTTTTATTCAGCACTTTCCTCACTTCTAAAATTGTTTTAGTCCTATCTTCATTTTCTACTTCTTCCAGTTATTGACTATTCTTGGAATTTATAAATTTAATAACCTTAGTGGCTTCATTTGGTTTATATCCTATTTGCTTTCTAACCTACTCGATGGCTTCAGTTGACATTTAAAAAAGTTCCTTCTCTTCATAAATGATTTGGATTGAAGGCCAAATTTCTCCCATGTCTTCATTAATTGGTTTCCATATATTTTCTTTCACTTGTGCAATGTTTTTCCTATGATACAGTCTTCTTCCGTTTTTTGCACTCTTTGGGACAATGTCCAGGTCTTCTGTGTTTCGGTTAAATATGTATTCTAAAACCTTAAACTCTACCCCTGTAAAACCTTTATCTCCAACTTCAGTTTCTTTAGATCTTCTTCCTGTATAGTCATGTTTTCCATATACTAAGCTAACTTAATTGAATCATCCACGATAGTTGTGGGTATAACTGTTGAGGATGATGTGTCTATTGTGGTAGTTCTTGTAGGGACATCTATCTATAGAAGAGTTGCAATTGGAACTACCTCGAGAGGAACAAATGAAAGTTGTGAATTCTTCTCCTTTTCCTTTCTTCGTTTATCCATGTTTGCTTATGTTTCTTTAATTTGGGCACCTTTCTCTACTAGAAGCTTTAGCATTTCTTCCTTTTGTAGCTCTCTTTCTCAAATATCTTTAGCCTAGGGATCTTCTGTTGCTGGAAACTTCAATTTCTTTTTGAATGGTACAATATCAATATTCTTCTTTCTGATTCTTTCTTCTATAGATTTAGAATTGTCTGGATCAAGTTCTGCTTTGATCACCATTTCCTCCAATTATTGGATTTTGGTATCTTTGGCAAGTGATGCATTTTTCTCCAATTTGAGTTGATACTGCACATTATTTAGAGTAAGTTGTAATTTTGAGGCAGCGATAACAGTCTGAACGAAAGTCAAGTACACCATCTCTCCCTACCTATGCATATCTCTTTGGTCCAAAGGATGAATATCCTCTGCCTCAAATTCAAAAGTGGTATGTTTGAAATCTATTGTTGATTTTGGTTGAGAGACTTTGGCTTGCAAGAGTGCCATATGCATTCTTCCCTTCTCTATGTCATATGCTGAGATGATTTTGTGCTGAATGGAGGAGGATTGCTTTTTGAACTAAGCTGACATGTTATCATGAATAACCTCATTCCTTTTCTTTATTTCCTTGTATCTCCGAAAAATGTCCAACTATCTCTACTCTGTAGATGTTTCAGGTGTTTGAGGGATAGTAGCCGTAATATATTTTGTAACTAAGGAAGATGATGGAGATTCTGTACCTCCGTTGTCTAGCTTGAAATTCTTCAAACTTGTGAGCACAATAGTGCCTTGTGTGTCCACCAATGATGGAAATTCTATCTTGGAACCAGAGCCAACTTTAAGCTTCTTAATATATATTTTATATTCCTTAGCTGAGACTTCAGTGACTAGAGAATCATCCTTTCTTTCTCTCTTATCTATTTTCTCTTAGGGTATTGGAGCCACTAAAGTTGTCCTTGAAAGTACCTACTCCTCGGCCTCTTGCAACGTGTTTTCCACCCAAGTGTGTTGGTTCATGTATTTTTCTATTTCAGACCTTTAAGTGTGCACATATGGGGTAGTTTTTTTGTTCTACTGTCAACTTGGAAATTACCACAAAGGGTTCATAAGACCAAGTGAAGCTGAGAGAAAAGTTCATTTGTTTCAGCAGGAGGTCTTCTTCCTCTCCTTCTTCTCTAATATTGCAAATAAATGGTCCAACTTGTGTCTTCATCATGAAATGGGATTTCTTCTTGGCTGCCACAAAATGAATATTGGTAAAATGAATTATCTGCCTCATATATTCCAATGCAAATATCCTCATTAGCAAATATTTGTGCAGTTTGTATGGTGGAAACTCTAAAACATACACTCTAATTCCTGTGAATGATTGATAAATGTACCAATCCCCTATTTTAACCTATTCACTGAGCTACAAGACCTTCTAAATTCCTTCACTGATCCTTGGAACCTACTGGCCACTTAACACACAAGTGGTTGTATATACAAATTGATTTATAGACTCTGAAAAATTGTATTCATCTGATTTTTTTCTGACTAAGGAAGTCCAGAAAGAAACTGACTATGGTTGTCCTGGTTGATTTAGTTTCTGTACTGAGAATGGAAACTTATATTATTACAAAAATATAAACATATAAATAAGAATGGATGAATATCCAATTATTCCTTCAGTTAAAAATTGAAGGAATTGTTCATGAATTATATTTAATAAGAAGTGGCCATAGTCAAAGGTGACTGATGGTCCTTTTTCTAAAGAAAGAGTGGACATAAAGCCTAGAATAGGCTCATCTACCAGCTCATTTGAATAATAACCAAGAATGGAAGAAAAAACATAAATAATTTTTCTTGTCCTTTGAGGGAACAAAGAAGAGATATATGGGGAATTTTTATTAGGGAGTTGAGAGACTTCAGGGAAGAAGATTTCAAATATGGCAGCTCTCTAGCGGGAAGTTAACTACTGGTAAATTTCTCTAAGAACTTCAATGGAGAAAGGGAAAAGGGAATCATAGCGGGGAATCTGCAACATTTTATTAATGTTGTTAGGTGTGATGGTGAAGAGAGTTTCACCATTTAGGAAGATAATTTCCCTCTTGATTGCAAGGTAAGAGCCTTGGCATCTCAGGAAAAATTTAAGAAAATGATAGGATTGGGAAACAACAAATAGAGGGAGTCTAGATTGCCAGAGATGTATCTTATGGGATTGGTTAAGGAAATTGTCTCAAAACCAATAACGAAATTCGAACAAGTCGAATTTGCACTCTGTTTCAGTGATTTGTAATCTTGATCTACAAGTGGGGTATGGTATATATTAATAGTGGTACTGAGCATTTGATTGATCACAGTGGTAGTTTTAGCTGCCATGGTGGTTTGCAGGATGAAAAATCGACGATTGTGATAGTAGGAAGTTTGTAAGTTGGCAGACCTCTATAATTTTGGAATGATAAGAAAAAAAAATGTTGCGGCAAGATTATAACACAGAGGCGCAGGAGCACTATTGAAAGAGCAATGAAAGGAAAGTGTAACCAATGGGGTAAATGTCATATTTATCTGCAACATACTGGCTTTAACCATTGGATTAATTGTCTGTTTAGGGAATTAACTCCTATAATTGCACAAGAAAATGGATAGGAGATTAATGAGGTTGGAACATTTTTAGACTTAATAGTTGGGGACTAGGGGATGAGTGGAGCGGGACCATTGGCGGGAGTGGAAATTATGACGGGAGGTGGAGGCAACTATTGGTGGGAAGCAAGGTAGGTGGGAAAGGAAAACCACTTTTGGAGGGGGTGCGGTGGTATCCATTTTATGGAGGGGGAGGTCCGAACTCACCACGTGGAACCATGTTGGGGGTGTAGTAAACCATTTTTTCGGAACCACTCCCACCCCCAACATTAAACTTTGTTGCTTCAGGGGGTCCGAAATATGTTATGGCTTGTCGGATGAATGTGTGGAGTGATTTCGAATGGGTGAGTGGGTGGAGGTTTAAGCACTGGAGGGCCCTGCCAACTTTATTTGGGTGCATGAAACATAGCCCAAAGTCCCAAAACTCTGGATAATGGAATACTTCAGGATTTATAACGTGAAATATTCATTTTTGTATACTAATGCTATAAAAGCGAATGTGGGTGCATCTGGGTATGCAAACCCCTTTAATTTTTATTCTAAGAGATAAGGATATTTATTTCAAACACTAGACTAATCTAATAAGCTAAATTAACCCAAATTAAACAGTTGGATTAACCTTATTCACCTATTTCTACCTATCCAGTCTTAACAAATATTAAACTGTTTGGTTAAGTTATTCACTCTAACATAATTGGCATAAATTGAAAACAACTTAAGCATGATTAAACTGTATGTCTCAATCTGAAAGGGATAATGGCATTTTAAACAAGGTTCACACAATTTCATCTATTGATTCTTTTACAAATTCAGTAGGCTAGTAGTTGCGCTTAAGCTAGCATCACTTCCAGGTTTATTCATTTTTTGTGGGGTTCATTTATCATTTCTTTTATTTTTCGTTTCTTCTCTTTTTGTATTTATACCCTCTTTTCATTTTTTATTTTCATTTTTCTATCTCTTTTTTTGGAAATCATTTGTATACATCTATATTATTTACAATCTGAAATAGTGAAATAAAATACTCAATGAGCATTGATCCTATAAATTGTAGGACCCTAACAGTGGCTCCAAGTGGGGATGGCACTTCCTGGTGAAGTGTCAAGAACACCATAGACGAGTAGCCTTGAGTCCTTATCTTCAATATTTACTACATTTGATTTTTTTATGTTTTATGTAGTTATGGTGGGAAAATCTCTCAAAGCTCAGTGCCTTCTCCACGTGCTTCAACTTTGAGATATAAGTTACTTACTCATGACAGTATACAAGTAAATGGTATCAACAATGATTGTGATAAAATACTTTGTTAGTGCTGAAAAAAATAATGTTGGAGCATCCTGCCGTTAACAGGTCCTCTAGGTATTAATTTTCCATCTCTGTTCTTTAGAAAAAGGAACTATTACCTCCGTAAGAATCAATAATGTAAGGTCCCATCTAGAAGTTGTAAAACTTACCATGCTTTCCTTTCTCTTCTCTTCTGGAATCTCATTTCAGAACATGATTACCAATCTGAAATTCATCATCTTTTGTCCTTTGGTCGAATGTTTCCTTGATGTTGTCTTGGATCAATTGAGTTCTGTTATGTACTGCTTCTCTGGTCTTATGCAAATGGATGGTTTGGTTTATTCTCCTCTGTAAATAATTTGGTTCCACATCCAACTCTTGCATCGTCTCTAAAACAGGAATTCTCAACGAGGTTGGAAAAACAACATCAATCCCGTAAACTAGCTGATATGGAGACATGACTATTGAATTTTCGGTAGTAAGCCTATTTGCACATAATGCAATAACCAGCTTGATGTGCCATGATTTTTTATTGTCCCGCAATTTTTTTTTGATAATGTTAACCAAACTTTTTTTGGAGGATTCTTCCAGTCCATTTTCCTAAGGGTAATAAGATGTAGAATGTCCCAATTTTATTTGATATATTTTGTAGAAATATATCACTCCTTTTTACCTTATATCCATAGCATCGTTAGTAATAATCTTCCTAGGGAAACCAAATCTAGAAAGGACATTGTTTTCTAGGAACTTAATGATCACTGCATCAGAAGCTTGTCTGGTAGGTATGACTTCTATCCATTTTGTAAAGTAACCAGTGGCTGTTAGAATAAGCTTATGTTGGACAAATGAGGCAACGTGAATTTCTCCTATGAAATTAAGGCCCCATTGTTGGAAATGAGTTTCAATAAATATAGGCCTCAAGGGTAAAGGCAACAACTTCTTCTTACCTTCAAATATTTGACATTTATGGCAAGAAGTAAATTTATTTTGGATATTAGAAAATAGGGTGGGCTAGCAAAAAGCTACCCTCTTAATCTTATTTGTAGTAGTCTTCCAGCATAGGTGTCCACCGTAGTCTCCTTCATGGAACTCTTGCATGACTTTATCTCCTTCATTTTCCAATAAATAGTTTAGTAAAACACCACCGGCATCTTTCCAGTACAAATTTTCATTCAAAATACAAAACTTAACAACTTTAAGTTTAATAAATCTAGCCTTGTTTTAGTTAAACCAAGAGGAGTTTGTAAATTATATATCACATAAATAATGTCTACATACCAGGGATAGGTAGCAAAATCTTCTACTACCATTGGAGTTGCCATCTCATCTAGTTCATTAATTATTTCAAGAAAATTTATATTTAAACCATGCAACTTAGATTATTCTATTAATTTTTATAAACCTTGACATTTGATGAGTTTAGCGGGTCGAATTTCAATATCATACTCTAAAATAACAACAATCCACTTACCCCTTCTCCCGTCTAGATCATTTTGAGTCAGTATATCTTTATCTACTGCACTTGGAACAAAATCAATGATGTGTGAATGGTGAATATACACTCTATAGTCTTTTATGGCCTTTACCATGGTAAAGGCTTGCATTTCCATAATGTCATACTTAAAGGTTGCATCTCTCGAAGCTTTGTTTAAGAAACAAATGGGATCTTCATGTCCCTGATTGTTTTTTTGTAGGATAACTACAGCAATGGTATGTTCTGAAGCAAATGAGAAAATTAGAAAATCTTTAGTAAAATTTGGACTAATTAACACAGGTGCCTCAGTTAAATCTTGCTTTACACTGTTAAATGATTATATAGCTTCCATGTTCCATTTCACCTCAATATCATTTTTTAGCATATTGGTAATATTCTTTAAAAGTTCAGCTCAATTCGAATTGAATATCCGTAGAAAATTTATCTATGCAATACAAGATTGAACTTCTTTTATGTTGACGGGGGGATTAATTTTGAGTATAGCTTCTATTCTATTGGGTCTATCTTGATTAATTCTTTAGAAATTATGTGTCCCAACAATTTTCCTTCATGCAAACCGAATAAAGTTTTCTTAGGGTTGCGGGAAATCCCAAATTTTTTGACATTTTTCAAAAACTATTCTCAGGTGATTTATGTGTTGCTCATCTGTTTTCGAAAAAATACTGATGTCATCTAGATATATAACTATGAAACGACCCATTTCATTAGCAAAATTTAAATCCATGGCTCTCTAAAACGTTGCTCCAACATTCATTAGACCAAAATGAATTTTCACATACATGAAAGTGCCCCAGGGTGTAGTAAACATTGTTTTCTCTTCATTATCTGGGTGTAATAATACCTTCTTATAACCAGAAAAGCCATCCAATAAGGAAATCTTGCTAGATACAACTACCTTTTGTAGGATGTGTTCCATCTTAGGCAAGGGTTAACCATCTTTTAGAGAGGCTTTATTTAAACTCTGGAAATCAATGTAAGGTATGATTTCACCAATCTTTTTTGCAGTGGGAACCAAATTGGACACACATTTGGAATATCTCAGAGGTACTATGATTTTCCATCGTACATTCCCTTTACCTCTTTTTCAACCAAAGGCATAAGCATTGGATTAATTCTCCTTAATTTTTGTTTAAAGGGTTTATGATCTTCTTTCAATGGGATTTTGTGTTGTATGATACTAGTTTCATAGGATTTCAAGTACTCATAACTCCAGGAAAAAACATCAATGTATTCTTTGAACAATTTAATGTACTTTGGCTTTTTAGCTGGAGGTAAGGATTTAGACAGTTTGATCATTTTGGGTTGAAGTCCAGTCCCATTGTTATGTTCCCCAACACCAAATCAAGTGGGTTCAAATTTTGGCTTCTTCGCTACATCATTGAAATCAAATAGATATTCTAAAGGAACAAGCCCTCTACGCAGGATGTTGTTTTTCAGTTGTAAAATATAAGTTTCTTGTGTTTATTTATTTATTTCATGCAATTCTAATTTATTTACACTTATATGTATAGTATTTTTGATATCAAATTCTACATATATATTAGTATCTTCAAATTCGTCTTTAGAATGTAAAAAGTTTTCAATCTGAGCATCATCTCCAAAAAACGGTCAGTATGTAATGTTATTAGGTATAGTAGGTCTATTTTTCACTTCGACTATATATTGACGAGTAGGATGAAATGGTTATTTACATGTACTTGTTGAAGTAGAAAGACCATGAGGAAATATATTTTGATCTCTTAAAACTGTAGACAAGTTATATTCAATGAAAGAATCAAGAAATTGAAACAAAAAAATTTTGTAGGCTCTCATCCTCTGATGTTTAGCAGAGTATTCTCCTTTGATTTGTTTTATCACTAACTAAAAATCTCCATGAATGGAAATTCGTTTAGCACCAAGTTTCTTCAAGAGTTGTAAACCTAAGAATAAGGCTATGTTTTCTACAACATTATTGGAACACTGAAAATTTAATTTGTATGAGTGACCTTCTGAGAGATGAGTATATGAATTATAAACCCATACACCAGCACCAACCCCATTTTTACTCATTGATCAATCAAAATCCAAATTCCACAAAACTTCAGATGAATTATCCTGGCCAGTGATTAACGTTTGACCATTAGCATTCAACAAAAATCAATACTATGGTTTTGAATTTGTTCTTGTGTGCTTAGATCATTGTAAAGAATAAATGAGTCCAAATCAAAATGAACAAAATATATAGGATAATCGTTACACCTATCCTAAGTGGTGACCATGAATTTCATGAGTTTCTCTCTATAGAGTCTTCTGTTCTTACGAAATATAGGGATTGTTGCATAGGACATATCCATCTATAAAGTTCCTTGGAGTTCTTCTCCCCATGAATGGGAAAGAAGAATTCCATATTTGGGTGGAATATCAACAACAACTATATCCATAAGTACAGTTTTGTCATGGATTTGAAATAAATTTACACAAATACTTTATAAGTCCAAGGCACTTAACTTGACTAGAATTAAATGAATATAGGTATTTACACCTTCTGGTAATATCTAATCCCATGTTATCCATAATTACTTTTGGCATAATATTGTGGGAGGCCCCTAAGTCAACCATAACATTGTGTAAGATTTTTTCATGAATAGTTAGACTAACATAAAAAGGAGGGACATCTCCCTCTTGAAATTTGCCATCAACTTCAGGGCCAAATAGTATTTCAGGTTGATTATCTTATACATTAACTATATCAATACCTTCTCCAATTCTCAATGCTTTCATTACCCGGGATCTATAAGGAGCTTTATTCATCAATTCTATCAAAGGAATAGGAATTTTGGGTTTTTCCAATTCATTTTCTATATTAAATGATGTCCGTGTTTTATTGGAATTGATAGCTTCTAGTTTATCAGCCACATCTCTTTGATTATATCTCTTGGTTGGTTGGTAGAGGGATCATATTTTTTAATTGTTTTGGACGCAGTGTCAAGTTTCTTTTGGATTATAACATCAAGATTATTTCTAATAAGGATCTCAACATTATTTTTGGTAGGTGTTTCAGCTGGTTCCTTTGGAGGAGTATCAGGTATTTTTCTACTCCCGAGGTTGTATTGTTTATGAACTTCCATGATGGCATTCTCAAATCCTTTATTGTAATCCTTTGTTTATTTAGGTTCTACCTCATTTTGGGATAACATAAAAAGGTCTTGATCTTCCGTAGTAAGAAAAATATAGTCGTTATCATTTACTCCTAATAGATATATCTGAGTTTTCTCTATAGCATCAGCTACTTCAGCGCCCTTATATGTATAATTTTCCTAGAAAGGAGGTATTACTTGCTGGTCTGGACCCTTTTGGTCTCTTTGTTTATTCAAGGGTTGATTTATTCGATAGTTTGGATTTCTTATTTACCCAGTTTGATTTTGTCTTTGAGGATTCCTATCATTTATATTGATTTTGTGCATTATTTTCTCTATTGTTCTTAATATACTGTCTAATTTATAATCAGCAGAAACAGAAGATGAAGGATCTTCTTTTATCATTACTCATTTTTCAACCTTTAACTTAACTTTCTTGGCTAATAAATTAGCCTCTACGTTAAGTGTGTTGGCTTGCATCTCCTCTAAGGTGGAGGGATCTCTTTATCTTAGTTGATAGGCCATATCAACATCAAATCCTTCTGAGAAATGTATCAGGTCCAAGCCCGGGGGTGGTTTAATGGCAATGGGAGTTGTATTTTCAACCCTATTGAACCTATTACAATACTCTTCTACAATTTCATTTGGATCTCTCTTAAGGTTTTTATAATCATTAAGGATTTGAAGAGGACTCCTTTTAATTTCCCACCTAGCTAGGAATGATTGGTGAAAAACAACAAGGTCAGTTATACTACCTGCTGCTAGGTCTTTAAACCACTTTCTGACTTCTCCACCTAAGCTCTGGGTAAAAAGCCTCAGTTTCACATCATTCTCATGTACTTCATGAAGATCAAAGAATTCATTCATCCTATTAATTTGGTGTTGTACAGTAATAGGAATATTACCATCAAACTGGGGTATCCTAGTCTGATAGTCTTGGGGCATATTATGCAACTTTGAAGGTAGAACCAGAGGTGCCTAGTGAGAAACCATGATATTTGGTCTTAAGGGACGAGAAGATATAGGATTTGTGGGAATTAACTGAGTGACGACTTGAGATACTACTTGATGATCAATTGAAATTACAGAAGAGGAAGGGTCAACTGATGTTGGATGAACGAATTGGGAGGATGAAGCATATGTAACAATGGTAAGAGCAGAGAGCTCAACGAACTCCTATATATAAGCTTGATGTACAGTGTGATCAAGGGGTGAAACAAGATCTTGCAATTTGTGAGACTCCTGAAGGGCTTGATGATCTAAATTAGGTTCAACAGATCGTCTTATTTTTTTATATGGTTGAAGACTAGCTTCATCAACCACTGTCTGATGAACAAAATATTCAGACTTAGTACTGAAAAGGTTGTGCTCAAAAGGTAGGTCAAACTAAATATCATGAATAGTATCAAAGTTTTATAAAAGAGAATTGGCCCTTGAAAGGGGGTTATTCCTTCCATGGTTTTCAGCTAAACTTCTCCTTCTGAGTATTCTTTCAAGATTATTGAGAATTTCAGGTGGGTCTGGATCAAGATTGGCTCGATATTAAACTCTTTTTTGAGCTAGATTTTTTATTTTTAAAAGTAGAAAAATATCTAATCCTTTATTTCCAATGTCTTAATCATTAAATTTGTTGAAATAGGGTTATAGAAACTAGCGAAATAATTTTATGATGATGGAATAAAGGATTATTTTTAATTCCCCAGTATGGTCACCAAAATGTTAGCATTCAGTAATTTTCCGAGGTTTCAAAATAAAATCACCGAGTAACCACAAACAACTTTATAAAATGGGATCTAACCCTGCTAGCTTTAGAGAGGGCCCTCTTTGTAATATTTAACTTGGTTTAACTGAATATTAGGCTAATTATGAAGTTTGGGGGTTTGATTTGTAATTGGGTGGTTGGTTGATAACTTAGATTTCCATTGGGCTGTGGAGTCTGTTACATAAAATATTGATTAACTAGAGTACCTACAGTTAGATCCCATAATGCAAGATAGCCAAAGAAACTGGATTATTTAAAGTATATGAAATGGGGAAGAAGAATAGAATAAGGTTCAATTTAAAATATAGAGCATTGTTACCTGAATTCTATATTCAAATATCAGAAGAAAACATAGAAATTATTTGTAGCTAGGTGCAGAGCGTAGATTTAAACAAATTTTTCCCTTTATTAATCTATTGAATAATTCAAATTTAGAAACAGTGATGTTCTATAAAGAGAGAGATATAAATGCATAAAAGAAATAGATGTACTTCACTAACAACTTGACACATTAATACTGTGAAATAGCTTTTGTGTTACTTTGGAAAATTTGTTGATACTTCAGAAAAAGATATACAATATTGTTTCTTCATAAAAAACCAACCTATACTACAACAATTGAAGTATTTGTAACTAATTTACCAAAAATATCCTGACAGGATGAGCAGGATGTACCTACCCACTAATAGAACTAAATTAAGATAACTTATTACAATGAAATGAGGAAAATGAACTGGCTGAAGTCATGGCACTGAAATGAAGGAAGAACTGGTTGTTTGGTGCTGCAAAACTAGATGCGCTGTAACATTGAGTTGTGATGTTGAATTACTTTTTACTCTAGTAATTCACATAGTTTATCCCAGCGCTACTCGCTTGGGATATTCATCTTCATTAATTTCTTGTACACTTCGTCAACTTCGGTATACCTTGGAAATATCGGTTGGGTGATGAAGAAGTTTGGAATTGCATACTAGATGTCAAGGTAAAATGATAGTGATTCCAGGAATGGCCTTCCTATCATGCTGACTCTTCCAGCTGTAACTTTTAAGCTATCCCTCACCTTGATAATAATTTGTACATTATAACCTGGCCATGTACTGAGCTTGTCATTAATCATTAATAGGTTTGGAAGTCCTTTCTTGTAAAGAGGCTTCAGCTTGGCAAAGAATCTTTGTATACATGTGTTCATGTTTTGACCTTTCACTTCAAGCTATCTGATGAGGTTCCTTTAGTCATCACTTTCCCGACTTCCAAAATTGTTTCAGTATTGTCTTCAATTTCTAATTCTTCTAGTTCTTTACTGTTCTTGGAATTAAGAAATTTAATAAGCTCAATCGCTTCATTTTGTTTATCTCCTAGCTCCTTTCTAACCTGCTCAATGTCTTTAGGCGACCTTTCAAAAAGTTCCTTTTGTTAAAAAATGATTTGGATTGAAGGCCAAATTTCTCCCATGTCTTCATTAATTGAATTCAATATATTTTCTTTCAGTTGTGCCAATGTTTTTCCCATGGCACAATCTTCTTCCATTTTCTGCACTCTTTAGGACAATGTCTGGGGCTTGTGTGTTTCTGTTAAATAATCATTCTCAAACCTTAAACTCTGCTCTTGTAAAACCTTTATCTCCAGCTTCAGTTTATGTAGCTCTTCTTCCTATTTATTCATGTTTTCCATAGACTGAGCTAACTTAACAGAATCATCCACCACAACTATGGGAAGTAATGTTGAGGATGATATTCCTACTTTAGTAGTTGTTGTAGGAACACTTGTGTATAGCAAAGATGCAATTGGAACTACATCAAGAGGAACAAATGCAAGTTGTGAATTCAACTCCTTTTCCATTATTAGCTTTTCCATTTTGCTTCCATTGCTTTAATCTAGTCACCTTTCTTACTAGCATCTTTAGAATTTCTTCCTTTTGTAGCTATGTTTCTCGAATTTATTTAGCCTGGGGGTTTTCTGTTGTTGGAAGCTTCAATTTCTTTCTTAATACTGCAATATCAACATTCTTTTGTAGATTTAGAATTTTCTAGATCAAGGCCTGCTTTGACCGCCATTTCCTCGAAGTATTTGAATCTGGTATCTTTGGGAAGTGTTGATATTTTCTCCAATTTGAGTTGAGACTACACATTATTTATACTAAGTTGTAATTTTGAGGAAGTGATAATAATCTCAGTGAAAGGCAAGTACACCATATCTCCTACCCGCCTATGCATATCTATTTGGTTGATAGGATGAATATCCTTTGCCCTAAATTTGAAAGTGGTCTGTTTCAAATATACTATTGATTTTGGTTGAGCGACTTGGGATTACAAGAATGCCTTATGCATTATTTCCTTCTCTGTGTCATATGTTGAGATGAGATTGTATTGAATGGAGGAGGATTGCTTTCTCAAATGAGATGATATGTTATCATGAATAACCTCATTCCTCTGCTTGATTTCCTTGTATCTCTAAAAAATGTCAAACTGTCTCTGCTCTGTAGATGTTTCAAGTGTTTGAGGGATAGTAGATGGAATATATTTTGTAACTGAGAAAGATGATGGAGATTGTGTAGTTCCATTGTCCAACTTGAAAGTTTTCAAACCTAAGAGCACAATAGTGCCTTGTGTGTCCTCCAGTGATTTAAATTCTATCTTGGAACCATAGCCAACTTTAAGATTCTTAGTATATATTTGAAATTCCTTAGTTGATACTTTGGCGATTGGAGAATAATCCTCTCTTGCTCTCTTATCTATTTTCTCTTTGTATATTGGAGCCTCTGAAGTTTTCCTTGAAAGTACCTGCTCCTCGGCCTCCTATAGCATGTTTTCCACCCAAGTGTGTTGGTTCATATATTTTTCTATTTATGGCCTATGACTGTGCACACATGGGGTAGTTTTTTGTTCTACTCTCAACTTGGAAATTACCCCAAAGGGGTCATAAGACCAATCGAAGCTGAAGGAAAGTTCATTTGTTTCAGCAGGAGGTTTTCTTCCCATCCTCCTGCTCTACTGTTGCAAATAAATGGTCCAACTTGTGTCTTGACCGTTAACTAGAATTTCTTCTTGGCTACCACAAAATGAATATTGGCATAATGAATTATCTTCCTGATATATTCGAATGCAAATATCCTTATTGGTAAATATTTGGGGAGTTGGTATGGTAGCAATTCTAAACCATATAATCTAATCTCTATGAATGATTGATAAAGGTACCAATCCATTGTTTTGACCTATTCACTAAGTTGTAGAACCTTCTTAATTTCTCCATTGATCCTCAGAACCTATTGGCCACTTAACACACAAGTGGCTGGATATACAAATTGATCTATAAACTTTGAAAAACTATATTCCTGTTATTGTTTTCTGACTAAAGAAGTCCTGAAAACAACTGCCTGTGGCTCTCCTTGCTGATCTAGTTTTTGCACTAAGAATGTAAACTTATATGCTTGGAAAAATATAAATATATACATAATAATGGATGAATATTTGAACATTCCTTTATTTTGAATATTTGAACATTCCTTCAATTAAAAACTGAAGGAATTGTTCATGAATTATATTTGATAAGAAGTGACCATAGTCAGAGGTGATTAATGGTCCTTCTTCTGAAGAAAGAGTGGACATAAATCCTAGAATAGGCTCATCGACCCACTTAACTCAATAATAACAAAGAATGGAAGACAAAACAGAAATAATTTATCTTTTCCTTTGAGCGAACATAGAAGAGGGATATGGGGGGATTTTTCTTAGGGAGCTAAGAGTCTTTGGGGAGGAAGATTTCAAATATGGGAGCTCTCTGGGGGAAAGTTAACTCTGGTAAATTTCTCTAACAACTTCAATAGAGAAAAGGGAAAGGGAATCACAATGGGGCACCTATAGCATTTGATTAATGCTGTTAGTTGTGATGGTGAAGAGAATTTAACCATTTGGGCAGATAATTTTCCTATTGCTTGCAAGTTAAGAGGATTGGCATCTCAGGAAAAATTCAAGAAAATGATAAGATTGGGGAACAACAAACAGAGGGAGTTTGGATTGCCAAAGATGTATCTCGTCAAATTGGTCAAGGAAATTGTCTTGAAACCAATAGTGTAATTCAAACAAGTCAAATTCACACTGTGTTTCAGGCATTTTGTATTTTCGATCTGCAAGTGGGGTATGGTCGATATTAATAAGGGGATTAAGCATTGGATTGATCAAAGGGGCCATTTTAGGTGCCATGGTGGTTTGCAGGATGGATAGTCGAAGATTGTGATAGTAGGAAGGTTGTGTGTCCAATGATGGCGTGAATTTTGAGTGGGAGGCCTCTCTAAATTTGGAATGATAAGCAAATAGAAATGTTGTGCTAAGATTACAAAAAATAGGTACGAGAGCACTGTTGAATGAGGAATTCAAGGAAAGTGTAATCAGTGGGGTCAACTTCATATTTATCTATAGCATTAACTCCTGTAATGGCGTGAGAAAATGGATAGGAGATTAATGGGGTTGGAACAGTTTTAGACGTGGTAGTTGGGGATTGACGGATGAGTGGAGTGTGATTGTTGGCGGGAGTGATGGGACGTAAGGTGAGGTGGGTCGGCGGGAGTGGCAGTTATGATGGGAGATGGAGGTAACCGTTGGCGGAAAGGCAAGGTAGGCGCGAATGGGAATACGACTTTCGGAGGGCGGGTGTGGTGGTATTAAGTTTATGGAGGGGAGTCTGGACTCACCGAGGGGCACCATGTTGGGGGGTGGTAAACCACTTTTCAGACACCCCCGGTCGTTAAACGTTGTCTCTTCGTGGAGGTCTGAACTCTTTTATGGTTAGTCGGATGAATGTGTGGAGTGATTGGGGATTGGTGGGTAGGGGGAGGTTTAACCACCAGAGGGCCTTGCCACATTTATTTGGGCGCATGACACATAACCTCGAGTCCCAAAACTTTGGATAATGGAAAAATTTGGTATTTATTATATGAAATCTTCATTTTGCTATCCTAATGCTATAAAACCGAATGTGGGTGCATTTGGGTATGCAAACCCCTCCAATTTTTATTCTAAAATATAAGACTATTTATTTCACACACTAGACTAGTCCGATCAACTAAATTAAACCAGATTAAATAGTTGGATTAACCTTATTCACCTATTTCTACCTATCTAATCTTAACCAATATTAAATTGTTTGGTTAAGTTATTCACTCTAACCTAATTGACATAAATTGAAAACAGCATGAGAATGATTAAACTCTATGTCTCAAGTAGAAAGGGATTGTGGCATTTTGAACAAGTTGCACAGAGTTTCATCTATTTGTTCTTTTACAAAGCCAGAAGGCTAGTGGTGGCACTTAAGCTAGCATCACTTCCAGGTTTGTTCATTTTTTGTGTGGTTCATTTATCATTTTTTTTCTTTTCTTCTATTTTTGTATTTATACCCTCTTTTCATTTTTTATTTTCATTTTTCTATCTCTTTTTTGGAAATCATTAGCAAATAGCTATATTATTCACAATATGAAATACTGAAAGAAAATACTCAATTATCATTGATCTTATAAATTATAAGGCCCTAACACATTTGATGCCCTCCTTACAAGCATTTGTACATACGGTAAATTCTTTTGCCGAGTCCACAATTTTAAGCATAGGGGCTCTTGTTAATAGATTGGTTAGCTTTTCAAAAGTACGTTGACATTCTTCTATTCACTTAAACACTTTTCCCTTATTTTTCAAGGAATTTATAGGATATCCAAACCCATAAAATATGTAATGTCTGCAACATTTTTACGAACAAACTAGCTCATAATAGTTCTGATCTTTTCATGGTCCACTGCTAATACTTCAGAGGAGATAACATGTCCTAAGTAGTGAATTTATTCCTTAAAGAAATCACATTTAATGAATTTATCATAAACTTGATTTTCCCTCAGAGCTTGTAGCAGTATCCAAAGATGTTGCTTTTTTTCATTCAGGTTTCTTGAATAAATCAGAATATGATCTATGAATATTAGGAAAAATGTAGCCAAATAGAGGTGAAAAATAGCATTCATAAAGCTCATAAATGTGGTTGTAGAATTTGTGAGACTAAATGTAACACAACGAACTCATAACGACCATAACGAGTTTTAAATGATATATTTTGGATATCCTCCTCTTTTATCCTAATCTGGTGATACCTTGACCGTAAATCAATTTTAGAAAATATGGTAATGCCTTTCACCATATCAAACAAGTCGTCAATTCTTTTTAGTGGATATTTATTTTTGATAGTCAATTTGTTTAGTTTCCTATAGTAAATTCATACATGAAAAGTATCATATTTCTTCTTTACAAATAACATTGGCACATACCAAGGTGGCACGCTTAGTCAGATATATCCTTTATGAAGTAACTCTTGCAATTGCAATTTTAATTTTGTTAACTGAGGACTACTCATACAATAATGAATTTTTTACCTCGGGATGCTCCCAAAAGTAGTTCTATGGTAAAGTCTATATTCCTCTTGGGTTGTAATCCCAGTATTTACTCTAGAAATACATCCAGAAATTCTTGTATTGCCAGTATGTTTTCCAGAGCTGTAATATTATCCTTGGAGTTAGTGTATCCAACCGGCACTGTGTAAATTTGGCAGCTTGTCTGTATCCACTTACTTAATTGATTATCTGTAATGGGTCATAGCTTTATACCTCTTTGAATTCCTTGTATTTTCTACCTTATTCCTTCCACAGTAAGGAATGTAACAGAAATTTCCTTACAATTTACTAGATTCTAATGCTTCTCCGGTCAGTGCATTCCAATTCAAATGTCATAAGATACCAAAGGTAGTATGCTTAAAGTCGCATTAATTTTTTGTCATTCTATCTCAATAGGGAGGTTTTATATCCTGGTAGTCACCCTTCACTTTGATCCTGCGGCTAATTGAAATACCAAGAGGTTTTTAAATTTAACACTTTAGAAACGACCTAACTCAACTACTTTAGGATTAATGTAGCTCAAACTAGTACCAGGGTTTATTAAAATAAATACAGAGCGATTAGCTAATTTACCTTCAAATTCCACCATCATCGATTGGTACTCAACTTGATGATTCTCCAAACCAGTGTTACTTCACATAATTTTTCTTGCTACCTCCCCGATTGTAGAGGCTTCCTAGAGATTAGTAGCTGGTTCCGCTCTAGTACGGTGGGGACAATTTTTGTAATAGTGGGGCTCCCCACATCCCTAAAATTGTAGATAAGGTTTTGATGGATGATTCAATTCTATCTTGCTTGATGTCTTCGTCTATCTATGTTCATATAAAACTTGATTATTCTGTTTATTCTTCCTTGGGGATCCATTTAATTGTTTCATGTATACTTCTCTGCTTCCAGCAGCTTTAACATTACTATATTTTTGGAAATTTTTCTGTCCTTTCTTATTTGGCCACCCTTTTCAAGATTCCCCTTTCTACTTCATATGTTGGTAGCAGATTTGAGCCTTCCATATGGCCTCATCCATGGTCTTCGAATTGTCAAATTCCATATTTTCCTTCATGAATGCTAGCAGGATGCTAGTGAAATGTTACACTTTGACCTTCTCCTCTTGAATATAAGGAACATATCTTAAAAATGAAGTAAATTTCGTAATAAATTCATCGATATTTTGTTGTCCCAACCTTAGATCATGAAACTCTTTTTCTTTTTCATAGTAAAAATGTTCAGTTAAATATTTGTCTTTAAAATGTTTTTGGAAATTGTCCCATGTCACTTCATGTTCATCAATAGCTCGCACTGTCTTAATTTCTTCCCATGAGAGTGCAACTATACTTTGTAACTAATAGATTGCTAATATAGCCTTAAGATTGTCATCATAGTCATAGATCTAAACATACTTATTCATGTTAGTGAACCATGCTTTCACGACCTCTTCCTTCTTTCCATCAAACATCAAAGGTTTGATTTTTTTAAATTCCCCTTTAAGCTCAACCTTCTGCGTTTTATTCATTTTGGCCCCGCGAGGTGTTTTCGAATTCTTCTTCATTTTCCATTCGACCGCCTTCAACCTCTCGGTGTTCCTCCCCTTGTCGCTAGATCTCCACGCTGTTCCCATTCTCCAGAATAAGATTTGTACTTCTTTGATTTTTTCTGTCCAGCATACTCTTCATAATTCAATCATGTTCTAACAACAACCTTTCATTGTCATCTCTCAAATTTGTTATTTCCACTCGCAGTTGTTTGAATATCTTCATCAAAAGTTAATTTGTATTAGGAGTATTTTAGCCCAGCTAGAGCTACATTTCCAGTGGAGATTCCATGTCATGTTTGGGCACAACTCCTCTTGAAGTTCAACCTGGTTGAGTGATTCCTTCTCCTCTTCTCATGTTTTTCTGCTACTTCTCTTTGTAAGAACAACACATTCTATTAATTCCATAATTTCCCATGCAAGCCTCAACTTTATAACTTGGCTCTGATACCAATTGTAACACCACTCTTTGTTAACACATTTACACACAATTTACCATTTTACTTAAATTGAAGATTAAAGGTTAATCAATTCGTAACTTTCCAAGGTTCCAATGTATAACATTTTGGTACCCTAGACCTTAACCTACATGGTGACCTGCTCTAATATTTAATATACACAACTATATTTCAGATTTCTTGGTTTTACTAACCTAACCCTAAGGTTTAAAAAAACATTATACGCTCATAGATAATATACGTAGGCAATGTTATGCACTCAATATGACACAACTCTAAACTTCTTGAACCTTGCTTGGTGATTGAGACTTGGGCCTTGGCACACTGTTGATCTGTTGTTGATCGAATTTTACTCGTAAAAGAGTAAATGGTTAGGGTATTATCCCCTCCCAAACCCTCGATCCAATTTTCATTTTCTTCTATGCCGAGATGAGAAGGGACTAGTATGCACATATGACTCATTTTTGTTAATCACCTTCAACTTTTATTTTCGAAGCTACCACTCCTCGCTTGGTGATAGGTAAGGTTAAATTCTTTGCTTTTTTATCAGGGGTTGATGGGTTTCCTTTGTTTACGCTTCCCCCTGAACCCATCTTATTCCTTGAACAAGTTTTGAAGCTTCGATGTTAGCTGATACAGAGTCGGAACCTTCACTTCCACACGTAAATACAAAATTTCTTTGTCCCAACTAGGTTATTTTATTTTACTCCTGAGTATATAGAGAGAACTAATATGATTTTTCCAAAGGTTACAGTTGTGTTATAAGTTCCCTTCAATTTCACAGGTAAGTTGGTTTCCTTCATTTTCAAGGGTTTCCCCTTCTGACTAGATCAACCCTATCGATAATTTATTTTGAGTTGCAAACATACATTTCCTAACCTGGTTCCCCTCTAGTGCAGTCACTGCAGGGATACCGCATGACTCAGTTTTATTTTAATTTCAATATAAATTTTTCATAGAGGAGGATAACTAACCTTTGATCTCTCTACTCTAGGTATTCCTGAAACCCGTGAGGGGTCGACCCTATCTATGAGTTTCCACTGCTTGAATCGTGGCTTTATCGTTGCGATTGTTGTACCTGTTTCTCGTAGGCAGTACTTTGCTGCAAAAACTATGCTAGGAAAACAACTCAACCAACCTTTAGGGTCAAGATGGCCCTTGAACCAAAGGGGGCTCCCTCATTTGTTATGAGGCTTTGTTTAACGTTGTTCACCTATCATTGAAAAACAGTCCTTGAAGCACAATGACCGGATCTATGGTTTTAGTTGGGGGTGGTTGGTGATAAATGACAATCCCTAATCATGATTAAATGCCTTTCTCATACGGTCCCTTCTGAAAGTGTCAGCTTCTAGCCTGACAGAATGACTTAGCTATTTCAAGAATTATGGTAGAAGAATGTAAGGGGATTCCTAATAATTGAGCAGTCAAACTGGCTACTTAACAACTAGGTAAATTTGGATGTGTGTAGAAGATTTCTTCAGTCCAACAAAACATAGTCAGAGTATTCAAGAAGGCCAAACTGAAACCAATTATAAGAGGAGCTATTTTAGACAGATAGTCCAATAAAATAATCTATTTTAGTGGCTATCAGAAGGAATAAAGCAAAAACCAGTCAAAGATGAGTTATCTTGGACAAAAAATCCAATAATCTAATCTCTTTCTAAAGGTTATGATTTTGCAGACCTTCCTATAAACACTTTCATCATGTGTAGAAATAACATATGAAAAACTGGAAAAACATACTGGAAGCACAAAATTTTGTCAGAACTAGAGCCTTAAGGCTTTCATTAGAAAAAGTACAACAAAAGCCCTATTAGAGAGTGAAGAATCGTGGCATAAAAATCCAACCCATATTACTTCAATTGATGAAGTATTTATACAATTTCCTCACAAAATATCTTGATAAAAATATCAAGAGCTACTACAAATATCTAAAAACTGTATTACAAAAATAGAACACAATTAAATGTAACTAAAACTATTTTAAGAGCTCTTGTACTATCCTTGAGGATTTTTGTTGATAAATAAGAGAAATTCAAATTTGATTGCAACTCATATTTGATGATGTGTCCTCCAAGTCACTAACTCTCTTGAGCTTTTTCCTCTCGAAATACTGCAAAATAGGGTCCATTAATGCCTTTCTATATCACAATCAGAGATAGTTATGTAAAAATTGATGGATTTTATTGTATATGAATATGTTCTTGAGATAAACCTCTCTTCGCTTCCCAAAATTTGGCTCCAACTATTCACAATACGTTCTGTAAAAATATGTCTAAAAACGAATTTACACAGTCTGAAAAATAGGCTGTGAAGATGTATTTGTATCTCTGATTATGTAATAGATGAGTAAAATCTGAAGTAGGTTATTTTAATTGAGCATATTAGGAACACAAACCACCTTCATTTTCTCAAGAAGCATCTCTCATTATCTACAATATTTTCTACAAAAAGGTGGCTTAAACAGGATATTGTACAGTCAGAAAAGTAGGTTAAACATGAAGAGAGTGTATATGCCAACCCCTGACACCTATGTGAAACATGAGATAGGCTTTTGTATTATGGAATATTATGAACCAAAACCTCTTCCAGTTTCCAAATATTCATCTTTTTTTAGTCACACTATCCTCTGCAAAAATGTGACTAAAACCGGAAATTTCTGGAAAACATTCCTTCAAATATGCATTTGCATCTCCCAATCCATAATATCTATTACAAAAATGAGAGAGGTTTTTGTACATCAGGATGTTATAAACAAAAAAATCTTTCAGTTTTTCAAAATTCGTTCTCAAAGGTTTGTAAACCATGTTTGAATTTACTTTATTACATCATTTTAATCATGTTTAAATACATGATTAACTAAATCAACTCGCTAATGAAACTTAAATTTAGATTTTGAGGGTGCATTTACTCTTGCATACCCATTTATCATTTCTAAACTACTAAAACCTATTATATCAGAAAATTTAAATTATCAAAACTAATCATGTTACAACATCGGCTCCAATGGGGACTGCTTCCCCCTATGCGATGCAGACAACTAGTAGACCCGTTGCCTTTAGTGTTGGGCATGGAGTCATACCATAAAACCACCAACCACTGGTTTTCCATCTTATGTAGAGATATAACCAATCCCCATGGATCATTGTTGTCATTTCAATACTCTATTACTACACACTGCAACCTACAACTATAAAATGCAACCATATGCCTGCACTAATTCGAATACTCTTTCACATTGAAATCTGAAACTTGAAAAATGATGAAGTGAAACAACTGACAATGTAAGTGGAAATGAGCACAAGAGTGACTAATTCATGGGCTATGGAGTTAATCAGTTAATCCCTTGGAGGTCATTGCACTCAACGAGACTAAACTTAATACTGCAATCTTGAAATATAATTGAAACAATTGCAGATCTACTGCACCCTAAATCTAAAAGTAGCTAATCAAGCCCACACATCTATCTAACTGAACTAAAAAAATTTACATTGTTAGGTGTAATCCACTTTCTAATGTAACCAAGTGAAGAGTGGATTTATTAACAAACCAAGTTTCCAGCAGCTGAAAATCTAAAGAATATATATAATATGAACATGAAATCCCATGGAAAGCTTATACCCACAAGTGTAGTTTAAAAGTTGCATCCTTTGTAGACATTTTAGATTTCTGACCATGGATGAGAGGGAAAGACATACATTGTTGATTGCAAGTGTCAATGAACCTTGCATAGCAGTAAAGACAACTGAAATTTCAAAACAAGAGTGGGATCGATAATCCAGTGGAATTGCCATCCGGCAAAGTGGAGTTGCCAGGTGAAAATAATGAAACCAGTACAAATGCCTATTCCTTGTTCACCAGCAAGAAATAGATCTAAACTTTATCATTCTCTGGAGAAAGATATTTGTTACTTCGCTCCCTGGCAATGACGCCAGTTTGATGTACCTATTTCCTTTAGGCAGTCCTTGGCTACAAAAACTACGCTAGGAAACCAACTCAACCAGCCTTTAGGTTCATGTCGGCCCTTGAACCAGAGGGGGATCCCTCATTTGTTACGAGGCTTTGTTTAATGTTGTTCACCTATCACTGAACAACAGCCTTTGAAGCACAATGGCCAGATTTATGGTTTTAACTGGGGGTGGTTGGTGATCAATGACAATCCCTAATCATGATTAAAGGCCTCTCTCACAGGGTTCCTTCTGAAAGTGTCAGCTTCTAGCGTGACAGAATGACTTAGCTTTTTCAAGAATTATGGTAGAAGAATGTAAGGGGATTCCTAATAATTAAGCAGTCAAACTGACTACTTAACAACTCGGCAAATTTGGATGCGTGTAGAAGATTTCTACAACCCAACAAAACATATTCAGAGTATTCAAGAAGGCCAAATTGAAACCACTTCTAAGAGGAGCTATTTCCAAAAGATACTCCAATAAACCAAATTTCTCGTTTAGTGGCTATCAGAAGGCATAAAGAAAAAACCAATCAAGGACGAGTTATCTTGGAGAAATAGTCTAATAATATAATCTCTTTCTAAAGGTTATGATTTTGTAGACCTTCCTATAAAAACTTTTATCATGTGCAGAAATAAGATATGAAAAACTGGAAAAACATACTCGAAGCGCAAAATTTTGTCAAAACTACAGTTGTAAGGCTTTCATTAGAAAATGTACAATAGAAGACTTTTATAGAGTGAAGAGTCTTGGCATCAAAAGCCAGCACATATTACTTCAATTGATGAAGTATTTATACATTTTCCTCACAAAATATCTTGATAAAAATATCAAGAGCTATTACAAATATCTGAAAACTCTATTACAAAAATAGAACACAAATAAATGTAACTAAAACTATTTGAAGAGTTCGTGTACTATCCTTGAGGATTTTGGTTGATAAATAAGAGAAATTCGAATTTGATTGCAACTCATATTTGGTGAGGTGGTCTCCAAGTCACTAACTCTCTTGAGTTTTTTCCTCTAGAAATCCTGAAAATTAGGGTCCAGTAATGCCTTTAAATATCTCAATTCGAGATAGTTATGTAAACATTGAGAGATGTTATTGTAGATGAATAATTTCTTGAGATAAACCTCTCTCTGTTTCCTAAAATGCAGCTGCAACTGTTCACAATGCTTTATGCAAGAAGATGTCTAAAAAGGAATTTACATAGTCCGAAAAATAGGTTGTGAAGATGTACTTCTATCTCTGATTATGTAATAGATGAGAAAAATATGAAGTAGGTTATTGTACTTTCACATCATAGGAACACAATCCTCCTTCAGTTTCTCAAGAATCATCTCTGATTATCCACAGTAGTTTATGGAGAAATGTGGCTTAAACAGGACATTGTACAGTCGGAAAAATAGGTCAAACATGATGAGAGTGTATATACCAACCACTGATACCTGTGTGAAAAGTGAGATAGGTTTCTGTATTCTGGAATCTTATGAACCAGAACCTCTTCCATCTTCCAAATATTCATCTTTGTTTAGTCACACTATCCTCTGCAAAAAGGTGACTAAAACAGGAAATTTCTAGAAAACATTCCTTCAAAGATGCATTTGCATCTCCCAACCGATAATAGATGTTATAAAACTGAGAGACGTTTTTGTACATGACGATGTTATAAACAAAAACCTCTTTCATTTTTTGAAAATTTGTTCTCAGAGGTTTGTAAACCATGTTTGAATTTACTTTATTACATCATTTTAATCATGTTTAAATGCACGATTAAATAAATCAACTAGCTAATGAAACTTAAATTTACATTTTGAGGGTGCATTTACTCTTGCAGACCCATTTATTATTTATAAACTACTAAAACCTATTATATCAACAAATTTAAATTATCAAAACTAATCATGTTACAACAGTGACTTAAGTGTGGTATTTGGGGCTTACCTCCCTATAGGGTTGTGTTTGAGAATTTTAATTGATGAAGCCACGACTATCGGTGTAATTTCATTTGTATAAATTTCAATATAGACATTCTTAATATATTCTAGGCCCTTAACTTACACAGAAACACATTACTTATGCTAAGCATTTTCACACCTTCCGGTTTTTCGGTTCAACTATACTGTGCATGATATATATATTTTTTTCCTCGGTTATGATTTATGATTATTTTATATGAAGAATTGGCTTCGTGATATAGATTCAATTCATTGTTTTGCGTTATCCTTTTTTTGTTGGAACTAGAAAAAAACAACAAACTTGTTTCGAATGTTTTTATGCATAAATATATGCATTTACTAATAATTGGTTTAAGTTCCTTTGCATGATGTTAGTTTTCTTTGCACACATTTCTTTTGTGATGGTTTTTCCTAATTCATTGTTATGTACCTGAACAATGTAGGATACAATTCCTTGGTCATTTCAGCTATTCTAAACAAACTTTTATCTTGTTTTAATCACTCAATAATTCTCTTTCGTTAAAATACATTGTCAATATATATAATCTAGGTTTAAATTGTAAGTCATGTTTTTTTATTATTGGTTGCTACAAATTTTGGGTATCTTCCCCACCAATGTTTAATCTCATTCCCTTCAACTGGCTTGCAATATTTTCATTGCCTAGCATACAAGATTATCCATCTTTTAGGTTGTAACCTGATATCCATACTAACTGGTATTGGTAACTACTTCCCCTAGATACTATTTGATTCACGTAAAATATTTGGGTCAGTTGTCCAGTAACTTAAATATCATGGTCTCTATTGTTTACTATTAGAATAACCCCACCAACTTCTATTGTAACCCTCCACTGTTCTTTCCTCTTATACTTTTACGCAGTTTCATACCTAATTAAGAACGTAGACACAAAATATAGTTTTTCATGCAGTAATGATTATAGCCATCAAGGAAACTAATTAATATAACTTATATAAAGTACTTATTTTTTTAATATAACTCTGAAAACTCAATCAGAAGAGAACCCTCCACCCTTCCAAATGATGTTGAATCCCCGCCTGAGCTTTCCAGTTACCATTACAATTTTTCCCAAGACTCGGACAGATTTGCATACCTCAAGACTTCTGCGAAAATCTAGTCCAAAGTGTTCTATGTGAGGTACTCCACTTGGTCCAGCCGAGCTCATGAAGTCTCCTCCACTTGTAGCACACCAATGCACCTTCTTGTTGGAATTCTTCTTTACCTTCCCTCTTCTAGGAAAAAAATCAGAAAAGTAAGAACCCCCTTCCTCTCCATTGAGATCATTTAATGACCAGGGAGAGGAAGACAAATAATTATAACCATATAACTGTCTGGTAGTTAGTTAAACTCATTCAAGGTATTTTGTTTTGAGTTTCTAGTTATATTTCTACAATTCGCAACAAGCATATTTACATACATTTGGAAACTATATTCATGAGTAACTAAATAGTTTTTGTCCAAATTAATAGGCTTTCCTCCTAAGCCAAGTATTAAAATATCCTAACAATAATTACCACAATTTATAATAATTAGAACAAGTAATTACCAATACTCATGTCTCTGGGTGTGACAAAAGCTAGTGACCATACTCAATCGTCAGAAATATTTGATGCTGAATTATTCGGCTTAGTCCCTGGAAGGGGAAGAGTGCGATACGAATAACTAACATGTTTCTCAATGTATACCAACTACATTTCCAACTACTCCAACTTTTCCTTTAGAAATTTGTTACCCCTCCAAACCACGGTAATCCTTCTTTTGACATGGAAATGAAAGTGATGCATTTGATTGAGTGTGGCAATGAACGCCTCATGCTCTTCCTTTCTAGTAAGCTCATAAGCTTCCAGACACTACAGAAAAGATTGGAGCATATCACAAAGGGCCGCGGGAATAGGGGAATGAATAGTAGTAGAACACCACAAAAGAACTACATGCCTCAACCTGCTACTTTGTCCTCACATGCCTACTCCATGGCCACGAAAATCATGACCACCTCGCTTAGAGCCTTCACCCCCTTAACACATCGTGCTGTAACTGATTCTCTGACTATACTGCCTGTGACACTCCATCCTTTCTTGGAAATTGCAACATTCCTACCCCCTTGTGACACCTCCAACAATCTACCCGAGTCCCGTGGTTGACTGAGAAGTCAGAATTCAAGGACTAGAAGTGAGAGCTCCGTGGAATAGGACGCATTATAACAACAAAGGAGGACACACCTAGGACAAGAACCACTGCATACTGTAGACCCTTCCACCAAACCAATCGCGAGCGAAGCCATGAGGCCAACCCCACAACAACTAACGGTGCCCCCCCTCCGAAATTGAGCAAAACCACCCACAGAACAGGAAGAAGAATACTTCAACCATAAATGCATTCCACACCATCTAGACCAAAACTGCTACCTCATCACAAACATGGGAAACACCAAAGGTGAGAGTTGTGGGCCATGTGTACACACCCCAGGTCCCAAATCCCTGAGAGCCTAGCCAAAGAAAAATGAAACCTAGGGCCAACACCACCAAGGATAATTTTAGGGGCGAATGTTCACCCTTTGGCGAAATTAAGGGGTTTTAAATTTTTAGTGGGCGAATATTTTGTATCATAGTACATTTTTACAAATCACCTCAAATATCCCACCTTATTTTAAGGGAGAGGGTAAAAAAGGTAAATTTAGCCCTTGAAATTAGGACTTACAACCTTCCATTCGCCCATTTTCAAGAATCGGTTTTATTTAAGTGAATCCATTCGCCCATTTTCAAGACTAGGTTTTATTTAAGTGAATCCTATGGGCCAAATACCATATTTATAAAAGAGGTATGGTAAATTAATAAAAATATAAATAAATGAGAGGTATGGTAAATAAATAAAACATTTTTTACATTTACTCCATAAGTCACCTTATATACATGTAAGGGTGTAAACAAATAAAAATATAAGTAAAGTGGAGGTATGGTAAATAAATAAAACGTCTTTTTATACTTACTCAAAAGGTATGGTAAATAAATAAAAATATAAATAAACTAGACGTATCGTAAATAAATAAAACCTCTTTTTATATTTAGTCCATAGCCCTCGTTCTATTTATGAAGGCTCAAGGCAAAGGTTTTATTTAAGTGAATCCTATGGGCCAAATACCATATTTGTAAAAGAGGTATGGTAAATTAATAAAAATATAAATAAACGAGAGGTATGGTAAACAAATAAAACATTTTTTTTATATTTACTCCATAAGTCACCTTATATTTACGAACACTCAAAAAATGGGTTATATTTAGGTGAAACCTATGGCCAAAATACTATGGGACAAATACCATGGACTAGATTGTTATTAATACCATGCAAAAAACAATTATTAACCCTAATATTAGAATTAATAATAAAAAAATGGCACATGGTATTAACCCATGATATTCACCAAAATGGCACATGGTATTGACCCATGGTATTCACCTAGAATGTAGCCTATTTAAATGGGGGAATTAACCCAGCATGTAGCCTATGCTAAGATTCACTAGGACTTTACAAAGTTTTATTATTTAGTGAAAGACTCGCCAAGATCTTACAAGATTTTATAATTGAGTAAAATATTCGCCATGCCTCGTGAGAGATTCGCCAAAAAATTATATATACATATTATATTATTGATAAAATCGCCTTCCATTTTTCCTATATACCATGGAGATTCGCCCATTTATTATATTTATAAATTTAGGGGGGGTTCTTAAAATTTTCCCTGAACACCACTAGGCCTTCCAAGAACCTCTAAGAATTAAAGAAGATGACCCAACTGAAAAAATAAGAAACCCAGCTTCTGACCGCACATGATGCAGACCAAGCTAGAACCCCAATACCACAGTTAACAACCAAAATATACTCCAAACCCATAAGAGATCTCCCAACAAGAAAATGACACAAAAAGTAGAGATAAGATGAAAGAGATAAGAACAAACATAGTACTCACTGCGAGAGGAGGCCCCAAGCATGACGTCAACCAAAAAATCTACTTAAACAACAATCTATGGAGCACCACTATAAAGGAACCCAAGACCATCTACCTTTATGTGCAAAGAATCCACAACACGCAGACAAGAGTGAAGAAATGGGTGTTGACATATGTTATGAAACCAGCTCACAAAAAGATAGAAAATATAGATCAATGCCTTAGAATTCAGCCTCTTCGAGCGGGTAACCTCCTTTACATTACATAAATGAACAATTCTTGGATGATACAAATGAAAAGACCTCCTTTCTATATATAGGAGTCTAAGGGGTCATAATATAATCAGAGCCGACATAAAAATAATAATGTAAGGGCACAATAATAACAATAGTGGGGTTCTATGGGGCACAATAGTAACAATATGGGCACTATATGGGTGCATCAATATAATAAGGGGGTTGTACTAATAACAATAAAGGGTTACACTAGTAGTATAGGGGCCTAACATGCCCCTATCCTTCAAAAAGTGTTGTCCTCAATGCTTGAGTAGTTCTTGATGCTTCTGTATAAAATTCTTGTCCTCCCATGTGGAATATTTAGCGGGAAATTTCTTCCACTTGATGAGATACTCTGAAATTGATCGATTTCATAGCTGTTGGGTTCTTGTTTTTATGTCTGCTCCACGTTCCAATATGATTTTTCCTTCCTCTTCAATTTTTGGCAATATTGTTTTAATTGGGATATTTTCAACTTTTGAATAAGTGGCCATACTTCTTCATCCTTCTCCCATTCGTCCCTTGCTTCATTTATCCAAACTGGTTGGATAATAGAAATAGCACAAAACAATTCTTCCACATCCTCATCCTTTCTTAAGAGTTCATTTGCAACAAAATTTTGCTTCCATTTTCTATAGATGATGTCAAAGTCATAACCCAACATATTTGTGACAAATTTTCCCTGTTCTTCTAAAGATAATAGTTGTTCTAAAAAGTATTTAAGACTATCATGATCCATTTTTACCTTGAAGTGTCTTCCCATTTGGTAAGGTCGCGATTTCTTAAGTGCATGTAGTATTGCCAACATTTCATTCTCATGAATAGCTTGCTTGAGATGTAGCAGTAAAAATACCCAATCACCTACATCAAAACATTTTTCACTACGATGTTGATCTACATGTTGTTTCATTCGATTTTGCACCAAAGTGGTGTTATCCTTTAAAAGTTTGAGAACTTGTTGTTGATGCTCGATGTGATATTTCACTGCTTCAACCTTTTTCTTCTTGATATGTCCTTCTATCATTAGAGTTTGAGTAGTGGTAATTTCTTCCTATCCTTTACAAGATATGGTCCGATTCATTTCATGATGCTCGATGTGATATTTCACTTCTTGAACATTTTTCTTCTTGATATGTCCTTCTATCTTGATAGTCTGAGGAGTGGTAATTCCAACCAAGGAATTACAAGATATGGTTGGATTCATTTCTTCTTTCTCGATGGTTGGGTCCTGGCCTATATCCTCTTCTTTTGATTTTTCTTGATCGTTTTCTTCCTTCTCTTCATACTCTATGTAAAATAACTTCTTCTCAACACACTTATGACCTTTAGTGCATTTTCTATCACAATTGTAACAAAGCCCTTTTTCTCTTTTTTCTTCCAATTGTTGTGGTGTAACCCTTGTAGGTTGTGGAAGGCTAGGAGAAACAACACTTACATGTTTATAGTTGTGAAGGGTAGACTTCCTTGTTGCTATAATTTTACTTTCCAGTATGTAACAAAGCCCTTTTACTCTTTCCAATGCCACTAGTCTGATCCAATTTGGATTCTCCAAGGAAGAGTTATGCCAAATCTCCCACAGTGACCTGATTACAGACTAGTTCAATAGAGAAAACTTGTACGACATGCCACATGTCACTGTTTCAACCTTTGGCTCTGAAAAATATATACAAGAAACTACAGTTCGTCCTCTTTCTGTAACTTCTTATGAAATTGCAATCCGATGCTCAGAGAGAAAGTTATGATGATTTTCCCCAGGTCACCTGTTCGGAATGTAATTCAGGAGTCTACAAAAAGACCAACCTCCAAAGATCATATCTCCGCAAATATAGCGCGAAAAGCTTTGAAATTTGGATCCGAGGTTCAGTGTGATTTTGTCTCAAATTCGTTTTTTTTTTTGTTCACTTTTGAAACATCGCAAAAAAAAGTTACAGTGAAAATTCCATGATGACCTATTTGGAGAAGCAAAACCCTAAAATCCAAAGCTCTGATAGCAAATGTTATGAAACCAGCTCACAAAAAGATAGATCAATGCCTTAGAATTCAGCCTCTTCGAGGGGGTAACCTCCTTTACATTACATAAATGAACAATTCCTGGATGATACAAATGAAAAGACCTCCTTTCTATATATATGAGTCTAAGGGGTCATAATATAATTAGAGCCGACATAAAAATAATAATGTAAGGGCACAATAATAACAATAGTGGGGTTCTATGGGGCACAATAGTAACAATATGGGCACTACATGGCTACATCAATATAATAAGGGGGTTGTACTAATAACAACAAGGGGTTACACTGGTATTATGGGGGCCTAACAATAGATGAAATTGTATCTTTTGATGTGTGAACTTTGTGGATGGAGCATGGCGTGGAAATCACCACCACTCCGAGAATACCTGAGAGCCAAAGAACCTAACCAAACTATAGCAGCTCCAACCAATAACGAGCAATCTACATTCAATAAGCCCAATATAAACTTTACCAGCCCCATCATGTGCCATTAACCACCTTACCTTACGAGCACAACTTCCAGCGGAGGGTGAACGAAGCTCTGCACACTGCACAAAGAATTTCACCTCATATCTTACATGATGGGAGGACAAATGTGCTTCCCTCCTCTTTGTCTAGCTTAAAAGAACATTTATTTCTCACGTGTTGAGCCTATCTTGGGGATTGTCACCGCCATCGAGGATAAATAATTTATTTATTACTTGAAGTGTAAAAGTGAAATATCAACGAATCAAGTGAACACTATGAAAATGCAATTATTAATGCTCTATAATTCTTTTAGTTAAAAATTAACCAAATATATCCCCTATTGTTTTTTCATTTAAAGTATTTTTTTAAGGGACACCTGTCAGCTCCAAATTGAGCATAGACGGAGTCGCACATCACCCTCATACTGGATTGTAGAATGAGCCTCTAGGCTCGAAAATGTATTATGAATTTTCAATGTTGTGCATGTTAATTTATTTTAGTATTATTTTATCAATTAATATTTTGATGGACTTAATCATTAAGATTACATATTTTGGTTTTAATGGAAATTACAAAGGGTTGTTAATATATAAATATAGATCCATCTTAACTACAAGTTTGCGGAGAGGGATCAAATCTCATTATATGCAAACATCCTTTTAGAATTCAAATCTTGAAAACAATTTACACATCAAGATATTTAACCTCTTTTAATATTGTTTATTAAGATATACATTTTTTTTAAGATAGATATATAATGGTTTTGTGTCTCTCTATATAAACTATATGAAAATTTTCATTGTTTAAATTGTATTTTTGAATAATTTATTATTATTAATATTTTATATTGAAAACACTATGAGTTACACATTTTTTTCTTGTTAAGAAATAACAAAATTCTTTTACCTTTAATTATTTTTTACTTTAGAACATTGAAATATTTTACTAAGGCAAAGATTAACACATACATATCTATAATGGATTCAAAAAGTTTATTTAAGTTTGATATTCAAATATTTATGAGAGAAATAGAAGTGTCTCTTTCTTTTTTCTTTTTTTTTAAATTTAATTATTTTATCTCTATAAAGTTATGAAAAAGTATATTATTTAACATAGACATCAACATATTTTATTTAATACTCACTATGTTATTTAATACTCAAAGAGTGAAAGTGAAATATCCACGAATTAAGTGAGCACTCTCAGAATGCAATTATTAATGTTTTATAATTCGCTTAGTTAAAACTAACCAGATATGTCTCACAATGTTGTTTCATTTAAAGTATTTTTTAAGGAACACTTGTCAACTCCAAATTGAACATGGAGGAAATTACATATCACCCTCATACTAAATTGTAAAATAAACCTCTCGGCTTAACAATTAATTTTCAAATATACAATGTTTTAATCATCTTCAACTTCATCCAAATTAATTTATTTTAGTATTATTTTATCATTTAAACTTTTAGTAGGCTTGATGGCTAAAATTACTTACCTTGGTTTTACTATGAGCACAAGGAATTGTAATGAGAATTATAAAAAGTTTTATGTAACATTGAATTTATATTATTATTATTAGATACAACTATTCACCTTAAATATGAAAATATATGAATTATTTAATAGTTAGGAATGTGGATTGATTTACCATATTTATTCAAATAAGATTACATTAACTAAAATAATTTACTAATGTTTCATAGATAGAGTGTTAGGTAACTAGTTTTATTAATTGTATTTAAGTTTTGAATTGTGATTCTATTTTTTCATATTTAAGAAAAATAAGTTTTTAACTAATTTTAAGTCTAATTCTATAGTCTAACAACTATTTAAACCACTATAATATATGAAAAAATTTCATTGAAATTATCTGTTTTCTTTTTTAGTAGTATTTAACCTTAATCTTACATGTAAAATAAATTTTAAATTATCATTTATTTTTATAATTTCTAAATTTAAGATAATAATTGAAAATTATAAAAACATATTAATAATAATTAAGATAAAATGTTATAATAATAAATATTTAACAAAAAAGAACATATATTTTCAATAAATCTTTAACAAAATATAAAAGAATTCTTTATAGTTAAAAGTTAAATTTAAAAATTAAAAATATTTTTTAAAATCCAATAGATAGCAAAATATATGTAATATAATTCGAATATATGTATAATTTCTGGAATTTCATTTGATCACAAAACCCACTAATAAAATGCTCCATTTCCTTTAGAAAGTGTGAAGCAACAAACCTAAAATTTGCTATATAGATTATATTGCACTTAATGTTTTAAGTTCAAGCTTAAAGATATGTGTGATAAAAGGAGTAAAACATATGAAAGGTGACCTTTCATAGACTCTTACAATTAGTTTTCATGTTTTAACTAATATAAATATAATTCGAAATTCGTTTCAATAATCCTCATAAAATTATGTTATATTATGTAAGAAAGGTTCTAAAGTAACATGCTTTTTTCTAAATAAATATATCCGACGCCCTAGGATGATGTTTTTTTGAATATTGGAGAGGAAGAGTATGAGAAGTCAAGAATTGGGATCCTTTACCTCTAAATATTTATTCCCTTGGGGTTGAATAGTTGCCTTTGGTGCAAGCAAAAACCCGTATAGTTTGAAGGAGATGCAAAGACTTTTGAGAACGAGGAGACGATATATGTTCAAGATAAAAGAGATTCAATGATACTACTAATCCTACGCTACGCGTTTGAACCATATAGAATATTGTTAAATTTAAAAATGATATGTGCTACATTCAGCCAAGATGACTGATATGTTCTTCAGTATAAAATATTATTAAATTAAAAAGAGAGATGTTCCACATTCAGCCAAGATGATTTACATATTCTTCAATATGCTTTCATAGTATAGCAATAAGAACCTCCTCCACAAGACAATGCCCTATTTGTGCCCAACAATACGCTATCTTTGCCATGAAGAAAAAATTGAAATAGTTGTTTTTTCCGCATATTGTTATTATGGATATAAAAGTATTTTCGATACACATGAAAATTAATATTAAACTTATGAATCAATATTGAAATGAATAGATTATATTTTTTTTATTTAAAGGATAAAAAAAATTTCCATAAGAAGTTGGATTTCTGAATATTTGTATGAATATTTTTCACACTATGAAATGAATTTTCCACTCTTTAACAACCAGGAAAAAAAAAAAAAATTTTCTTCCAAAAAAAATCATTAAAAATTTTAAGTAACATAAATTTACTTTTATGGAGCTTATATATTCACGTATTATTTGTTTATTCAAACTATTATATATCCATGTATTATTTATTTATTAAAACATCATTTTAGTAATAAGTATTCTCGAATGGGCAATGAGTGATTTTTCTCATTTCTCTTCTTATTCTTCACATAGGGGCAATTGCAAAATCTAATTATCTCTTAAGATTTAATTTATTGCTATTTGTATTCACCAACCATTATTCTTTCTAGCCATATGGTATTTTCTAGCCATATGGTATTTCCATGAAATGTAACTTTGATTTTAGAATGAAGATGTAACTTGACTTAATTCATAAAAAAAATATAACAATTTAATCAATTGGCATGTGATTATCTTTTGTAAAATATATAATGTGCAAGTTGTTTTGTAGTAGTAAGATGCAAATCTATTTGTTTGGTAGATGTAAAGTGCAAAGCTAAACCCACATTTTTAAAGATCCTTATTATATTACATTTAGTTTAAAACACAAAAAAAATATTTTTTACGTAATTGATTAAGTTTTTAGATCCACTACTTATTACAATACAAAAGTTGTAAATTAATTATCTTATAACTAAAAGATATCAATGTTTTATATAACATCCCTCACATTCGTACCAATTTGATCTCTTGTTTGGGATCAATATAGTAGCAAAGAAAACAAGGAAACGAATTACAAAATTCAGAGGATTATCGACAAGTTGGAGGAAGAGGCTTTGCAGGATCAATCCTACCCTGAAATGGCAGATTGGGAGACTTATCTCCCTGATCCGGAACATACCAGAGGGCGGATGTCACTTTATAAACAATCCCTGCATGTATATTGGGGTATGAAACGTTTACTTGCCAAGGCCCTGGAACAGGTTGCAGCTGAAATGGTGGAGTTAGCTCAAGGCGTGCCTACTTTTCAAGGAGAATTGAAGAATATTCAAATGACTCTTCTCATGCAGGATAGGAAGCTGGATCAGCTGATACAGTTGCTCAAAGAGAGTGGACTAGTGGTTAAGACAGAAAATGCAGTCAACAGTGAAGCCATGAAGCAGTAGATACGACAGCTCCTGATAAGAGGTTTTTTGTATGCCAATTTTGACTTAGCGGTTTCTATTATGGTTTGACAAACAGAACATATATTTCATTGTGATGGTGGTTATATACTGTCGAAGGCCACCCGGTTTCCCTGATGGGCGGGTGGCAAACTGTATATGTACATAGTTATTCTTTTAGTAATAGAATTTTACCTCAGCTTACAGAAAAAAAATATAGTAGCAAAGAAGCATAGTTATTGGAGGATGAGAATAATGTGGAGGAGAACATGTGTGGTGTAAATCTTACCCAAATTTAATGAAATTGTTCTTATTTTTTGTGCTGAAAGAGAATTTTCTAATTTGTAAATGAAGTTTTTTACTTTGAATTGTATAAAAAATTATGATAGACATTCACTTTGTCTAAAACCATTAGACTTTTTGATATTTTAACTTTATTAACACCTCAAAAATTGCACAGAGTAAATTGAAATATAATTTTTGAAACATAGAAAAACATGAAAACATTTTTCACTATTTAAAAATGCTAAGATGTTAAAATAATTTACCTAAATTTATAATGCTCAATATTTTGAATAATGTATTTATATGAGTGTTTTTTTATTAACATGAAAACTTATTATTTTCATATTTATTTAACTAACCATAATAAAGTTTTGTTTAATTATTTAAATTAAGTTTAATAATTAAAATATTATATTTCAAAAATAATATTATTAATTTTTTCAATGAATAAATTTTAAAATATCATTTGACATGTCACATTTCAGATTATTCAATATTGAAAGGAATTTTTTTTATTTTTTTTTCACTATGAAGTAAATTTAATACTTCAATTTGAAATATAAGCAGAACTTCAAATTTTGTCCATGCTTACTAAATTAATACAATGAAAAAAAATATCTATTTTCTTCTTGCAAATAGAAATTCAAAACGAGCCAAAGTAACTTAATCAATTGTAACTTGCAAGTCAACTCTGGCTTTCCCTCCATCAAGTTGAACCACTCGAGACATGTCAATGTAAAGACCACAAGAACCCTTACGTTTTCAAAGTCTTCCGATATAGAAAGTGATTGTGCGTTTATTGTGGAAGTGAAATTGGAGAAGGAGGACTAAAATGAGAGAAGAGCCTTTGCGGACTTTAATGGTATTACGGGATTTTGGTCCATACTCTGCAGGGGTGAAAATTTAAACGTGATCTTGTCGAAAGGAGATAGATATTATCAGTTTTTTTAAGGCAGACCCTGAATATTATTATTATGAGTTTTCAGAGGAAGTTTTTAATATAACATTTATAATATTTATTAGTATAATAATAATAATAAATATGGTTCATATATTTTTAATAAGTTTATATTAAATAAATATGCTTCATATATTTTTAATAAGTTTATATTAAATATATCTACAAATCATATTAATAAATGTGGATGAAGAGTTATGATAAGTATTATTGTATAAATGTAATATTAATGATAATATTGATATTGATATTAATATTAATAAATATATAATAATAATATTATTAAAAAAATTATCATAATAAAAATATTATAATTAATAATAATTATTAATTTCCATATTGTTAATTGATTATTATTAAAATCATTTTAGAATAATTATTTTATTACTAATAATAACATTATTATTTTTATGGTTAAAAAATATAATATCATTATTAATTAATTATTAATAATAATAATTAATTCCCCGGATGCGGGTGGCGGAATGGAAAGGACAGGGAGCCACATGCCACGCATGGGCTACCCCGTGTCGGCACCTTGCCCACCTGAAGAAGGCCCGCAGATGATTAATGAAGCCTTGCTGAGTGAAGGCATTTAATGGCAAGAGGGCAGAGTAGATGGATTTGCAGAACGGAGTTAATGTCCGCCTGCATCGAGGAATTGAGGCAGTATTATACAGGCAAGATGGATTGGGCAAGAAATTATTGCCTGAAGAGAGGTGGAAGCTGCGGAAATATAGAGGGCCGTGGCTATGGCAGTTACCATCACCCGGAGGCTCAGATACCTGGTGCGATTGCCACTCAGGTCATTGGTCAAGCAGACGCAGGCAATTGGCTCAAGTGCAACGCAAGTTATGGAAGAGGTTTAACCTGCAACCAAGGGGAGAATTGCAGAAAGAAGATTGGGTGCAAGAGAGAGTTCTGGAAAGCAACTGGTTCAGTTATCCATTCCAAACTCATTCACAAGTTTACAGAAGAAGAATTGGACTCACCATGGTCAAATTCCGAGAGCGACAGCCATGTAGGAGAGGTCCAGCAAGAGGTTCCTCCTCACGCGCCCCTGCAGCAGATGAGCATCATCACTGCTGCTGCTGCTATTGTCACAGGAGAGTCAGGGCCACCCCGCTCCCTATTAGGCAATTCTTGGAAGTGGGGAGTTCCAATGAAGGAAGACTGGAGCTTCCCTCCTTCGGTTCGGTGGTTTTCAACCTGCAAGGCTCTGAGAACTACCCAGGGCTCACTGCTCACATATCAGTCATGTTCACAGCAATTCCGGAAGGCAATGGGGAGGACACCCCTCAGAGCTTGTCGGAGAAGCAACCGGAAGGCAAGGGGAAGGAAATTGACAGAGGAGACAAAGAGGTGGCAGAACAAGGCTCAGCCATGGAGACTCCAGCGTCTGAAGCTGGGAGCAAGGAAGACAAAGACCCGTAAGACACCTTTCCTCCAGTGGGCCCACCCCCTCCAGGCGTCGACGAAGAGTTTTGGAGGAAGATATGGGAGGGACGACCAGAGGGTGATGGCTGGGCGTATATCGTTGAGGACAAAAGCCTTGCTGAAGAGGCAGAGGCCCAGCTCGCGGCTCTCCTTCCTTCGACAACTCAACTCCAGGACTAGCGTGGACGCGGGTATCTATCTCCTGTTATCACTTACTGTTTGCTGGCAGAGGATGCTTACATCCTCGCCATATGTTATCTTGTTCAGTCTCTGGTCTAGTTTTAATTTCAAATGGTCTAAGTTAATAGCTGAGTTTCTGAGTCAGTCCATTTTGGTTGTAAGCCCCTGCGTGGGCAAGAATGCGTTGGGTCTTCATTCTGATGCTCCTCAGGGAGTCTGATCTTTTCTGGAACTGTCTTGAAAAGTTGGTCCGGTGCTGCCCCTGCGAGGGAGCCTATGATGTTTTGGTGAAGCTACCCCTTCAAGGGAGCTTTCTGAATCATGGTCAAAGATCCCAGGGTGCTACTACAGGCCCTGGAAGACATGCTCTACTGTCTGTAATTTTCACTTGTACATATAATATATGAATTAGCTAGTTTTTTGCGGAGGAAAAAAAAAATAATAATAATTAATTAATTCCTTTTATTTTTATTATCATTTATTAAAAATTTTAAATATTTAATAAATAATCATAAACTTCGTAATCAACACAACTATAGGGCATTCTTTCGTCTAAGGAAAGCTCTAATCCACAACGAAATTTTGTAAATCAATGTTGCATCATCTTCACACTGTTGGAATGTTCTATTGATTACTCTCTCTATTTGTCACTTTGTTTTTATTTTGCTTTTCCTCAACCCTTGTCGTGAGGATGGGCTTTAGTGTAGACTTGAAATGCTGAAAATATAAAATGTATATTGTGGAGCATTTTCCGACATCTCAAATTCAATATTAACCCCATAGAAATGTGCAAATTCTAATCAACCCCCTATATGGAAGGGAAATATGGCTTGAGAGTCTTACACTCGAGAAAATGAGGATAAAAATAGAGAGGAGAGCACCTGATATTCGATTTCTCAAACAATGTAGGGATCTTGATCTCACTCCTCCCATTTCCATTATTAATCATATAATTTGTAACCGATACAAATGCAGAGCATTCCTTCGCTTAAGAAAAGCTCTAATCAAAAGTGAAGTTTTTTAAATCAATATGGCATCACCTTCACACTGTCGGTGTATCCCATTGATCACTCTCTCTATTTTTCACTCCATTTTTCTTCTCCTTTTCCTCAGCCTTTGTCCTTACAATGCGTCTTGGTGTAGACTCGAAACTTCGAAAATCTAAAATGTCTACTATGGAGCATTTTCCAACATCTTGAATTCAAGACCAACCCCATAGAAATATGCAAAACCTAATCAAACTACCTGTACAGAAGGGAAATATGGCTTGATATTCGTACACTCGAGAAAATAAGGATAAAAATAGAGAGGAGAGTAGCTGATATTCAATTTTTGAAACAATGCACGGACCTTGATCTCACTCTTCCATTTTCCATCATTAATCATAGACTTCATAAGCAATACAACTGTGGAGCATTCATTTGCCCAAACAAAGATATAATGTGTAGCAATTCTTTTAAAATCAGTATTGCATCATATTGACACTTTTGTTTTGTTCCATTGATCACTCTCTCTATTGATGACTCCATTTTTCTTCTACATTTCATCCATATTTGTCCTGGAAATGGGTCTTGTTGTAGACTCGAAACGTCAACAATCTAACATGTCTATTGTGGAGTATTTTCTGATATCTCAAATTCAGTATCAACCCCACAAAAATATGCAAACTGTAATTAGTTGCCTGTACGAAAGGGAAATCTAGCTTGAGATTTGTACACTTAATAAAATAAGGATAAAAATAGAGAGGAGGCCAGTTGATCATCAATTTTTGAAACAATGTAGGGTTCTTGATCTCACTTCTCCCCTTGTCATCATTATTCATAGACTATGTAACCCATACAACAGCAGAATATTTGTTCAGCTAAGAAAAGCTCTAACTTCAACGAGAATGTTTAAATCGATATTGCATCATCTTCACATTGTTGAATTGTTCCATTGATCTGTCTCCCTTACTAATACTCCATTTTTATTTTTATTTTCCTCAACCTTTCTCTTGACGATGGGTCTTGGTGTAGACTCTAAATATTGACAATCTAAAATTTCTACTGTGGAGCATTTTCCAACATCTCAAATTCAAAATTAACCCCACAAAAATCTCCAAACCCTAATCATCTCCTTGTACAGAATGAAAATCTGGCATGAGATTTGTAGACTCGAGAAAATAAGGATAAAAATAGACAGGAGAGCAACCGATTTTCAATTTCTAAAAAAATGTAGGGATCTTGATCTTACTCCCTTTTCCATCATTAATCATTGACTTTGTAACTGACACAACTATAGAGCATTTGTTCACCTCAGCAAAGCTCTAATCCACAACAAAAAAATTTAAATGAATATTGCATCATCTTCACACTGTCGACATGTTCCATTGATCGCTCTCTCTATTTATCACTTCATTTTTCTTATGTTTTCCTCGACCTTTTTCTTGATGATCGGTCTTGGTGTAGACTCAAAATATCGACAATATAAAATGTGTAATGTGGAGCATTTTCCACCATGTCAAATTCAATATCAACCCGACATAAATTTGCAAACCCTAATTATAAATATTATTTTTTTAATAATTTATATTATTTATTGCTAATTAATTATCTTAAAATAATTAATCCACATTTTCAATTCCTTATTTAATATAGTTAATTAATAATATATTTAATTAATTAAAAATGTTAATTAATTTTTATTAATTAATCATTTTAAAATATTTTTTTTGCTACTAATTAATTATTATTATTATGTCTCTGCTTATTGTACCACCTCTCTCCTTTGTTTGTCCTCGAAAAATGGATTTATCTGTTATCACCCCAAGAAACTCTCCCAGGTTCTATCTCGGAGATGCTCGACAACATTACAAACTCAACAAAAATGTTGAAGATGGATGAATGGAAGGAATGGTGCTTGTCCAAGCCAGATAACCACTTCTAATATGCTTAACTCTAGACATGGTTGAACACAGCCAGGCTACAAGGCCTTAAACCGCAGATTACTCACAGTTTGAGGATTAGGTGAACATGGAGAATACTGACCACACTAGCAGATGCACAAGACCATGTGATGGCTGGCTACAACGAGTAAAGAGGTCTACAAATCTATTTCCTAATGGACAAATAGGATGACAGCTCTTTGGCACTATGTAAAAAGAAACCTGCATAACACATTCAATGATACATACTAGATTTCAACACAGAGGTGGGATGACAGACCCTCTAATGCTAAATATCAAGAGCACATGAACAAATGCATAACAGGCTCAGCCTAGAATAGAATAGAAGTGGAAAGTGAGCAATTAACAACAAAAGAAGCTTGTATTAGATAAAAATGAAGACCAGACGATACAAGTATCAAGGTAGTTTAGTCTCCAGAAGTTGAACTTTACATCAAAACAACAACCATCAACCCCCATCCCATCTTTTTTCAGGGTATATATATAGTTTGTTCACAAAGATATTCTGCTGCTTAATGCGTGGAGGGGTCATAATGGACCACAAACCGCTTTAACTCTCTGATGGAGTCTCTGTTATGATCTTCTTGCTTTGATGAACAAAATTGATCTTCTCGGATGCCTTGCTATCCTTCTCGAGTAGGTGGAGTGTTGACTGAAAGATGCTCCATAACTGATAAATGCATGTAACAGCTTACGGCTTTTCCTTTCCTTCTCGACCATGCTGTCTGTTGAATGCGGTGGTTGAAGATTAACTACACAAAGTACTGGTAGGTGATCGCCTTCGTCCTTCGGCGGCACAAAACAGGCTATGGACACGGAGAGTATGGCGGAGGCATGGTGGAGAAAGATCAACCGTTGAATTGTGTGAATCGATGGCGGAGAGCACTTGATAATGAGTATCGGGAGGTATGTGAGTGGGGTAAACGAGGGCTGTTGGATCTTATATGGGCTGATCCAACGTTGATTGGTAGCAGAAGTTGCACAGAGTTTATCGGGCGAGGAGAACAAGGCTAAGCAGTAAATGGTATTCCCCACACCACTTTTTGAGGACGGTGGTATTCGTACATGGGTGAGCGATGTGAGTAATCGGCTGACATGTTTGCAAATGGGATGTGATCAAAACTATTTTCCCCGCGATTTAATGCATGAGCAGTTCACGGGATCGGGAGGAGCGACTGTCGTCCGATTGTGGCAGAGTTGATTGGACGGAACGGGTTTGATTGTGCATGGGAAAAAGTCAATGATTGCGATTAAGGCGAAGGGTTATATGGGCGTGGGTTCGTGGGTTAAGCGCGTGGGGCTTAAGGAAAAGGGGCTTGTGTGGGGCTTAAGAAGGATGGTTGTATGAGCCTAAGTTTTTGTATAATTTAGAGGCATAGGCCTTAATTTATGTATAACTTAGAGGCGTGGGCCTTAATTTATATCTAATTTACAGGCCTATCACTGTTGTTGTTCAGCACATCAGAGTGTTATGCTTGTAAATTCAAAAAGCGACGTAAGTAGGCCTCCTGAGTGTGTAATGTAACTTTGTGTCTGGGTTCTCTTACTGTAAGGGAGATGGGAAAGTGAGCCTCTAGATGAGAGGTAGTACCACCCAGGGAGAGACACACACAAAAAAAACAAGGTTGTGTCCAACATTGTTGGGATCGGAATCCAACAAGGGTAGTTTTGGGGCTCAAAGCCCATGTTTAAGTCAACTTTTTGTAATATTATTGTAAAGATTGTGCATTTTGTGGTTGCAGAGCATGAATGTATTATGTGTCACAAAGGGTAGTCCACCCTTAGTTTTGTAAAGTAAAGTTTGTTGTAAGAGATCTACCCATGGTCCGCCGACCATGGGATTGTATAAGAAGTGCTAAGCTCTAAGTAGTTAGAGATAGAGACGGATCGATAGAACATGTAAGTGAGTCATATATTTAGAGCAAGAAGTCTAAGTCTTGGGTTGTAGCGTAGGTAGAGGCTCTATAGCTAAGTGCACAGAGGCCTGGGGTAGAAGTCTGCAACTGAGTGTGCGGACCACTGCAGCTGTGTGCGTAGGGTGAACAAAGTGTGTAATACTTGAAAGATATTAATAAAAGGAGTTATTCTACAATTTCTTTGTATTTTTTCTGTTGATGGGTTTGGATATTTTTGTGTATGAAGTTCCTTTACTAAGCTTATATGGTGTGCGAATGAATGCAGTTACATTGAATAATTGAACGCAATCATGAATATCTGCTTACGCGGTGATAACTTAAAGTATTTGACAAGATAAGCAAAACACTTAGCATAATTGAGGAATCTGCGGGACACACTGCCATAGCAGCGTGAAAGTACCTTAGCCCCAGGTTAGGGCTGCGAGACGGTTGATTGTATAATTTCACGAAGGTATTGAAGGCCAAAATAAAGGGTTTGTCTTATAAGTCCTAAAGCGAGATCACCTGCACAAAGGCAAGGATAGAAGAGATCAATCGACATCAGAACCATCTCAAGGGTGTAGAAACTTGGTTCCAGCATCCCCCCATACTGCTTCGGGTGAAACTTCAGTCCGCACTCCATGAACTGATTCCGAAAGGGCTAGTAGTGTAGGGATTTGTTTGGCTAACTAATGTTGAACCTCGGTCAAGCCCCCTCAAGCCAACAAATGGTTTCGTTGTAGGGATGAGAATCTGCATAAGAGATGTGTGATGTTGTATCACTAGAATCCAACTAAGAAGGAGATTTGAGACTGGTTGGATAGAAAAATCCATGAATTCACGGCATAGGAGAGCAGAAACCTGTGATTGAAAAACGAACAGTGGTTGGACCAGTACCTGTAGACAAATATCCACAAGAAATTTTTCTGCTCTTTCCCTACTGAGCTATACGTGTGGATCGCGAAGCTAGTAAATAGCCAAGGAAGGTGGAAACTTGATGGTCCTATTGTGTGGACCCCAGAGCTAGTGCGAAGGTTGGAAGCATCAGAGGATAAGATCATCCGCATTGTTGATTATTGGATCGATCGCATCATAGGAGGATTTGTGACTCAATTCGTGGTCGACACCTCACTCAGCTACAGCGAGGTGGAGTGACACTTTTTCGAAGGACCACGAGATCAATACGTAAAATCTTTGAATACTTGGATTAAAATGTTGTTGTGCGAAAAATAGGTTATGTAGCTACCTTGATGTTTGGGACTATGCGAAGCAAAAATTTTTATAGAAATGAAGGAAATAAGGGTCCAGAGTATAGCCCCTTGAACTCACCTCCGCAAAGGGATGAAGAAGGGATAGCGAAGGTTTCTCTGTGAAGCACTATTCATTTAATAAGACAATGATTCCCAAGGATACCACCTCCACCAAAACCACTTTTGACTTCACTACCATCACCTCCAACTTCACCCGTACCACCTCCACCTCCACCGTGGTTCAGTATGGAAAATGTAGTGAAGGTTCCTCTGTTCAAAGGCTTGGGAAATGAGGACCTGGACCAATTCTGGTTCGTTGTGAGGGGTGTATGGGAAGCTCAAGGTCTTACATATGATCACATAAAGAAGGCAACACTAGTTAGTGATCTGCAAGATCGCACGCTAACCTAGTATATTAAGTACTCTAACGATAACCCGAATGATGGAGTAGCAGACATCCATGCAACACTAAATAGGTAATTTAGTAGGCCTACATCTGAGGTGGAGTCGATTGTATGATTCAAATAGATTGCGATGCGACTAGGGGAGACACCTTGGGAACTAGATCAGAGGTTGAAATGTACAATCTGCAAAGCCAACATGAATTTAACAGATGGACAACATTGCGAGTGGTTTGTGGCTTTGCTACTACCACACTTAAGGAATGTGCTATCGCAACAAAAGATAACAACTCAGCTATAGGCCTTGGATATTTCCATGAGATTACATGAGACTATGATGCAAGATCATAATCTAGGAGTTCAGTAGATCCATGCACAGCTAAAGAATCTACACCTTGAGATGCAAAGTCTGAAGCATGACAAGATGGTTTGACCAGAGGTATGCAAGGAGCTATGGTACTTGAAATGCAAGAGTTAGGGTCATGAAAAAGACCATTACCCGGTCTTTGAAAATTACATTGCAAGAGGAGGACCGATGCCTTTAAGGCCAGAAGCTCAAACAGGACCTAGCATGGGGCCTTCATTATGGTGCAGTATCTGTTAGGTAGCTAGAAAACATGCCATGGACAATTGTCACCTGCTACAAAAGTATGTGCAAGCACTGCAATAGCTATTCTGCAACTTTTGTAGGTCGGTAGGACATGATGAGTGTACTTGCAGGAGCTATGAATTATTGATGGATATAACTCCTACCTATAGGGTTCAGGCCGAAACGTGGCCCCTCAACCAGAATGCGGGGATGACACAGATGAGATTTTAGGGGAGCGGATGAGGCCAAGGTGGAGGAGGACCTAGTAGTCATCAAGGACAGTTGGTTTGCTACAATTGCAGAGGACTAGGACACTATGCCTGCGATTTCATTAATCCAACATGTTCGTCGTGCAAGTATTGCACGTTGTTTGATCATGAAATGGAAGATTATCCTACGTTGTTAGCTAGGATATGTGAAAAAGGGGTGCTACCAACCCCGCCGACTAAGAACCTACAGATGATGAGATCTGAACTGTGCGAGGAAGATTTAAACATAAATATAATCCTCAAAAGTGGAATCGTGATAGGGGATGACAAGGGGAAGCAGGTAGAAGATAGTACATGGGTTCACAAAGCCCCCAAAAAAGAGGTTGAGTTTGACTTAGAGAGTGCTCGTGAAGCTTTCATGGAAGCTAAGAAAAGCTTCGTTGAGGCCTCCACCTCAAGAAACCTGTATCAAGTTACTACACGATGGTAAGGTTGTGAAAGGGTTATAAGAACTCATCAATAGATGCACTGGAACTACGCCACATGAGCCACACATAGTACAAAATATTGGCAAGCATAAAACAAGGACGGGACGGGAGATGAGAATGACCGCACAAATAGGAGAGTATGAAATGGATTAGGTCATTTTGGACCTAGGGTCAGATGCGAATGTCCTACCAAATTAGACTTGGAAACGAATGGGAGACCTGCACTACATGGTCTCTGATTCAGCTAAGGGTGGCGAGTCAACAGAAAATTATCCCCATGGGGTGGCTTCACAGGATGGCTGTGGACATTGAGGGAGTGAGCGCACTGGCATATTTTGAAGTAATAGAGATAGTGGGTGACAGAAATCCCTACCCTACACTCCCGGGAATTTATTTGGCTACTGATATGAACGGGGTAATCAATCTAAAGAAGCAAAAGATAATCTTTGAGAAGAAATCACTGCACGTGATAATACCCCTAGATCTTGTTGAAGGAATGCGCTATACGCAACTAGTCCATCATTATGAGAGTGATGATGATATTAACTGCATCTATAAGATAACAACATGAGAGCAAGACTGGGTGAGTCCCATCACGGATGGACGGATTACATGGGATTGTGAGAGTTCCTGCACTTCGGACTCCGACGAAGAAATAGAATGCTGGCAGGATCGGTTGCACAAAGTAACTACACTAAATTGCAACACGATGACCCAGTCACTGTGTTGTGTGTCATTAGAGGTAAGAAATTTTCCTATTTATGATGGTCTAAATGAGTTAGATATCCTTTTGGATGGATTTGAAAGGGAGGTACCAGAAAAGCATCTCTTCCAGGCCATGGACTGGGCACTGCACGCTACGCCCGCAAGATGGTGGGGTACACACAAGGGAAGATTTGATGATTGGTGCAAATGTAGGAGGATGATGAGAACACGATTTTGGAAGCCTAAGATATGAATGACAAACAAGTACGATGAGCAGAATGATCCGTGCACGCATCTGGAAAAATGAACGCAAGCTTATGGAGAAAAGCCCTAACTTGAGTGGATGCACCTGTTCTGTCATACCCTAGATGTTATCCCAATGAATTGGTATATAGAAAAAGAGCTTCACCATGGGACAGGTGACTGGGATATCCTACGCGAAGGATTCATGATGAAATTCATTTTTTGAGGATGGGTTTGACAGTATTGATGAAGCACTACAAGAGGTGAAAGCAGCCATATTTTGGGTATTGCAGGATCTTTTAGACATAATTCAGTCTGGATGGGCTACTCGGCTGAGTCACACACTCGAATGTTATAATGTAATTGTTGAAGATGATGGTGAGGATATGTGGAAGATTAACATTCAAGAAATAGAAGGCCACCAGGAGGTTCAAGGACTGCAGATTGAGAACGTTGATATAACTGCGTCGTTGAAAACAAAACAACTGAACATTTGTACGAAGGAAGAACCCAAATTCATGAATATTAGAGACTACTGGGACTATGCGATGGTGGATAAGGTCACTAAATTGCTCCACGAATACCAAGACTTATTCCCTAACAATTTTACGGATTTGAAAGGAATAAAAAGAGATATAGGAGTGATGAATATCACGTTAAAGCCTGACGTGAAGCCAGTTAAGTAGAGCCCTTACCGCCTCAATCTAAAATACAAGGAAAAGGTCCACTTAGAGCTAGATAATATGCTACTGGCAGGCATCATTGAGCCTATCGAAGAATCTGTTCGGGTAAGCCCAATGGTGGTGCAAGAGAAGAAGCAGAAGGATGAGATAAGGATCTGCGTGGAACTTAGAAACTGAATGATGCTTGTGTGCATGATCCTTTCCCAACTCCGTTTATGGATCAAGTGTTGGACAATGTATGTGGCCAAGAAGCATATTCCTTCACTGATGGGTTCTCTGGGTACCACTAAATCAAAATTGTGCCGAAGGATAGGAGCAAGACATCCTTCATGACTAAGTGGAGTTGTTTTCAATACATCATAATCCCATTTGGATTAAAGAATGCGCCTACAATCTTTTCCCGTGTGGTTGTTGCGGCATTCAAGGAATTTATTCATAAGTTCCTGGAGGTATATTTTGATGACTGGACTATATTTGGGCTGCTTAAGTGCCACGTAGCAAGCTTGCTCCTGATGCCATTACTTGCTCCTGATGCTGGATACCTAGTCACTCTTTAGTCATTAAAACACAACAGCCAGTTCATCTCCCAAACATTCCAACGATCTTTGATTATAGAGACTCTCAAAAAATACAGTGCAAGTCTAGAGAGGAAGTTATCGACCAACCAACCCTTTACATAAATACAGAGGGTTGTTTAAATAGAAAATATTTACAAACATCCCTTGAACAGGTGCCAAAGGAGAAAATATCTCGAAATATCTATCAAAACAGAGCCAAAAGAGATCTGTGCAATAACTGCTTTGAATGCTAAGTTGTGCTGGAAATAAATGCAATAAAATATCTAAAACAGCTGCACATGAGGGAGCAGCCTCATCAAAATGGCTCTTTAGGGCTGCACAAGGTCCTGCAGCTTCAAAAATGGACTGAAAGAGTGCCTTGAGCCATGCGCTGTCCTTTGTGTGATAACTACACAATTAAGGAAGCAGCGCTGCTCCAAAAATATGACTGGGAACAATGTCTCTGCAATAACTCTGCCTTGAAAGCCTTCATCTATGCCTTTAGGTGGCTTTAAGGCAACAAAAGAAGTGTTGGTGAGCCTTAATGGCTGAATGATGCTTTTTTGACTTTGCTGGGCTTGCTTTGCTTTCATCTGCTTTGAAAAACTGGACTGATACTCTTTGCCGCATCCTGATACACTTTGGCACTGAATCTGGGCCTTCTCTCACCACTGATACTTTTTAAACTGTCCCATCGCCCCCTTCTGCGTTTTAATGCAAAAATAACTACTGCTAATGTCCTCCGTGGCCATTGGAATGCTATCGACGCTCTGGCCGATCAAAACTAGCTTTAAACTTTAAAAAATGGTGCAAACAGGAGGAAAAAGTGTTGCCGACTGTGTCGAGGCCGAAACTGGCTATCTGAAGCAAAACTAGGCCTTGGAGCGATCTCAGAAAGCTTAGGGATGCACGAATTCCCTTATCGGGAGTCGGGCGCGGGCATATATGTGAAAATATGAACAAATGCTGCCTTTTCTTTTACACAGAAAAAGACCAATTTCTATGTAAAATTCGTGAAAAACATAGGCGGGAGCGGCACTGTAGCGGAGATTAAATCCTGGCCGTGGGATCGCGCGAAGGCAGATCCAACGGCTGGCACTAACTTGCATCGGGGAGGACCATTGGCCCCAACACATAAAACCTCCGAAATGCCGCGGACCCGAAATGCTTATATGCCCTTTCTTTATGGAGATCGGGTCCGGCCCATCGACGATTTCATATCGGCGGTTTTTAAAAAAATCAATATGTGGACCCGAAATCCTTTAAAACTGCCCTTCAATATTTTTCGGCTCCGGGATATAGGAGCACACAGTGCGGACATTTTTGGACCCGATATGCCTTTATGCTACGCTTTCTTACTTTTTGGCTACGCTGGTCGGAGCCATATAGGAGTGATGCGATTAAATATGGGTCGTTGATCTCTGGGCCTGAATGGGTGGCTGAGATTAACTCGGTAATTCGCTATCAGCGGGGTCATGGGTTTGCCAGATAAAAACCCTGAAACCCATCGCACCCGATAAGTTATACAGGCCCTCTTTATTTTATTTCGGGTCCGACCCATCGGCGGGACCCAAATCGGCGGTTTTAACAATGGAATGGGTCCGCAGACACGAAAACCCTTAACACTGCATTTGATAACTCATCGGTTCTACCAAATCGAAGCAGTATATGGGGCGATGCGAAGTGGGGGACCATGCGACAAGATCTGGGCCGTCAGATCTGGGGCCCAAAAATGGATGGCTGTGATTATATCGAGACTTCGGCAATCCTCGCGGGGTAGAGGGTTGACATATATGTGATCACTGAACTGCGTGGACCCGATATACTATTACCGGTCCAGCTTATATGTTTCGGGTCTGGCCCATCAGCGCTATGCCCCATGCCTGTAGACTTAGCCATTTTCGCTTATATATGCCACTACCCCCTCCCGATAGCGATATCGCATTGGAGGGGGATCAAACAGATCTTTATCTCATCGGAGCAAGCTTTTTATGAAAAGGCAAGGCAAATGCATTCGGAGGGGTTATATATGATGTTTTAAACTTATGATTGCCCCCTCCCGATAGCGATATTGCATCGGAGGGGGTCCAAATGAAACTTTATTATATCAGACCCATGTTTTTATGAACTACCAAGCCTTTTGGGAAATCGGAAGGGTTCCTTTATAGTTTGGCATGGATTCTAATGCATCGGAAGGGGTCTGGTAGCCAAAAAAGGGAGGATTTTATCCTTTTTTGAAGTTTTTTCATGGTTTTTGGATGGTTTTTGTATTCTTATGCCTTGGAAGGAGTCCGAAGGCACTTAGGGGGAAAGTGATGTGATTTTGAGAGGGGTTTAGTGGCCAAAGAGGGTTTCATGCCTTATAAAGGCAAACCAAGGCCAAAGAGATGATTTTTATACATATGAAGTGAAACTATGCAAAGGAATGAGTCCTTATGCATTTGGAAGATGGTCAGAGGGGTCAGTGAGGGTTCTTCCTGAGTTTAAGATAAACTTAGCAATTCCCAAGGATGTATATGGTTAGTTTTCAACCAAGGGGAGGGGATAAGTATATAGGGGAGTTATAGAGATAGTTTTAGTAGGGGAAGGGAAAAGAGATAGGGAGTTACATAATAAAGTTAGTAGTTAATATGATAATGATGAGAAAAAGCGCTAAGAATGATGTCTTAGGCTATCAATGGGGGAAAATGACTAATAGAAGAAGTGTGAACATTCCTTCAGTGAAGCAGATCTCCATCAAGGCAAATGATAGGGAGAATGATAAATCCAAGAGGTATCAAGCAGATCTTGACCTCTTTAGGGGAAGTTAGTGAGTGATTTGGGGAAAGAGGAAGAAGGGGAATTTAGACATGCATTTCTTGAAGTCCTCCAATTGAAAACTGCCTCAAAGCTACCTACCCGGCCTATTCACCTAGCATTTTCTCTTCTTTTTGGTTTGGGTGCACTTGAACTAGCATACCCAGCTTTTTGTTCTTTTCTTCTTGCTGTCCTCCTATCTACAACTACACTTATTGCATCCAGGGGCTCAAATTAAGATGTTGAGCACCCTTGTTTCTCTACCTATCTACAAATCTGCCAAGATTATGCTGTTTGGACAGATGTTTATTCTCTATATTCTAAAACAGGAAATTGAAACCTAGGAAAGCCAAGATTAAGCTGTTTGGACCTCCCTTAGCTGAAAAGTCATCAAAAATGGATCAACCCATTAAAAATGGAACACAGCAGTGGCATTTAGACTAGCACACTCTCATGGATACTTCTCTAGCCATCTGTAGCAAATATGGAGCATTGCAGCAAGAAAAGTATGACATATTTGGCATGTAAAAATGTCGATCATGAAAGATGATTAACCTGCTGCAGCAGGAGGCTAACAGTGGCTCCACTTGGGGATGGCTTTTCCTTGTGACAAGCCAAGAACAGTAGGTCAGAATGCCTTGATCTTCTGTAGTTGTTGTTATTTGAAAGTTTCTTCTATGCTAACTGCTGAATGACTAGAACTTTAACATCTGAATGCAACACTCCTCCTTATCTGAAACACTATGAAAAATAAAGCATCGCCTGCTTTCTTTTGCGTGCTTGATATTGCATACGCTTTTGCTTGAGCTCTGCCTTGTGAAATAAACACAAAAAGGGAATAAAATTGGAGCTCTTCTTTTCTTGTCTTTGAAAGGGTGCTGAAGTAACTAAAAATCCTCCTTTCTTTCTGATACTGTTGACTTGAGACTACAAGCTGCAAACAGCTTCTCTTTAACATAAATCACTGTGATATGACAGCGCTGCTCTTGCTGTTTTACTGAGATTACTGTCGAGACAGAGATTTAAAAATAGAGGACTTGCATTGGTTGTGTCTTCACAAACTTTGTTGTTGCTGCTCTAACAATCGGACTGTTTATAAAAATAAAGAAAAAAGTGCTGATATATACAAATATCAATGTACAAAGAGATATATACAAAGCTGCGTTATGTTCAACAAAAGGGATCATGATAATGCTTCAGCATACGGCGATTTACAAGGCCTTCTTCAGCAGTGCTACCCTCTACAGATTTGAGGAAATATGTGTTATTTCCCTGAACAATAGAAATAACAAATGGCCCTCTCCAAAGGAAATCGAATTTTGCATGTTTTCCCTTGTCTTCTCTTCGTGAGTCCCACCTTAGAACTTTGTTGCCAACACAGAAATTCTCAGCCTTAGTTCTCTTATCAAACATCATTTTGAGTTTTTCTTGCATAATTTGAGCTCTGTCATAGACCTGCTCTCTTGTCTGCTGCAAATGGATTGTTTGGTTTATCCTCCTTTGTATATCATTTGGCTCAGCTTGAATCTCTTGTAGCAGCTTGATTATAGGAATGCCCAGTGATGAAGGAAATCTGGCCTCCATGCCATATACTAGCTCATAAGGGCTCATCCCAATGGATTTCTTGGTTGATAATCTGTCTGCCCATAGGGCATTTGTGATATTTCTATGCCAGTTCTTCTTGCTTTCTTCCAAGGTCTTCTTAATGATACTGATCAGGCTCTTATTAGATGACTCGGCTAAGCCATTACCTTGAGGGTAATAGGCTATTGAATGGCCTAAAGTGATATGGAATTTATGGCAAAAATTGATCATCTTTTTGGATTTGAAAGCAGCAGCCTTGTCAATGATGATCTTCTCAGGGCAGCCAAATCTAGACAGGATATTACACTCAAGGAATTGGATAATGGTGGTGTCATTGGCCTGCCTGCATGGAATGGCTTCAATCCACTTGGTGAAATAGTCGGTGGCAGCTAGAATCCACTTATGCTGGCTTGAGGAAGAGGGATGGATTTCTCCAATGAAGTCAAGACCCCATTGTTGAAAAGGCTTTTCGGTTGAGATGGGCTTAAGAGGCAAGGGCAACATCTTTCTTTTGCCCTCAAATATTTGGAATTTGTGACATGAAGTAGCAAACTTCTTTACATCTGCAAACAAAGAGGGCCAACAGAAACCAGCCCTTAAAATTTTATCAGTAGTGGAATTCCAATATAGATGTCCTCCACAGTCCCCTGCATGGAATTCTTTCATGACATTATTAGTTTCATTCATGGTCAAACAATTAAGCAATATGCCTTCATGATTCTTCCAAAATAAAGCACCATCTAAGACACAAAATTTGAAAGCCTTCATTCTTAAAAATCTCTTCTTGGTCCTGGAAAATCCTGGGGGAGCAAACAGGTTTAACAATACAAAGCATATATCAGCATACCATGGGGATTGCAGAAAGGTGTCACTGATCTGTGGAGTCGCCAGCTCCTGTTCATTGTCCAGTTGGTTGATGTCTAAGGCTTGGAAGTTTGTTTCGGACATCAGTTTGGCTAAACCTTGTCCCTTTATTAGCTTGGTTGGTTTTATTTCTATGTCATACTCAAGAATGTTAGCAATCCACTTGCCTCTTTTGCCTTCTAACCCTTCTTGAGTTAATATGTCTTTTACAACAGCATTTGGGACATAGGCAATCACGTGTGAATATAAAATGTAAATTCTGAAGTCTTTGATTTCTTTAACAAGGGCATAGGCCTGCTTCTCCATGATTTGGTACTTTAGGGGTGCATCTCTTAAGGCTCGGCTGAAAAAAGCAATTGGCTTTTCATTTCCTTGGTCATCCTTTTGCAATAGGACAACAACTATGGTATTGTCAGATGCAAATGAAAATATGATAAAGTCCCTATCAAATTGAGGACTTGTGAGGACTGGGGCTCGAGTTAAGGCAACTTTGATACTCTCAAATGCTTGCTTGGTTTCAAGAGACCATTTTACCTTGGCATCCTTCTTTAATATGTTGCTCAACAGTCTTATCAGCTCGGCTAGATTTGGGATAAATCTCCTTAGGAAATTGATCTTTCCTAGGAATGCTTGCAACTCTTTTATGTTTCTTGGATATGGGATTTGAAATATGGCTTGGATCCTTTCCGGATCAATTCTAATCCCGTCTTTTGAAATGATATGTCCAAGTAATTTGCCTTCTTGAAGGCCAAATAACGACTTCTTGGGGTTCAAGGAAATGCCATATTTCCTACATGTCAGGAACATTTGTCTCAAATGTCTTAGGTGCTCTTGATCAGATTTAGAGAAAGGGGTAAGATCATTAAGATAGACAACCAAGAAATCATGGATTTCCTTGGCAAATACAATGTCCATGGCCCTTTGAAAGGTGGCACCTGCGTTCTTTAGGCCAAAAGGAATTTTCACATATTTAAATGTTCCCCACGGTGTTGTAAAGGCTGTCTTGTCTTGATCATCTGGGTGAACCAGTATCTAATTAAAACCTGAAAAGCCATCTAGCAAAGAGATTCTAGATGACCCTACTACTCTTTGTAGGATGTGGTCCATTTTGGGCAATGGGTAGCGGTCTTTAAGGGAGACTTGGTTTAAGTTTCTCAAATCTACACAAAGCCTAATCTCACCTATTTTCTTTCTTGTGGGAACAAGATTGGATACCCATTCAGAAAATCTAATGGGTGCTATGTTACCTGCTTCAAACATTATTTTCACTTCTTTCTCAATTAAAGGGAGAAGCACAGGATTGATTCTCCTCAGTTTCTGTTTGAAGGGCTTTTGATTTGGCTTTAAGGGAATGGTATGTTGAATAATTGAGGTGTCATAGGAATTCAAGTCCTCATAACACCAAGCAAATACATCTTGGAATTCTTTGAAAAAATCAACATATTTGGGCTTTTGATCGGGTGGCAAAGATTGAGATAGTTTGATTTTTTTGGCCTTTCTACTGTCCCAATGTTATATTCCTCTATGGCAATGTTTATAGGCTGTATTTTTGGCTTTTTGGGCACATCATTTGCATCAAACATGTCTTCTAGTGGAGTGAGGCCAACCAGGAGAAAATTGTCCTTTAGATCAATGATTTCGGCCTCTGTTTTGGCTATTTCCTCCAAATGCATCTGTTTCAGCTCTTCTATGTTTTCTTCATCAAAGATGGTTGGCTGTAGAAATTTTCTAGCTGTTTCAGCTGTTACAGTTTGCTGGATTTGGTTTATTGCTTGCAGTGGATCATCCATAGCATCCATATCAATGTTTAGGCCTGAAAACTCATGCTGTAAGGTAAGAAAATTGTTGATTTGAGCATCATTCTCAAACACTTGCCAATCTTTAACATCTTTAGGGACAGCAGGCCTGTGTTTTATCTCAGCAGTAATGTGGTGATTGGGCTCAAAAGGAAGCTTGCAAGTTCTAGCAAAAGTAGCTAGGCTGTGAGCATGCATGTTATTACTTCTAGAAATCTTAGCAAGTTTGGATTCAGTGAAGGTATCAAGTATTGCAGTGGCAGTAGTCCTATAAGCTCTTAGCCTTCTATCATTTGTAACAAAGTTGCCTTTCATTTGTTGGATTACTAGGTCTGAGTCACCTAGAATGGAAACTTTGGCAGCTCCTAAAGCTTTGAGCAGCTTAAGGCCTAAAAGGAGAGCTTCATACTCTGCCATGTTGTTGGTGCATTTGAAATTTAGTCTATAAGCATGACCCTCTGCATGGTAGTTATGTGTACTGTGAATCCATATTCCTGCCCATGCTCCTAACTTGTTAATAGAGCCATCAAACTCTAAATACCATGTGATTTCTTGCTTGTGGTTAGTATTAAGAGTTTCAGTCATTTTAGGATTGGGCAGACCAGAGTCTTGTGTTTTGGGAGGTTTTTCTTGTGTACTGGTTGCATTGGCTGTTGTGACAGTCTCATGGGTATGTGCAACCGATTATTCATTGATGTGTGCTTATTGTACTAAAGCCATAGGCTTATCATCAGTTGGAGGACTTGTTTCATCATTAAACAAAATAAAAGAATCCATATTAGAATGGATTGAATAGATAGGGAACTTCTGGGGCTTTTCCTCACTACTTACCACATACTTCATCAGTGTTTCTCTATACAGCCTCTTTGGTTGCCCAAATACTGAAATAGTGGTATAGGAGAGGTCTAATTGGAGAGATCATTGGAGTTTTGCCCCCCAAGATCTTGACAACAACATGCCATACTTTGGTGGTATGTCAGCAACCACCACATCCATTAGGATTGTCTTGTTGGGAAATTGGACTAAGGAGACACATAAGTCTTTGATTGTGCCTAAACACTTGACCTGACTTGAGTCAAAGGAGAGTAGATCTTTGTAGGGTCTTGTTACATCAAGGTTTAGCTTCTCCATTACATCTTTGGGCATAAGGTTGTGTGAGGCACCTGAGTCAAACATTGCATTATGTAAAACTTTATCATGTATGTGCAGACTGACATAAAAGGGTAGAAAAACTCCATGTGCTGATTTTCCATCAACTTCTGGACCAAAAAGCAACTCAGGTGTATCATCTAAAACATTCACATCATCCCTATTCTCTGGCATTTGCAGTGATCTTTGGATTTGTTGCCTATACACACCATGCTTTTCAAGTTCAGATAAGGGGATGGAAATCTTATGTTTGCTTATTTATGCTTCTAAGTTGAATGGTTTCTCCAATGGAGTCTTTGTGTTGGCAATAGCAGATTTCCCCTTTTCAAGTGTATTTTTTGCATGTTCCTCTTGATTATCAGTGTTATGGTGAGTGATACCTTGCGGTATTTCTATTTTGGGAAGGCTTTTAGGAGTGCTGTTCAAGTTCTCTTTCAAGGGAGAAGGTGGCAGAGGCTGATCAACAGAAAGCTGTATGTCTATTATGTCCTCTACAGTCACTTGGTGTGGGTTTGGGACAGTTATATCAGTTGTTTCTGTTATAATAGCCTTGCCTCTAATCTAGTTGGGCTGTTTGCCCTCCTTTGGTTTAACTTTTTCGGGCACATATATGGTTCTTGTCCTCAGCTTATACTATTTGTGGACTTCATAAATAGCTGAATCATAACCTTGTTTAAAGTCAAAAAACTCACCAGAGTTAGTCTGAAATTGACTTATCTCATGGTCATCTTGGTCTTCTTGAGTTAGGAAAATTTTTTGCTCACCCTTCAAATCCACCAAGTTCATGTGAGTGTCCTCTATGGCATCCCTAGATGTGGATGCTTCTGTATAATTTTCTTGGAAAGGAGGCCTTATATCACGGTCTGGGCTAGATCTACCAGAGTTTGAGTTCTGAGTGTTCCTGAAATTTGGGTTCCTTATGGTATTGGGCTGTTGTCCTTCCCATGATGATTTCCTCTCAACACTCTCTACTCTGTCTCCCAGCCTGTGCATGCCATTGATAATAGCATCTAGCTTTTGATCCAAGGCTGAGGGCTCTTCCTTGAAGGTGGTTCTTCTCTCAGTTCTAGCTCTGTTCCTTTTGGCAATTAAATTTGCCTCCACAGTGACAACCACATTTTGCATGTCTGCAAGGCTATTAGGGGCTCTTTCTTTTAATTGGTAGGCCATATCCGGGTCGAATCCATTAGGGAATTTATATAAGGCAAGGTCAGGTGGGGGCCTTAAGTTTTGTGGGATACCATTATAAACGCTATTGAACCTTGCACAATAGTCCAAGACTGTTTCTTGTGGACCTCTTTTGATTGTATCATATTCAACTAGTATGTGCAAAGGGTCTTTATTTTTCTCCCATCTGTTGATAAATGACTGGTATAAGGCTTTTGGGTCTGCTATGGAATTGGCTGGAAGTGCTCTAAACCAAGTCCTGACATCACCTGACAAGCTTTGGACAAAAATCTTCATTCTCACACCATCATCGTCAATCTCATAGCTTTCAAAGTAATCCTGCATTTTCTTTGTATGCTGAAGGGCTGTGCAGGCACTTGTGCCATCAAAATATGTGATTTTAGTTTGGTAATCCTGAGGCATAGCTCCAGGATTAGCAGGTAATTGCAAAGGTGCATATCTGTTAGCCATATTCACAGGGATAAGAGGGACAATAGGAACAACTGGGATAATAGGAGTAGTAATGGTAGTATGTGCAGTGAATGGAGGTGTGGAAGGAGTGCTTTGAGAGGTGGATGAAGAACAAGGGGAACTAGGGGTTGAACGAAATAAAACTTTGACAGGGGTTGGGCCACAGCGTGGGTGAACTGCTTCAAGACTATTATCAGCAAAATCCTCTCTTCACTCTAGCTTCCTGAGGTTCCTTGGGATTATATTGGGATTTTCAAAAGCTGCTGGGGGATTTGGGTCTGGATTTGACCTTGTATAACGTGAATTCTTTTTGGGAGCCAGCTTCTAGCTTATTTTTTGGGGATTTTTCTAAGAATATAAGGGTTTGAAAGAAACTTTCGAAGGTCTGGTTCCTTCCCAGTGGAGCTTTCCAACTTGATTTGTGAAATTAACTGAGGATGGTCCCTAGTGGAGTCACCATTATGTTATCACTCAGGTTGTCCTTAAAGCTCCTTAAAGGATACGACCGAGGTAACCACAAACCAATCTTTGGACTGTAGGTCCTAGCCTACCTGCAATTAGAGAGGGCTCTCTCTTTATAATTTAGCTTTGTTGAAGATGATATTAGGCTAGCTAATGAGTTCAAGGGGGTTTTGTTTATGTTTGGTGGGATGGGGGATTCTTTCAAACAGAGTTGGGATGCATAGTGTGAGAAGTTCAAACCATTGGGCATGGAGTCATGGATTAGGCTTGCTGTTGCGTTTTCTTGGTCACAAGAGGAATACAGAGCAGGATAGCTACACATAAAACAATATCAAGCTGGAATAAGGATGGAATGAAGGTCAGTGAATGAAAGGCAACTAAGTAGCTCTCATTATGCTAACAGAGGGAAGGTGAATGAACATTTATATAGGAGCAATTAGGGATTCCTAAACAACATTCATATGTGAAGGAACTAGTATAAATATGAGCCAATCAATATTCATATTCAGGACTAATTCAGAGGAAAACATAGATAAATCACAGAAATTGAGAACATAATACAACTAAGTGAGCTCTAAACTATTCTTTCTTTCTGCTATTTAGATAGTGAAACAATGATGGCATAAAACATATAAACTGTAAACAAAGATAAGAAACACTTATTGGGTTATGTAGAAGCGTTAGGATTCCATAGTCACTCTTTAGTCATAAAACACAACAGCCAGTTCATCTCCCAAACATTCCAGCGATCTTTGATTATAGAGACTCTCAGAAAATACAGTGCAAGTCTAGAGAGGAAGTTATCGACCAACCAACCCTTTACATAAATACAGAGGGTTGGTTAAATAGAAAATATTTACAAACATCCCTTGAACAGGTTCCAAAGGAGAGAATATCTCAAAATATCTATCAAAACAGAGCCAAAAGAGATCTGTGCAATAACTGCTTCGAATGCTAAGTTGTGCTAGAAATAAATGCAATAAAATATCTAAAACAGCTGCACATGAGGGAGCAGACTCATCAAAATGGCTCTTTAGGGCTGCACAGGGTCCTGTAGCTTCAAAAATGGACTGAAAGAGTGCCTTGAGCCACGCGCTGTCCTCTGTGTGATAACTGCGCAATTAAGGAAGTAGCGTTGCTCCAAAAATATGACTGGGAACAATGTCTCTGCAATAACTCTGCCTTGAAAGCCTTCATCTATGCCTTCAGGTGGCTTTAAGGCAACAAAAGTAGTGTTGGTGAGCCTTAATGGCTGAATGATGCTTTGTTGACTTTGCTGGGCTTGCTTTGCTTTCATCTGCTTTGAAAAACTGGACTGATAGTCTTTGCCGCATCCTGATACACTTTCGCACTGAATTTGGGCCTTTTCTCACCGCTGATAACTTTTTAAAATGTCCCATCGCCCCCTTCTGCCTTTTAATGCAAAAATAACTGCTGCTAATGTCCTCCGTGGCCATTGGAATGCTATCGGCGCTCTGGTCGATCAAAACTAGCTTTAAACTTTAAAAAATGGTGCAAACAGGAGGAAAAAGTGTTGTCGACTGTGTCGAGGCCGAAACTAGCTATCTGAAGCAAAACTGGGCCTTGGAGCGATCTCAGAAAGCTTAGGGATGCATGAATTCCCTTATCGCGAGCCGGGCGTGGGCATATATGTGAAAATATGAACAAATGCCGCCTTTTCTTTTACACAGAAAAAGACCAATTTCTATGTAAAATTCGTGAAAAACATAGGCGGGAGCGGCACTGTAGCGGAGATTAAATCCTGGCCGTGGGATCGCGCGAAGGCAGATCCAACGGCTGGCGCTAACTCGCATCGAGGTGGACCATTGGCCCCAGCACATAAAATCTCCGAAATGCCACAGACCCGAAATGCTTATATGCCCTTTCTTTATGGAGATCGGGTTCGGCGCATCGGTGATTTCATATCGGTGGTTTTTAACAAAATCAATATGCGGACCCGAAATCCTTTAATACTGCCCTTTAATATTTTTCGGCTCTGGGATATAGGAGCACACAGTGCGGACCCTTTCGGACCCGATATGCCTTTATGCCGCGATTTATTACTTTTCAGCTCCGCTGGTCGGAGCCATATAGGAGTGATGCGATTAAATATGGGCCATTGATCTCTGGGCCTGAATGGGCGGCTGAGATTAACTCAGCAATTCGCTATTGGCAGGGTCATGGGGTTGCCACATAAAAACGTCAAAACCCATTGGACCTGATAAGTTATACAGGCCCTCTTTATTTTATTTCGGGTCCGACCCATCGGCAGGACCCAAATCGGTGGTTTTAACAGTGGAATGGGTCCACGGACCTGAAAACCCTTAACACTGCATTTGATAACTCATTGGCTCTGCCAAATCAGAGCAGTATATGCGGCGATGCGAAGTGGGGGACCGCGCGACAAGATCTGGGCCGTCAGATCTGGGGCCCAAAAATGGATGGCTGCAATTATATCGGGACTTCGGCAATCGGCGGGGTAGAGGGTTGACATATATGTGATCGCCGAACTGCGCAGACCCGATATACTATTACCGGTCCACTTTATATGTTTTCGGGTCCGGCCCATCGGCGCTATGCCCCATGCCTTGAGACTTAGCCATTTTCGCTTATATAGGCCACTGCCCCCTCCCGATAGCGATATCGCATTGGAGGGGGATCAAACAGATCTTTATCTCATTGGAGCACGCTTTTTATGAAAAGGCAAGGCAAATGAATTCAGAGGGGTTATATATGATGTTTTAAACATATGATTGCCCCCTCACGATAGCGATATCGCATCAGAGGGGGTCCAAATGAAACTTTATTATATCGGACCCATGTTTTTGTGAACTGCCAAGCCTTTTGGGAAATCGAAAGGGTTCCTTTATAGTTTGGCATGGATTCTAATGCATCGGAAGGGGTCTGATAGCCAAAAAAGGGAGGATTTTATCCTTTTTTGAAGGTTTTTCATTGTTTTTTCATTGTTTTTGTATTCTTATGCCTTGGAAGGAGTCCAAAGTCACTTAGGGGGAAAGTGATGTGATTTGAGAGGGGTTTAGTGGCCAAAGAGGGTTTCATGCCTTCTAAAGGCAAACCAAGGCCAAAGAGATGATTTTTATACATATGAAGGGAAACTATCCAAAGGAATGAGTCCTTATGCATTTGGAAGATGGTCAGAGGGGTCAATGAGGGTTCTTGTTGAGTTTCAGATAAACTTAGCAATTCCCAAGGATGTATATGGTTATTTTTCAACCAAGGGGAGGGGATAAGTATATAGGGGAGTTATAGAGATAGTTTTAGTAGGGGAAATGAAAAGAGATAGGGAGTTACATCATAAAGTTAGTAGTTAATATGATAATGATGAGAAAAAGCACTAAGAATGATGTCTTAGGCTATCAATGGGGGAAAATGACTGATAGAAGAAGTGTGAACATTCCTTCAGTGAAGCAGATCTCCACCAAGGCAAATGATAGGGAGAATGATAAATCCAAGAGGTATCAAGCAGATCTTGACCTCTTTAGGGGAAGTTAGTGAGTGATTTGGGGAAAGAGGAAGAAGGGGAATTTAGACATGCATTTCTTGAAGTCCTCCAACTGAAAAACTGCCTCAAAGCTACCTACCCGGCCTATTCACCTAGCATTTTCTCTTCTTTTTGGTTTGGGTGCACTTGAACTAGCATACCCAGCTTTTTGTTCTTTTCTTCTTGCTTTCCTCCTATCTACAACTACACTTATTGCATCCAGGGGCTCACATTAAGCTGTTGGGCACCCATGTTTCTCTACCTATCTACAAATCTGCCAAGATTAAGCTGTTTGGACAGATGTTTATTCTCTATATTCTAAAACAGGAAATTGAAACCTAGGGAAGCCAAGATTAAGCTGTTTGGACCTCCCTCAGCTGAAAACTCATCAAAAATGGATCAACCCATCAAAAATGGAACACAGCAGTGGCATTTAGACTAGCACACTCTCATGGATACTTCTCTGGCCATCTGTAGAAAATATGGAGCATTGCAGCAAGCAAAGTATGACATATTTGGCATGTAAAAATGTCGATCATGAAAGATGATTAACCTGCTGCAGCAGGAGGCTAACACTCCCCACTACAGAAGAATCAATATTAAATAATAAATCAACAAGATATTCTTGAATTATGGCATAGATTGTGGAGCTCCAATGATTAAGAAAGTCTAGGAATGTGTTCCCTGCCATTTAATGTAGATTCATAGTATTGGGAACGAAATCCACTAATCAGGGGATTTTGGTGGGAAATGCTTCCTCCCTTCATGGAGAATGATTCCTAATAATTTTTTATAATTACCAACTCGAATTTTCCTTAGGGGTGGATTTTTATTAGTCTTCTTGTGGAAAGAACTCGTATTTTTGCAGCTCCATTGTCATTTCTTGTAGGGATATAATTGTATTAATGGAAATAATGAATATTTGTGACATGTTCATCTTCTAAATATTGTTCTACTTCATAGGAATCTGATTTTCCTTGGGCTTGGCCATCCCAAGATCCTTAGAGCCCTTTCTTACCATTATCTTTTCTTCTCTTCACTTCTTATTCAGATGCATCTCTTGTTCTTGTTTCTTTCTATTTATTCCTTTAGTATTAATGATTTATTATTATAGGATTGGGTTAAATGGTTTATGTAGGTTATTTTTAAGGATCCAAAGAATCATTTTGTTGGGTCCCTATAATACTAGTGATTACCCCACTACTATTGTAGTTATACCCTTTATTTATATTGTTGTGCCCCTATTACCCCCATGTTGTTATTTCTGTGCCCCATAGAATCCCTCTATTGTTATTTTTGTGGCCTTATATTATTATTGTTAGGTTGGTTGGATTATATTGTGACTCCTTAGACTCCTATATATAGAAAGGAGGTTTTGTCATTTGTATCATCAAAGAATTGTTCATTTACGTAATGTAAAGGAGGTTTCCCCCTCGAAGAGGCTGAATTCGTAAGGCGTTGATCTATCTTTTCTATCTTTTCTTGAGCTGGTTTCATAACATTTGGTATCAGAGCTTTGGATTCTAGGGTTTCGCTGCTCCAAACAGGTCATCGTGGAATTTTCGCTATAACTATGTTTCTGTGACGTTTCAGAAGTTTAAAAAAAAAATCATTTGAGAAGAAATCACGCTGAACCTTGGGTCCGAATTTCAGAGCTTTTCACGCGATATTTGCAGAGATATGATCTGAGGAAGTTGGTCTTTTTGCAGACTCCTGAATTACATTCAAAACAGGTGACCTAGGGAAAATCGTCATAACTTTCCCTCTGGGGATCGGATTGAAATTTCGCAAGAAGGTATAGAAAGAGGATGGACTGTAGTTTCTTGTATATGTGTTTCAGATTCAAAGGTTGAAACAGTGACTCGTGGTACGTCGTACAAGTTCGCTCTACTGAACTATTCTAAAAGCAAGTCACTGTGGGAGATTTCACATAACTCTTCCTTGGAGAATCCAATTTGGGTCAGACTTATAGCATTGGAAAGAGGACGCAGAAGGCTACTACAGGTCATAATTTTAGAACTGGATGATCCAAAATTACAGAGATACATCAAATTCAATATCAGGCTTCTATAAAGTGAAAAAAGGTGTGTAGTTTTTTTTTAAATTTTTGTGTAAGCTTGGTTTAACAGAATTCAAAGGGCATAGTAAAGCATTATTATCGGTAATTGATGCCCCGAGGAAAGAAAATGCAAACACCTAGTAAGGAACCTGAAAGCTCGAGCATGACTCATGAAGAAGAGGAAGAAATGCTACATGATATATCAAAATTACAAGAACAAGTGCAACAAATGTCATGCTCACAAAAGCTAACAAAAGCTAAGATAAGTGGTGTGGAATCTAAGATAAATGGCATGGAATCTAAGATAAATGGCGTGGAATCTAAGATAAAGGGCATGGAAGCTAAGATGGATGATTTGAAGACAGATTTGAGGACAGATTTGAAGACAGACATGGCAGATTTGAAGACAGATTTGACAAAGTTTCTACAAGAAATACTTACTAATGGTGAAAAGGTTGTAAAGGAAACTCATGATGTGAACAAAAGTAATGTTAATCATGATTCCATAGATGCTAATGTTGGATCGAAGACCCACCATATTCCAAAAATCGATATGAGGAAGTTTGATGGCAAGGATCCCGCCACATGGATATTACAGATGGAGCAGTTCTTCGATCTCAATAATGTGCAAAACACACAAAAGGTACGTATGGAAACTGTATATTTGGAACCAAATCAGTTTGTATGTTATCAATGGCTTTGCTCTCGTAAAAAATTTATCACTTGGGCAATTTTTACGGAAGAATTGATAGCACATTATGAAGATACAAAAAGCAACACTTTTTTTAGCCAATTGATAAGTCTCAAACAAAAGGGTTCAGTGATGGAGCACATTGAGGAGTTCCAAAAATTGAACATAAGGGTAAAAGATATTCCAGAGGAGCATAGGATTGATGTGTTCATAAGGTCTTTAGAGGATAATATCCAACATGATGTTCGCCTTTGGGAACATGATTCATTAGAGAAGGCATTGAGGTTAGCAAGAAAAATGGAAAGCAAAATTATGGCAACCAGGAAGCATACCACTCACAACTATAAAGACGGAAGTGTTGTTGCCCCTAGTCTTCCAAAACCTATAAGGTTGACACCACAAAAATTGGAAGAAAAAAGAGCAAAAGGGCTTTGTTACAGTTGTGATAGAAAATACACTAAAGGTCATAAGTGTGCTGAGAAGAAATTATTCTACATAGATTGTGAAGAGGAAGAAGAAAAGGAGCAAGAAAGGTCAAAAGAAGAAGATATACTCCAGGAACAAAGCCTAGATGAAGAACAAATAAATCTGACCATATCTTGTAATGCATTGGCGGGAATTACCACTCCTCAAACCATCAAGATAGAAGGACAAATCAAGAAGAAAAAGGTAATAGTGTTGATTGATTCAGGAAGCACCCACAATTTTATTCATTGTAGGGTAGCAAAAGAATTGAATTGCTTCCTATATCCAGCACCAGAGTATCAAGTGATGATTGCAAATGGAGGAACAATAAATTTCTCTGGAAGGTGCCATAATATCAAGCTATCCATGGGAGAATATGTATTGACTAGCCCAATGCTTTCCATTCCAATGGGAGGTGCTGATGTTGTACTAGGAGTCCAATGGCTACAATCCTTGGGTACAATAGCTTTTAATTTTGAAGAACTTTTCATCAAATTTTCTACGGAAGGAAAGGAAGTTGAATTAAGGGGTATTGTAGGGAAACCAGGAAAGATAATCAGCTCTAATGGTATGACAAAGCTTCTAAAAAAGGAGCAAAGAGGTGTAATTGCACAATTATGTTCGCTAGATGTTTCCACATCGGAATCATCTATTTCTCCAGATCTCCAAAAAGTCCTGGACGATCATTCCAAGGTATTTGAGACTCCCAAAGGTCTCCCATCTATGCGTGATCATGATCATGCTATTCATCTGATTCCAGGAAGTGTTCCTCCAAACATCAGGCCGTACAGATATCCCTATGTCCAAAAAAATGAAATTGAACGTATGGTTGCAGAAATGCTAGAGGCTGGTATAATTCAACCAAGTCAAAGTTCTTTCTCTGCTCCAGTAGTATTGGTGCACAAGAAGGATGGATCATGGCGCATGTTTCCGGATTATAGGGAGCTCAACAAGCTCACTATTAAAGATAAGTTCCCCATTCCTGTCATTGATGAATTACTGGATGAATTGCATGGATCAATTTACTTGACCAAGTTGGATCTTCGTTCGGGATATCATCAAATCAGAATGAAGATTGAAGACATTCCGAAAACGACATTTAGAACTCATGAGGGTCATTATGAATTTTTGGTCATGCCTTTTGGCCTTACTAATGCACCTTCAACATTTCAAGGTTTGATGAATTCAATTTTCAAACCATTCCTTAGAAAATTTGTGTTAGTATTTTTTGATGATATACTAATCTACAACAAGTCTTGGAAGGATCATGTTGAACATGTTGACAGGGTGCTACAACTATTGGAGGAGAAACAATTATATGCAAAAAGATCCGAATGTTCCTTTGGAGTCCAGGAGGTGGAATATTTGGGACATATTGTATCTCATGAAGGAGTTAAGGTAGACCCTAGCAAAATTAAAGCCATTACGGAATGAAAAATCCCCACATCCATAAAGCATCTGCGAGGATTTCTTGGGTTGACAAGGTATTATCGCAAGTTTGTTAAGAATTATGGGAGAATAGCAGCACCTCTAACAACATTATTGAAGAAAGATGCATTTTCATGGACTGCGGAAGAAACAAAGGCCTTTGAACATCTTAAAGAGGCAATGTGCCAAGCACCGCTCTTAGCTACACCGGACTTCACAAAGACCTTTATTGTGGAATGTGATGCTTCAGGAAATGGAATTGATGTTGTTCTAATGCAAGATGAAAGACCCATTGCTTTTGAAAGTCGTCCAATCAAGGGAAAGTTTTTAAGCAAAGCTATTTATGAGAAGGAAATGTTGGCAATACTCTATGCACTTAAGAAATGGCGGCCCTACCTAATGGGAAGACACTTCAAGGTAAAAACGGATCATGATAGCCTTAAATACTTTTTAGAACAAAGATTATCCTCTAAAGAGCAACAAAAGTGGGTCACAAAGATGTTGGGTTATGACTTTGAAATCATCTACAAAAAAGGGAAGCAGAATGTGGTGGCAGATGCACTCTCAAGAAAGGATGAGGATGTGGAAGCATTGTTGTGCGCCATTTCTATTATCCAACCAGATTGGATAAACGAAGCAAGGGAGGAATGGAAGAATGATGAAGAAGTGTGGGCACTTATTCGAAAGCTACAACAAGATTCCAGTACGTCTGATACATTTAGCTGGCAAAATGATTCATTATGGTACAAAGATCGCTTATACCTCTGTAAGAATTCCCAGCTAAAACAAAATATTCTTATGGAATTTCACACTTCTCCCTTAGGAGGGCACTCGGGATTTTTAAAAACTTACCACAGGGTTAAGAAGGATTTTTTTTGGGATGGCGTTAAATCAGATATTCAAAAATTTGTGGCGAAATGTTTGGTTTGCCAACAAAATAAAGTTGAAACAATTAAGATACCGGGTCTATTACAACCTTTATCCATTCCAAGCCAACGTTGGGAGGAGGTTTCAATGGATTTTATCACAGGTTTACCCAAGTCTGAGGGAAAGAGTGTCATCATGGTGGTAGTTGACAGACTTACCAAGTATGCACATTTTTGTGCATTATCACATCCATTTAAAGCCAGTACAGTTTCTACTGCATTTATGGAAACAATTCAAAAGCTACATGGAAACCCAAAGATTATTGTAAGTGACAGAGATCCCATTTTCACTGGAAATTTTTGGACAGAATTATTTTCTTGTCTTGGTACTCAGCTAGCTCATAGCTCATCTTATCATCCTCAATCTGATGGGAAAACTAAAATAGTAAACAAATGTTTGGAAGGATATCTTCGTTGCTTTATATCTGATAAACAGAAACAATGGGTCAAATGGTTGCCTCTGGCTGAATGGTGGTATAACACTTCCTTCCATACAGCAACAAAAATGACCCCGTTTATGGCACTTTATTGGTATCAACCACCATCCATCACATCATATTTAAGAGAAAATTCTAAGGTTCAGGCAGTGGAACATGACATCGAACATCAACAACAAGTCCTCCAACTCTTAAAGGATAACCTCGTGTTGGCACAAAATAGAATGAAACAACAGGCAGATCAACATCGCAGTGAAAGAAGTTTTGATGTAGGTGATTGGGTATTCCTACGGCTACAACCATATAAGTAAATGTCCCTAAAGCAACCTAAGAAGGATAATAAATTATCACCAAAGTATTATGGTCTGTACAAGGTGTTGCAAAAGATTGGTACTATGGCATACAAATTGGAGCTTCCTGCAGCTTCTCGATTGCACCCAGTTTTCCATGTTTCATGTTTAAAGAAGGTTATAGGCGACAAGCTCCCAGTGCAAACAATATTTCCAGAACTTGATGAGGAAGGAAAAGTTATATTGGAACCGGAAGCAGTCACAGAAACAAGAACTCGACAGCTACGAAATCGAACAATTTCAGAGTATCTTATCAAGTGGAAGAACTTATCCGCTGAAGATTCCACATGGGAGGATCAGAATTTTATGCAGAAGTATCCAGAACTACTCAAGCGTTGAGGACAACACTTTTTTGAAGGAGAGGGGCATGTTGGGTCCCTATAATACTAGTGATTACCCCATTACTACTGTAGTTATACCCCTTATTTATATTGTTGTGCCCCTATTACCCCCATCTTGTTATTTCTGTGCCCCATAGAATCCCTCTATTGTTATTTTTGTGGCTTTATATTATTATTGTTAGGTCGGTTGGATTATATTGTGACTCCTTAGACTCCTATATATAGAAAGGAGGTTTTTTCATTTGTATCATCAAAGAATTGTTCATTTATGTAATGTGAAGGAGGTTGCCCCCTCGAAGAGGCTGAATTCTAAGGCGTTGATCTATCTTTTCTATCTTTTCTTGAGCTGGTTTCATAACACATTTCATCGTTGAAATATATTTGGAATGTCATATTAATCATTGAGCTACTTGGATTAGTTTGTTGATTCCCAAATTTAGATTTTTGGAACTCCTTTCTGGAAAATAATAGTAAATTTATGATATTTTTTAGAGCATGCTAATGAGCTTCAATCGAGTTGGTTCAACGTGTACTAGACCACACAAAATTTCTAGTTAATAATAAAAAAATACCCCATTGCATTTGCACTTGATTAGGTTAGGCATTTGATAGATTTACTAGCTCACTAGTTCACAAATTTCTAGATTTTAGACTAGTAATTTTCTGCCATTTTTTACCATGGGTTAACATAGGTACTTTTGAGTGATTAAACTTGGAATGGAGACCTAAGACATCCTAATCAATATTTTTTTTCCATCCAATTTGGATTTGATTTGGTTTTCCATTCAATGAATTATAACTCCCTATAACAAATCTATTGTTTCTTGTAGTATTACTACAGGAAACCCTATAGCAGCCTTCCAACATGTATATACTTGCCCAAATTCACTCAAGAAGCCTCATTATGATCCATTTGGGTGGAATCAAGACCCAAAGGCTCTAAATAAATAATTATGGAGCTCTAAATACCACTTACTACTTGCCTCTTTACCCATGTAAAACATTTCAACGATTTGGGCTAAAGGACAGACTTATGAAATGGACAATACAATGATAATTTTATTGATTGCCACAACCAATCAAATTTCTTAATGGATATAAATTATTTTGAAATGTAATGGTTGAAATTTAGTTCATGATATTTACTTTATGCCATTATAATAGGTTTCTTTCCTTGTACTTCCATTCTTGCAATAAGTTGATCTTTCCATTTCGAACGTTTCATTTTCTGTAATTAGTTTAGGATTTGACTTCAGTACATGCACTCCATTACATCACGAAAAAGAAGGAAGGACACATTGTATGCTGCACATATAGTGCTGATACCTCTTAAGTTTTTATGAATCTCGGGTTGATAATTAAAGTTGGTAGCCTTGGGAGTTACAACATTCTTGTTGCAATACCGAGGCCCATCACTTTTTGGCGTCATTGTCGAGGAGGTGTCAAAGTATGCATCATTTTCTTCTCTATTTGATTCATTTCTTTTCACTTAAAAAAATAAAATAATTTGCATTAGGCATATTTCATTTCAAAAACAGAAAAGTGCATTTCATTCGTGTTTTCATTCAATCATAAAAACAAAAAAAAATCTCCAACACCAACCCACCCCCCATTTCATCACGTGGTGCAGTAAGAGCCACATCACCCTTCATTTTTGATGGTAGAAGAAGAAGAAGTGATAGAGAAGGTAGAATAAATGGATGGAGATGATGGAAATGAAGAAGATATTCTCAGATTACCCATTCAATATACTAATGTCAGCGTGCATATTAGGGACATCCCTCCATGTTTCTTCCAAACTTTCAAGGTCTAAGGTCAGAGGTTTTGGAAACCTTTCTCTTTGAATTCGAAATTGTTTGTAGATCTTATGGTTACTTATTAAAAACTCAAAAAATGAGATTGTTTTCGACAACGTTGAAGGGTAAATCTCTTAAATGGTTCACAATTTTAGGGGCTAATTCAATAAAATCATGGAATGATATGCAAAATATATTTCTAGAAAAATATACAGATCATGATCTTAAAGAATAAATATTTAGAATGAATAAAAAAGAAGATGAGAGTCTAGAGGATCTAATAGATAGGTTCATGTATAATGTTAAGAGGGCAAAACTACATCATTTAGGACCTGACACACTAAAAACCCTCTTACTTAGAACAATTAAGGATCAGTGGACTGATCTCCTTGATCTCATGAGTAGAGGTGATGTATACCAATTATCATTGAAGAAATTTGTGAAACATGCAAACACATATCAAATGGAAGGGAAAGAGTAATTCAATCAGCATCAAGATGAGTAATTCAAGTTAAACTTGGAGATTTTCTTCATAACTTTAAAACATACATTCTTAGCAATCTAAGTGAACAAGTAGAAATGTTAAGAATAAAAAATGAGAAAAAGGAAGATGTTCATATTCGTGTTGTCCATGCAGAATGACATACTGTTAAATATTGCACCTCATTACCAAGGCTGAAGGAAGTTTACCAAGAGTACAATGGAGGGACTCAATTTCGAATGTAGCTATGTTATGTAGCTCCAAGAGGACCATGGCGGCCTATTCAATGTGATATGATGCAAGAACCTAAGTCAGAATTTTAATCTTATCCACTTTCATCTCAAATTAATTGGAACACACCCTTTGCTTAGAATCCTTGGCCATCTCAACCCCAAAACCAATCTTGGAAAAAATGTTGGCAAGGAACTTATGGGAACCTCAATATTTTCCTCAATATCGTCAATATCCTCTATACCCAACTCCATGTTATTCCTACCATTCACCTCCACCACAACCACAACGCCAACCACATCCATCTCAAATATCCACTCCCACTCACCTACTTGTGCCACCATTTCCAAACCCACACAATGAAGCAGCTTAACCAGGTTACAATGTTGAGGTACAACACTTCCAAACATCTCCTATTGATCTAAATGGTATTCATCTTAGCTCAATAAGAGTATTACAAAAAATAGAATCTCTTTATATCATTGAAGGAGCACATCCATAAAAAGAAGATTAAAATTAGAATACCAAAGGATCATGAGCTACATTTGATGAAGATCAGACATAAAATTCAGATATTGAGAAAGCTCCCTCATGGTTACCATGAAATCCTCCATGTGTTCAAGAGAACAATGAGAAAAAATAGGAACTTTTAAGGTCATGGAATAAGAAGACATTCAAGATTATCCAAATCAACAAGTGGACCAAGGGCATCACAACTATATTGAAATATGGTTCCAGATAGTCCTTAAGTTGCATCAACGCTCTCTTCTTCAATTGTACTTAATATCATCAAAGTCACATCATTTGATCTCTCAAATTAAGGTAAATGTCAAAGCATACATTTCAAGCATACACATTAGTTTTTTTGTCATATTGATGTGCACATGGCTCAATTGGAAGTATTCTTATACTTGAAAGTGATTTTCTTTTTTAAAGTAGAGTAGGGTAGAACAAATAAAAAATGAAAAATAAGAGAAAAAATAAAAATCTCAGGTGAAAAATTACTTTCAGGCGCCTCAGATTGGCTCATTGATCGACAAACCTCTGTGAAGTGATCAATGGGTTCACAAAAAAAGAAAAAAGGAGGAAAAGGAAAGATCCTAGGTGAACATCTCCTTTGAGGTGCCTAGGCGAACCTACTAGTTGGAAACCTCATTGAGGTGTTTAGTAGGCCTAGAAGAAAAAAATGAAAAAACTAAAAAATATTTGCTCCATGGATCTCTATAATGAATGTAGGTGTTGTCCAAGATTTGTAAGACACAAAAACAAGTTGTCGCAAAAAATAAATAATAATAATAATAATAATAATAATTGTCAAAATTCTAATCAAACAAAGTCAAACATGGACTTTCTCCTCCTTTGCTGAGATGGTCCATAAGGGCCAAGGCCATGCCAATCCATCACCCTCATCTATTTACACCATCCACCCATCTTTCCCAAGCTTTAACTAGTACAAGATGGCTAATTAGTTACTCAACAAATGACTAAAATGTGCATATAAATGACTATTTTTTGGTCGGTGACCAATAGTAGCTAATTTATAGTATCTTATAATGCAACCAACTTTTATTCGTTTTTAACTTAGTCATTAATTGGTTGTCTCAATTTTATTATCTAGAAGTATATTTAGTCATACATTTGGTCATCAATTTAGTAATTGATTTAGTCATTATTTGTCACAATTAATGACCAAATATACAACAAATTACATTACTAAATGAACCCTCGAGAAAACCAATTAATGACTAAAGAAATATGACCAAAATGTTGGTCATGTTATAAGACACTGTAAATTTGCTACTAATAGTCATATATATGCAAAATTTAGTCATCATTTGTAATCACAAATTTATCATTTGCAATATTAATTTATCATTTTTTGGTAGTTTCATATTCATTATATAAATGACTACTTTAGTAGTTTATATTCATTTCATTTACTTTCATTAACAACCATTACAAGAAACTAATTTAGTCGTATATTCATTTTATTTTTGATCATCATTAATTAACATAAACTACTAATTTAGTAGTTTTAGATTGATTTTATGCATTCATTATTAATCAACATAAATTTTATTAGTATGATTTTGCAACTAAATGAATAAAAAATGTCATACAATGTACATGTTCATCTAATATGAAAACACAAAGTTACAAATGTTAATTATAATATTAAATTTTATCATGTGCAACTATAAATGATTTCAACCATGAAAATTATATTATATAAAATGTCAAGTATTACAATATGAGTTCCAACTTAATATTGGTTGGAGTAAAATTTACACATGAAATATTGTTTCATCACTTCAAAACATTATCATTGTGTTGTCAAGGCATTGCAGGTGAATTCACCAATTATGAGGATCTGACCATCAGTCTTTGTGTGTGTTATATGTGAGATATTGTTGAATTGCTTCTTATATCCAGCACTAGAGTGTCAAGTGATGGTTGCAAATCAAGGAACAACAAATTGCTTTGGAAAATGCCATAATATCAAGCTATCCATGGGAGAATATGTATTGACTAGCCCAATGCTTTCCATTCCAATGGGAGGTGTTGATGTTTTTCTAGGAGTCCAATGGCTACAATCCTTGAGTACAATAGCTTTTAATTTTCAAGAAATTTTCATGAAATTTTCTGTGGAAGGAAAGGAAGTTGAATTAAGGGGTGTTGTAGGGAAACCAAGAAAGATAATCAGCTCTAACGGTATGACAAAGCTTTTAAAAAGGGAAAAAAGAGGTGTAATTGCATAATTATGTTCACTAGATGTTTCCACATTGGAATCATCTATTTCTCCAGATCTCCAAAAAGTCTTGGACAATCATTCCAAGGTATTTAAGACTCCCAAAGGTCTCCCAGCTATTCGTGATCATGATCATGCTATTCATCTGATTCCAGGAAGTGTTCCTCCAAACATCAGGCTGTACAGATATCCCTATGCCCAAAAGAGTGAAATTAAACGTATGGTTGCAGAAATGCTAGAGCCTGGTATAATTCAACCGAGTCAAAGTTCTTTCTCTGCTCCAGTAGTATTGGTGCACAAGAAGGATGTATCATGGCACATGTGTCCGAATTATAGGGAGTTCAACAAGCTCACTATTAAAGATAAGTTTACCATTCCTATCATTGATGAATTACTGGATGAATTGCATGGATCAATTTACTTCACCAAGTTGGATATTCATTCAGGATATCATCAAATCAGAATGAAGACTGAATACATTTCGAAAACAACATTTAGAACTCATGAGGGTCATTATGAATTTTTGGTCATGCCTTTTGGCCTTACCAATGCACCTTCAACATTTCAAGGTTTGATGAATTCCATTTTCAAACCATTCCTTAGAAAATTTGTATTAGTATTTTTTGATGATATACTAATCTACAAAAAGTCTTGGAAATATCATGCTGAACATGTTGACAGGGTGCTACAACTATTGGAGGAGAAACAATTATATGCAAAAAGATCCAAATGTTTCTTTGGAGTACAAGAGGTGGAATATCTGGGTCATATTGTATCTCATGAAGGAGTTAAGGTAAACCGTAAAAAAATTAAAGCCATTAAGGAATGGAAAATCCCCACATCCATAAAGCATCTGCAAGGATTTCTCGGGTTGACAGGGTATTATCGCATGTTTGTTAAGAATTATGGGAGAATAGCAGCACCTCTAACAAAATTATTGAAGAAAGATGCAATTTCATGGACTCCAGAAGCAACAAAGGCCTTCGAGCATCTTAAAGAGGCAATGTGCCAAGCATCGGTCTTAGCTACACCAGACTTCACAAAAACATTTATTGTGGAATGTGATGCTTCAGGAAATGGAATTGGTGTTGTTTTAATGCAAGATGAAAGACCCACTAGTATATTAGAAGAAATCAACCTCCATCAACTTCATACATTTTTATTCTTTCTCGAGATTCATGAATCCACTTTCCAAACTATTTTTATGGGGATGTGCATAAGGATAATGGCAAGATTCTAAAAAAAATCCAGATCAATCCATCCTACTGTTTGGGAGATATGGACAAAACGAGGAAAATGTGTTGTTTCATGTAGTAGTACTACAAGATATCTTAGTTCTACTATAGGATGCTCTGTTTTACAACATGAAATAGATCGAAAGCTTAGGAGGTGGTAGGGAAGGTAGAATGAAGTGTGGGAAATGTCTCTAATGGTGGAATAACATATATGGAACGTCAACATAACCCATGGACAAACCCATCACTCCAAGAAGGTCGAATTTGACTAGGATAGCTTGCTCATGGTAACTAGAAGATAGAGGTTTAGAATCACCAAGCTATGAAAACTTGTTTAGAAGAAAAAAAGGAAATTATCTCCTCCAGAGGACCATGGATCAATCATTAACTTAGAAACAACATGCATGTCTCTCCAACAACCATCGGGTAGGTACAGGTATGCAATATTGTTGACCTCTTCTCTTGAGCATATTATAGTTAGAAAATTTTTGTTCATACATGAGACATGGGGTTTTATAGGCTAAGGTTGGGTCATCAATCTCAGTTGTCTTCAACTAGTTAATTGCAATGCATTCCTTCACTCATGCGATGTGGAAAAGATAAGTTATGAAGGGTGATGATTTCGAGGAATGGGGATAATAGTTAAAAGAGGAAATTTGTGCAAAGGCCAAGTCACCAAAGCTCTCCAAGCCCTCCATCCACTTCATGTCCACTTTCTAGCCAACATTCATCCATCCAATTTCATAATAAAAAATAATAATATTTTTCAAGAACAAACCCTCCACTCTATCTCACCCTGAAATTTTTTTGAACAAGGAAATAGAGCATCCTCTCCATTTTCAAAAACCTACATTATTCCCTCCGAGCCCTAACATGATCCTCCAATCCCTCTACATCATTTCTCATCACTCCCATATAGTTAGAAGACCTTGAAGGAAGAAGGAATGACTGCCTCAAGAAGGCATAATGTTACTACAAGAAGGAAGAAAGGAATAAATTGTGCCAAAACCCGAAATGGAAGTGCCTAAGAGAGACCTAATCAAAACAAAGAACTGCAAGGCCATTAGGCAATCATCTAGGCCACAAAAGAGAATGAGAAGGCAATAAAAGGAAATAAGACATTGACCATCAAAACAAAACTCAAACTACAGTGATGAAAAGATGTTTTCCAAGAGATATATAATCTCTTTGTAGCTTTTGTCTGAGGCCTAAAAGATGTTATAGAAATGGGAGAAAGAAATGGAAGTCAAGTTGAGGGCCTACCCTAGGCTCACACTATCATTTCTACTCAAAACAGGTTTAAACAGTGTTTCTTGTAGTACTACAGGAAAAAGGTAGCATAACGTTGGAAAATGATGTGGAAGACCTTTCCAAAGTGAAAAATATTCAAGAACCCATCTTGAATAAGAGGAATGAGGCAGGTTAATGGTTTGAAGAAACACTGTGACTTTTTGTATGCAAAAATAGTTTTGGAAAAATGAGTGAAAATGGAATGAAGGTTTCAAGGGAGAGGATATGACTGAAATGGATATACAAGCCAACAGAGTTCACTTGAAAAGAGGAAAGTTATGTTTTTTCTTGAAAGAATGTTAAACAATCATGAAAAGAACAACTACATTTTTGTGCTTGTCCTTGCAGAACTTACAACCAAAATTCTTAAGAGAAAGGACTGAAGAGTGCACAATAGAGAGGCCACCAGGGTCATGAATCAGGCACAATGAGGTCACTAAGTTTCTTAGAGGATGAGCAACACCTTCAGCATGGGGTATGATGGGCCTCTAAATTAGAATTAAATTAAGGCCCATCTGACCATTCTTTAGCACATTAAACCTCTCTTTTTGCATTAGATAATGTATTTTTAACTTTATTACATTCATTAGGAATGTTTATGGATAATTTCATACTCTTGCCTAATATTATTTATTTTTGGGGAATATTGTGATAATACTGGACAAATTATGAAGATTTGGAGGAGGAGATAATTTAGGGACTTACTCCCTACTATAGGATGTTCAATATTAAATACTAAATCAGCACAATATTATGGAATTATGGCACAAATTATGGAGCTCCAATGATTGAGAAAATCTAGGAATGTGTTTTCTGCCATTTAATGCAGATTCCTAGCATTGGAAACCATATCCACTAATCAAGGTATTTTGATGGGTAAATCTTCTTGCTTTCATGGGGAATGATTCCTAATAATTTTGTATAAGTACCAAGTCAAATTTTCTGCTAGGGGTGGATTTTTATTAGTCTTCTTGTGGAAATAACTCGTATTTTTATAGCTCCATTGTCGTTTATTCTAGGGATGCAATTGTATTGATGGAAATAATGAATATTGGTGACATGTTCAACTTCTAAATCTTGGTCTCCTTCATAGGACTCTATGATTACTTGGGCTTGGCCATCCGAGGAGCCTGAGGGCCCTTTTGTATCATTAGCTTTTCTTATTTTCTCTTCTTATTCACATGCATCTCTTGTTCTTGTTGCTTTCTATTTCTACATTTAGTATTAATGATTTCTTGTTGTAGGATTGGGTTAAATGGTTGATGTCAATTAGTTTTCAAGATTAAAAACATCATTTCATCATTGGAAAAGATTTGAAAGGTCATAGTAATCGTTGAGCTACTTCGATTAGTTTTCTTATTCCCAAATCTAGATTTCTGGAACTCCTTTTTGGGAAATAACAGTAAATTTCTGCTATTTTTTAGATCATGCAAAAAAGCTTCAACCGAGTTGGTTCCACTCTAATTATATCAAAAAAAAATCTAGTTAATAAAAACAATTACCATATTCCATTTTTAGTTGATTAGGTTCAACATTGGTTAGATTTACTCTCTCACTAGTTCTCAGATTTCTAGAATTTAGACTAGTAATTTTCTACCCCTTTTTACCATGGGTTAAAAGAGGTCTTTTTGAGTGATTCCAGTTGGAATGGATACCTAAAAAATCCTAGTCAATAATAAAAATTTTCCTATCCAAATTGTATTTGAGATGGTTGGTCATTCAATGAATTATAACTTTCTATACAAAATATGATGTTTCTTGTAGTAGTACTATAGCAAACACTGTAGCAGCCTTCCAACATGTATATACTTGCCCAGATTCACTCAATAAGCTTGGTTACGATCCCTTGTGGTTGAATCAATACCCCAAGGCTCTAAATCAATGATTAGGGAAGACTGAAGACCACTTAGGACTTTCCTCTTTGCCCATGCAAAACATTTAAGCGATTTGGGCTAATGGATAGACTTATGAAATGGATAATACAATGATGATTTTATTGACTGCCACATCCAATGAACTGTGGTAATGCATCTAAATTCTTTGAAATGTAATAGTTTGTTGGTAGGCTAAATTCCTTCATTCCTAACCCGTTTCCTACTTCAAAATGATAACCTTAGACCTTTGTTGTAACCTCACAACCTCCTTATTCTTGCACTATTCCAGGAATTGTGCCTTTTCCTGCACTACCTTTATATTTCATATTTAAGGGTCACAAATGAGCTTAATTAATTATTTTTATAGATTTTATATATTTAATATTATTTTCAACTAATATATTATTTCCTAAAGTATTTGGTAGGCAGTGTATTAATCATTTCTTTAGCATGGTCAAGTGTAGGTAAGATTTCTGCACCGTTGGCGAATCCTAAACTTTCATGACAACTCACTACCTAACGCAAACATATCATTCAGAATATTTAATCTCAAGTTGGGATCAGAGTGGAGGTAATTCAAGGATATGATAGAGATTAGGTCATCGGCGGAATGCTCAAGTTTAGTGTTTTGTTACAACTGAAAGGCTTAGCATGTAATCTTCTTGTTATTTTGTTACAACAGAAAGGGTTAGATTGTAATGCTAAATGTAATTTGTTATGGTCGTAGGCCTGTATGGATGTATATAATGTAGGATTCATATAGAAAATGGTAGCGAGGGATAGGGATAGCAATGCTACTGTAACTGTGGTATTTTGTAATTTTGCTGGTATCGCCCTCGTTCTGGGCTGGATTCGACTTCACCATGTACATTTAATGATTATGAAATTTAATATAAAGGGACTATGCCATATTATTTCAATAATGTGTTTTAATTCTATGTTGATGTGTTGCTGAGAGCTAAGTTTACAAGTTTCCTAAACAGGGAAATGAGCTAGTTGGCTAGGGCCCCGCCAACCCAACTTGTTCTCCCTCACGTTATTATTTCTCATTAAAGGTGTTTTGATTTCATTTTAATGCAAGGTATGAATTAAATAGATGTTTCCATTCTTTCACAAAGTTGATGTTCGATTTCATTTATAACCATTGTGTCACAGATCCCTGGTGTGCATGCTTACCTATGTTTGATCTTACCCTATTGTAATTTTTCTCTTCAAAGCTTAGTATTATTTCTGCCTGGATCATGCAAGCATGTTATTCCTGCACTAGTGCATTTACAGTTATACAAGTTGATTTGTTTGGTTCATTACAAAAAAAGTATTTCGTTCTATTTTGTCATAAGAATCTTGATGTGTTTCTGCAAGTGAGTGTTCATATTTTAGAAGTATTCTTGATATTCTGAATTAAATATTCTTTGGTAATTAAGGAATGAACATTGTTATAATCCATCAATCTCTACCTGCACTTTACACTTGTAAGGAAAGGGTCGAACTTCATATTTAGTTATTTGAAAGTTAACCTTTCTGAATTAATAAGGTTGAAAAGGGAGATCGGATTTGTGTGAATAACTATCACATAGATAAAGCCTACTGATGTAACAATTAGATGATTTCTTTAGTTGCATGAAAGAGTTCCTTGATCGAACAAAAGTGTGCTTTGACTTCGAAAGTTAACTCTTATTTTGATGTTAAGCTGGGTTGAAGCATCTTCATGTGGTTATTTCAAAGTTTTGTTTCACCTTTGCAAATTCTTTCCTTAAGTTAACACACTCTTTATTTTTTTATGAAAGAAATTTGAAAACTTGGTGCAGGAAACTTTGTTCTAGTATAGGAATCAATATCCTGATACAAGAACAGAGTGCTCTAGTCCTGAGACTTACAGCCCCTACATGAGGACATAAATCTTCAGTACAAGTGTAAAATATACTTCTAGCATATAAACTTTGTTCCAATACTAGTGCAAGAATATTGCATGAGTATAGGAATAACAACTCAATGCAGGGAGAAAGATCTATAAACAAGTTAGACATATTCAAGGGTCCAATTATCAATTTGACATACAACTATACTGAAGATAGACATAGATTTCCATTTCAATTTGTAGGATTTCTTACAAGAGCTTGAAAGTTCCTTTCATTTATTTCTCTGCAAAAGTACTTTCTTTCACATTCCAACGCTAGAATTTCTTTGGTGTAATTTGTTGGGTGATATTTTTTTTCGATTCTGAAAAGTTGTAATTAAGGAAGTAGGAATGGATTTAGGGAAAATTTCATATCATTTCTGCCATTTCTTGTGTTTTGCCTCTAAGTTTACGAAACCCTCGGGTTGATAATTAAATGTTGAAGGAGTCTCCCTAACCACAATTCCTACACCCAATATTTTGGCACTGTTGCCGGGGAGGCGATTTGCAATGTGTAAGAACTTTCCATTTTTTAGAGTAGGGGTAAGTCTACTATTATCTTTTTTTGTAGTATTCTTCTATTGTTTAAGGATTTTACGAGTGTTTATTTTTTTATTCTTTGCAGCAATTGACAGATTCTTTTCTTTACAACATCCAAATTTTTTTTTCGGATTTGATTTTTAAAATGAATGCCTAAGAAAGGTAGGGGTTCAAATCCTCATAAGGGCTGATGAAACATTGAAAAATCTGAAAAATCTTCTCATATTGGACCTTCGTTTGTAGGTAGAAACTCTAAGAAAAACCTGACTCATCATGTCGGGACGATCCACTTGGATTCTAGAAACAATGATTCAGGTGTGACAAAACCCGAGAAGGGGAAGAAGGAGGCTAACTGTGATCAGAAATTCCAATTCAGCAATAGTCAACCTTCATCTTCTAGAAGTGGTCTAATTGGAGGCACAACGATGGCTGATCATGAAGACCATGCAGAGGGGATTGGCGAGAATCATGTAAATGAAGAGTAGTCTAGTTTTAGATTTCCAATAGTGAACTCAGAAGTGAATGTGCAAACGAAGAATATTTCACCTTTACGTCTTCCACATTTTCATGGTAAGGTGCACGAAGACCTAGATTCATTCCTTTTGGAGTTTGATATATTTTGTAGGAGTTTTGATTATTCTTCTGATGCCTAAAAATTAAAATTGTTTCCTGCAACTCTCAAGGAATCAGCCTTGCACTGGTTCATGGGACTAGTAGGAAACACTGTAAGTTCTTGGGAACAAATGAAGAAATAATTTTTGAATAAATATCAAGAATATTGTAAAACTAGAGAATTGCAGGACAAGATATTCACCATTGTACAAGGTGATGATGAGACTTTGGAAGACTACTTAGAGATATTTTTGTATATACTCCAAAGGTCCAAACACAAATTTGATTTAAGTACCATTCGAACCTTGTTCCTATGAGGGCTTACTGAGGATTCTAGACATAATTTGGATTTGTTAGGACAAGGAGATATTGCTAAGAAAACTTTTGAGCAAAAATGTGACTTGTGTAGGAAGTTCTCATGAAATCAATCTAGATGCACTAGAGGAGGTCGTAGCAGAACTAAGACACTGGGATTTACGAATTCTATGATCATTGGCTTGGAGAATAAAATGAATAATATGAAAACTGAAATAATGAATACTATTAGCAAACAAATAGACTCTTTGAAATTTCAGTAAAAACTAGAAAAAGAACAAGAGTCATTGTCTATTTTTTTCGAAAATGTGGGAAAAAGAATCCTTTTAGAGAGTGTACCGCTGACATAAAAAGTGCTAATAAATGTGTGATATGTGCAGAGAACCATGCCACCGAATAATGCCCCTCCATACTTGGATTAAAAGTTGTATTCAAAGGATATCATTCTAAACCTGAGTTGTTACATGCCATGCAAGCGCGAGGGAACTGGCCATATGTAAGTGTGGGTATGGTTCCTCAACCACATTTTTATGGTTATAATGCACCTCCATATTCCTATCATAATAATAGTAATCACTTTCAACATTGGCGGCACGGAAACCATTTTCACCATGGATAATCCTCTCAACCTTTACAACAAGGATGGAGAGGGCCAAACCATTCATATGATTCCTATCCTTCTTAGATGCCATCATACCCTCCTTGATATGCACTGCACCATATGTCACAACAATCCTTTCCCTC